>CM023486.1:83296360-83356360 GCA_013339685.2 Hyalomma asiaticum | reverse complement strand
CAGAATTTTGGACAAAGTGTTGTCTTGATCCCTGTGGTCTGTGTTGTTGCCATGAAATATGGCGGAATTTTCAACCAATCAGAGGCCACAACAGCCCTCTGGGCCAATCGGAGCTTTTGGAAAGCCTGGTGTGATTCGCGGAGTAAACCACTTACGGGGAATTTATTAGGCTTACGCTCTGTCACTGATGATCATCATCACACGTGATTCTTCATCATTGCTTGTGGGTCTTCTTGAGTGTTTTGCTTGCGCATAGTCAGTCAGCGCCTCCTCTATATGCTTTTGGTGTCGGGTTGGTTCGCCGCGGCTTTCGAGAAGTAAAAGCTGTTGCGTCTCATATCATCATTGTTTCGCGTTTTTTGGGTCATAGTATAGGCATGCAAATGCACAGAAACTGCAAGTGAACTACACCTTAGATCTTTTGTATGCGAGTTTTATATATAATTTGGCGCAAGCACGTTAATCGCGTATACGCGGCCTCACACCGCGCAGTCGTCACGCTCCTTCCTTTCGACTTGAATAAGTATACAACGCGTCCCAGTTCAATTGTTGCCGCTACACTCATTTCGTTTTACGACATTTCTCATCCATCGTCGCGCACCGTGTTGACGACACGCCACCTCCGGTTCTTCGCGGTACGGACGGAAGCGCAGCTCCTTTGTAACGAATTCCTCGTTATTGCCACACTACCTTTGTCTCGGAAGCCGCATGGATGTATAGCTGACAAGTGCTGCTGCTGTCGCCGCGTCCGTCTCCTCCTCCTGCGATTTCTTTCTTTCTTTTTCCTTCAGTGATTCCATGCGTCGGCTCGGCCCCGCTTAACATGCGTGGCAAACAAACATCGTGCGGCCGCCACTGAGCCAGATAGTGCTGTCGCGCGCTTTCGCAATGGACTCGTTTCTCTGTAATGGATACGAGAGTCAGAGCCGAGGAAGGGTGCGCGTGATATCGAGTCACTCTTCTTCCAGGAAGCGCGATATGCTGCGAATAAAGAAACGGGTTTTGTGTGCGCTGCAGCTTGGTTTGCAGGCGGCACCAAGAACATGCCCCATGCAGACGCATGCTTGTTCCCCAATCAGGATGTTCAAAAATGGAAGACAGCGTCAAAAGAGACAATGCGCAAGCGAATCGATGAACAGATCGTTCAAAACGATGTAGAACAGGGGATGTCGCCAGAGCCAGTGTTTCGACAAGTCACACTTGTCTTCGTCGATCGGGACGGCAACTGCCTTCTGAAGCGTTCGTTCTGTATACGCCTGCACAGCGAAGGAACACTGGACGTACAAGCGTACAACCAGATAACGCCCAGCGATCAGCGCTTGGATTCTCGTCTACGCTGGCAGCACTGCTCATTCGACTTCATTCTACGAACAAGGCTGGTGCCCCCAGTCGAAACTGTTGAAATTAATAAATAACTGTTTTCATCGCAGGTCATCTTGAGGTATAACCTGGTATAGCCCCGTGACGCTATCCCTTCCCTTATTCATCGCCCTGCCAGTATACTCACTGAAGCACTGTTTAAGCAGTCGTCGGAAAGCCACACTCCAGAATTTTGCTTTCCCAAATAACTTGGAAGGACCGAATCTCGGAAGTATAGCTGGGGGATTGAGGAGAAGCAGTGTTTTTTTTTTTTTTCTCTCTTTAATTTCTATCGATGTGGTTGCGCAAGTATATGGCAACGTCGACGACTCGGTCTAGTTGACAAGAAATAAAGTGGTACGTATTTTTGAACCTAAAAAAAAAAAAAATTAAGAACGTGAGACTACATGCACTGCATTTGAATCTAATGAATTTGTGCCCACAACACGCAGCAAATAACAGAATAAGTGCGCACAGGTGCCATCTTTCTGGTGCGGCTCTATTAAGCAAAATGTCTGATCTCAAGAAAATATGGGGGCATGTGCTCGGAAAAACAAATATGCATGTTCGATGTGTACACCAGGGTGTGTGCAAGGAAAGCTAGCTTTGCGCAGCAGGGATCAGAAAAAGACCACGGCTGCCTGTAGTGAGGTTGACCCCCACCTCCGGCCGACAGCTCGGGATTCAAGATAAAAGCTTATTCGCTTACACGCTCGCAGACAGCGAGACACATTTGAAAACCACGATAAGCCCCCTTTTGAATTTCGCGCGCAGTGCCAGCCAGTGCAAAATATGCCAACCTTCAACGAAATCTACCAATTTGAGCGTTTATGACGCTCTACACGGAAAGCGAGATAGCACAGTAACTCCGAAAAACAAATCGTGCCAAAGTGACACACGTAGAATAAAACTAGAGCTTGAAAGTGTTTGGTTGCGCCCACACCGTGGTTGCGCCATAGTTTCATATGCGTTGCGCAGCATCTCCATTGAAAGACGAAACAAGCTTTCAAGCTTTCTTCGATCATCATGTCCCGCTTCACAACAAACGATTTCGTCACATCGTTAAATCAGTGTTCTCTTTCTTCCACAGCTATTCCGTGATGTATACATAGTTTAATAAACCTGCGCCTCTGGCGCAGGGTACATTTTTTGCCAACATTTTTGCGGTGCATCCCGCTCTACTTGGCGTTGAGCGCGGTTACGGCGTAGAATTGCGTGCATTGAAGCTCAGAAGGGCATCTTTCTCAGACTTCCTTTTCATATACTGCATATGATTACACAAATAAATGCCATATGCAACGTAGAAATGTGCAAAATACATTGCTTGAATATTTTCGGCCGAGGGACGCATCTCGCAGTCGTGGCCGAGTGGTTAAGGCGATGGACTCGAAATCCATTGGGGTTTCCCCGCACAGGTTCGAATCCTGTCGGCTGCGTTACAAACTTTTTCTTCTCTCTTTTTTTTTTTCTTTTCTTTTTAGATTCTTCAAGACATCAAGGTCTCTGCCACACGACCAGAAAATCGCACAAATTGCTCTGATAGCTTGACTGCCCTTGTCGCACATTTCAAAGTCTAGGGATGGGCTGGGGTTGTTCTGACCACATACGATTGTTTCTGCTTTTCTCCTATCAGTTTTGCTAATAGTGCCTTTCGGTGGGTGCAGTTAATTAGTACAATAATCAATCGAAGTGATCGAAGCGATCGGTTCGTTGGATCGCGAGCGTGAACGCGAATGCGCCGTTCTGTGTCGTTAAACGTTCATGCTATCTTCTTGAATCAGGCTTTTTAAGCTCGCGGTTGTGTGTTCATCTCAACAAGAACAGCTTCCACGAAAGAAAACTGTATTTATAGCTCAATGCAACGCATATCAAACTTACGTCGCATTTTTTAGTACGCTACACGCTTGACATCAACATTTGCGGCGACGGTTTCGTGCTCGCAGTCGTGGCCGAGTGGTTAAGGCGATGGACTAGAAATCCATTGGGGTCTCCCCGCACAGGTTCGAATCCTGTCGACTGCGTAACTTTTTACTTTTTTTTTTTTTTTTTTTTTTTTGTAATTTGCATGCCTTCACACGTATTCACTTTGTCACAATCATATAATTGTCTTGTTTGTAGGCAGTGGGGGCGTATTTGTCACTCCAGTTCCTCTGGGTGATCTGCGGACCATTTCTGCATTTAAGCCATAAAAATGTAATAAAGATCTTTGCAATTCAACACTGAATTGACCGAACCATTTTTGTCAATGCACAATTTACAACTCGTGCTTCTACATTTTTTTTTTTATTTTTGATAGAGCGCTCTGGGCGCCTTTAATTCGCAGTGGCTAACAATATAATAGAACTGGACCCATTTACTGCTCGCTGCATCATAGCTATATTCTTCAGCACTAAGCGCACACCATCGTTAGAGTGCGTTACGGCGGTTACGGTGTTTGGATATCGGGCACGGCCCCACCGTTGCATGCACACACGGCTGGGGATTCCGTGTCGGGTTGCCCTGACGTCGCTTCGGTCAGGACTGTCGCGTGCGGAGTATTCAGAGCGTGCTGCGGCTGTGACAGGCCACGAAGCCGTAATGATCGCTCCTCAAATGACACGACCGTGATCGGTCAGAAAATGTAAGCTTGGTTTGGTCGCCGACGTAGCAGCAGGCCGCCGTACAGCAGTACGTCGCTGACCTCCGCACGCGTTGCCTCCGAGAGCAGCCAGAACGTCGGCTGGACCTGACTTTCGGCGAAGTTTGACGTTGCACTTCAAGTGGAGAATAAACGGTTGCTGCCTGCATGCCATCAAACCTTGCGGTTTGTTAAAGACGGTTAGCCCGCACTTGTGCAAATACATACATATTGGAACAACTGTATTGCCGCGGCGGGTATGTGCCAATGCGCACGAAGTAGCCCGAGATTTCAGGCTGATGGTGGAGATGAAGAAGACGTAGTGTTCTCTTTGACGACTGATAAAGTGCGTTTATATATATATATATATATATATATATATATATATATATATATATATATATATATATATATATATATATATATATATATATATATATATATATATATGCGTGCCGCATATCGCACCCAAGCGCCTATGTTTCAGTGCAGTTGGACCAGTGTAGTGTATTCCACCTTGTAGAGCTGTGCCACATGAAATTTAACATTTTTGTTGCTGCCATGGTATCAAAACTTTTGTTCATGACTGTAAGTGCGGCTCCCAGTGCCGCTGTGCATCTACTAGTTTTTTCTGTGAGGAAAGAGGGGTACGTCAAACTGCGTGTCGTTGTTGTGGGCACCTGTGATACCTTATGGCCATATCTTGTCTCTGTCTCCCCTCACGCCCCTTTCCTACCTCTTTCACAATCTCCCACTACCAGGGGTTTCCCCAGGAATTGAAGTTAGGGGGTGTGTCTCAATGCCGAGCGTGGGTGTGAAGCGGTGGATATTTTCAATTTGTTACAAATTTTTACAAATGAACAAATGAATGAATGAAATATACCTTTTGAATTATAAGAAGGGGTGCGAGCCCCTCACCCCCTTCCGGCGTGTGTAGGAGAATCACTGCCCACGACGCCGTGCTCCCCCACAGGTTGCAAAGCGTCACTCTTAAACCCGAAACACCTATCTCTCTGAAAAGGCTTTTAGGTGCATGGAAGCACACGGACCATGCCCAACGCAACTTCAAGGCCCTTTTTAATTTTTTGTGTGACACAGGTTTAGATGACCGTCTCTAGTACTGTGTTGTAAAGACTACTGCGCATCCTCTTACAGGACGTGTACAGTGACTCACTGTACTTTACCATCGTCACCTCTCATACCTCCCTCTATCTGTATTTATCCCTTTTCTCCTTACCCCTTTGAGGAGTAGCAGGCCAGAGACTCACTCTCCAGGCTGACATCTCCTCCTTTCCTATCATTAAACGCTATCTTCTTCTTCTTCTTCCCTCTGAAAAAGCACTTTACTAACGCCAGTGAAATCCTTGTTCTTCTTCCTTTTGTTGTTTCATGTGCCTTTAAGCACGGAGTAAGTATACCTTTCTTTCGGAATTAATAATCCACTCTTGACGATTACTGTTAGATTTGCTAGCTGCTAGCCATGATAGTAAAACTCCATACATGCTAGGGTAATCGTGAGTTCCGTTCCGACCGGTCTCGTGTGACCGGGTTCCTCTGTGTTTATGCATGTACTACACTTAGAGCAGGCGTACATAGAAAGCCTGCAGCGCTGGCGACCGTTTTACTGCTCCTGGCGTCGCGACACGACCTCGATCGTCGGCCAGCAGCACGCAGTGCGCGTCTGAAACTGCCATCCGCTTTTGCCTGCCTAATTAATCAGGGCTGTGTATATATTTAACCACGGCGGCATAGCTTTTCGAGGCGGCGTGCGGGATGAAGGCGTTTCCTCCAACGTGTGTGCACATACTATATACGTCTTCGTGGAAGCAACGTCGGCTGAGCTGCCGTACTTCCTCGTGTATAGGACACCTTTGATGCCAGAGCGATACCTCAGAATCGATTATTGTGCGCGGCAGTTCGCCCTTATCGGCATGATTTATTTATTTATTTATTTATTTATTTATTTATTTATTTATTACATGTGGCTCACGCCAGAATATCCCTGGTTCATGAACGCATATCCAATGTTGTGCCCACATTAAGTTAATTTCCATTAATGACACTGATGGTTTATCACCCTTTTCTGTACAAAACTTATGCTGCGACATCACGTATGTATCTGCCTCATACAACTCTACATGATGCACTTTGTACAATTTTGTCCTCCCATAGATCCTCTTTATTTTGTTCTTTTTTCCGCAACAACCCGAAAAAAATAAAAGAAAACTTTGCTTGGGAATATAGCTCTCATAACCAACGTATGCTGTAAAGTACATAGGCATGATTCAAGCACCAAGCTGGCGGGTGCGTGCCAGTTAGTGAAATGGAATAGAAATGTCCATGTAAGAATAACGGGATCGAGAGTTCGTGCGGTTTATAAAACCTGACTGCATGCGTACGGTTTCAAAAGCAAAATGGAAGTGTTCATTTTTGATGGAAAAACTCGCACTGGCAGAAACGCACTCTAGAAGTTTCACTTCCTTTTCCTCTTTTCTCGAGTCCGTGTGCGTCAGCTACAGCGCACCTCTTTGCCTCCACCCTCCCCCCCCCCCCCTCCCCCCTAAAAAAAGAAACAAATAACAGCAAAACCGTCTCTCCCAAGCCTGCATCTCAACGAGCTCTCATAACTGCAAGCTATAGGGTGACAACGCGATGACCGCCTTTACTTTTGATTTCATTAGTACTTCTCACTGGGCGAACTATAAACGTACGCCGTGCTCTATGCGTGAACCAAACTATAAGCCTTCGCGTATTTGATTTTGTTTGGTATGATTTTCCTTATCGCAGCAAAATATTTGCTGCGATAAAGAAAATCACGCGCGAAAGGAGAATGGCAAGGTGTAAATACTGAGTCAGCGATCATGAAGGCATCGAACTACGCGAACTGCTAAGCTTCGTGCAATTTACTGGCCGTCCCGTTTTAAATTATTCACGGTCTTCCTATCGCTCGTCTTGCATCCATACGCGCGGCGAGCGCTTCTGTGGACTCATCTGAGGGTTTCTGGGTATTTTCGGGAATTTAGCATCCCTTATCGCAGTGTCTATAGGAACTTTTAAAAATTCACTTATCTCGTCGTTTCTGCGGCTACGCGCACGCAAATGTCTGCTTTCTTAACTCTGTGGTACAGCCAGTTATTACCAGTGGAAGTGGAACAGCGTGCCCGGAGCAGCAGCCAGACTGACTATACAGGTATGTACAACCGGAGCTGTACATAGTCGCTAGTTTTAAATTCTAACTTGGTAGTAGGAGAGGGCGAAGCTGGCGCAGCATTTTGATCGAGTTTAAGGTAGTCGATAAGTAGTACATTAATTTCTGCACCCAAACGGTGGAGAGAGCCTCTGCAATAAATGCCCGAGCGCAAAGTGCAGCCCCTAAAAAAAGCGAAGGCCGATGAAAACGATGAAACGCTGTTGCAGCTGCGCTTCATGCACTCTGGACAATGCTGGCGGTGCGGCCGCACCGCAGTCCAACGGCCTCGAAGGGATCTGGTAGTACCTTAAATGATGAACTGAGCTGGGGTACACAGTACACTGCAAGAGTATACGTGTCTCTGCATAAGGCCAATTAATGTATACGTTGTCTCCAGTAGGATGTGAAAGAGTTCCCAACATGAACCACTTCCCGAGTGGTACCATGCTCCACTAAATTGAAAGGAGCAAGCCAAGTCTGTACAACTATTTTTTAAAAAATCATTTAACAAGACACTAAAACTTGTGAACAGAAGGGCGCGTGCAGAGCTGTGCGGCACCGTGACGCATCACGTCTTCACTGCACAACAATTTCAGGGATTTGTTTCGCAACCTAGAGATTTTTCTAGCATCAAGCTAGGGATAATCGGGCACACTGAGTGGGCGTCATTACCTGCCGTAACGGTCAGGCTTGAAGTCCTGTGCGCGCGACGTGCACACACTTTCTTGCTTTTATTCTTGTGTTCTAGACAAGTGTCGTGTTTCAAAGGCACTACGAATGCAGCCGCGAAGAAGCTACTCCGCGGCGTGTGTTATAGTCGTGGACCCGCGTACTACGTGCAAGTTTGTGTTTTGTGGTGTGGTTGCGCTGGCCTACAAGTAGGCCTAGCATTGTGGAACTTTTCCCACGTATGCACAGGACCCCATCTCAACTTGACTTCTGCTATAATTCCTAGCAGGGATGGAGCGGTCCCCTTGATATATGTGCGATTACCTTTCTCTGGATTTGATGGTTCCGTATAGCACAGTCCCCTGCTATCCTTCAATGTAAGTTCACTATTTTTTATTACCTTTGAACTTCATATTCGAGAACTATATGAAAACTGAAAAATAAAGGGGGGTGGGGGGAGGTGCTGTTTACGTTGCGTTACGAGCTGCGTGCGCGACATATATGTCTTATCAGTATGAACCGTGAGTTGTTGTGGCATACATGATTAAACGATGGTAACGTAAAGATGAGTTAGATCTTCTACTCACACTGAAATATATTGGTCTTTATGTGTGCCCTGACGCACGCTGCAAGACGTTGGCTACTACATTCGAGTGCGTGCATTTGCTTCGTCTGGCAGGCTTCGCGTGACGCGTAATAACGTACAATATTACGGTATGAATTCGCCGTGTTTTGATGTTTCACTGCAACGTACTACGTATGAGTGGTTGCGATGACTTTATAGCGACATCGTAGGCCTGGCGCGGCCGTCGTCTTCGCTCTTAGGAGCACGATTGAGATACTTGGGTGATGGATATTGATGTTCGCTTTGCGGACGTTACAACAACGCCCGTGATCATGACCGTGTGTGGTGCTTACGCAGGTGTCTTGAGCCGCTGTGTGTTTGTTTTCAACATTGGCGCCCGCCGCCATTGCTGTCAAAGGTGGACCGCGCGCTCGCCACCGCTTTCGGGTGATATCTGGCCACATACATGAATGTATGGCGCACTGGACGGCGCTCAAACATTTGTTAATTCGGGACAAATCGTTTACGTCCATCGTTTACGGCTGCGATCAGCTGTCACCATGGTGTCAATGGTGACTGTGTTTAGAAATGAAGCTCGAACGTGCGCGAAAGTGGCGATTATATATATATATATATATATGGCGTGCATGGAGAAATGCTGTTTGTGCTCTTGTTCTGCCTTCATACCGTGCACTATACACAGTTGGATATGCTTGTTGCACATACCTTGCTTTCCACGTTCGCTGCTCTGATGTGCACATGTACAGATGTGCAACAGTGGCGCACCGACGGGGGGGGGGGGGGGGGGGAGGGGCTGTAACCCCCCCCCCCCCCTAAGTCGACCTAACCCCCCTCCCACTCCGTAACTGCTCCTATGTCCTAGAAGAATGTGGAGCTAATGTCTGTAAAACGCCAAAAAAATACTAAAAATAATCAACATCATTGATGTAACTATTATTTGGCATTTTATTTACTTTCGTTTACACACGCAACAACTGTGTAATCGCTTGCCCGGCCCATCGTGAAAAATTGACCCCCCCCCCCCCCCCCCCCCACTGGCAGAGATCCTGGGTGTGCTACTGATGTGTAATACAGCAGACTACGGCATCCACAACCTAATGAGGAGCTAAAGAAAGATGCTTCTTGAGCGTAGTTTGCATAACAAGTTTATTATTATTATTATTATTATTATTATTATTATTATTATTATTATTATTATTATTATTTTACACATGACATCTCATCGCAGCTTGTAAATATGACACATACCTTTTTAAGTATCAAATGCGCAATCATTTAAAAAGACGAGGACAGCATGGCACGAAATGTGCTCGCATTGTTCATTGAATAAGTAAATGTACAATATTAGAGCAGCACAGGACATTGTTGAAGAGAAATGTACTGTAGTGGGCAGCTATGGTAGCTGATGTAAGCACTGGCACATGTAAATGAAAACAATTCCGCTAAGGGTTATGTAAATGACAGCTGGTTTGCCTGAATGACCTTATATTATATTGCACATATCTATCCTGTGATTACGATTAGGAACTTGCCACATCTATAACCACCAACAGCTCTCGGACTATTCATCGTTTCCTCTTCTTTGCTCAACACCGTGGCTTGAAACAGAATTGGTTCTTGACGATTTCAAAGTTGCTGTCCTGACAAGCACAAGTCCACTTGTCGAAACATTGGCTCCAGTGACATTCCCTGTTCTCCATATTTTGTAGAGGTCCATTCATCAAGGTCAGACTGTAGCAATATATGAGGGATAGCAGAGCAAGGACTATTCAAATTAAAAAGCTCATGCATTTTCCCAAATATACTAGTACTGAGGCACTTTAACATGGCCGAAGTACCAAGATTGTCAGGTTCTCAGTGTTCAACAACTTGCAAAACTTTCTGAAGTGGTGCTGTATTGCAAGTTTTCATGTGACGTAAGTCACACCATGTCGTTATGAGCACATCTTGTGTTAATAAAGGCCTCTCAACCACAAATTGTACGTAAAGGCACTCTACAACAGTACTTGGTTAGAATTGTAGGAGTTACAGCACCCACATCACACAATTATAAGCACATCTTGTGTTAATAAAAGATCTCCTGGCCACAAATAACTCAAAAGTACGATAAAACAGTACTTTGTTAGGATTTTGCAAGTAAGCGAAGTCGCATTGCACAGTTACAAGCACACCTTTTGGTAAAAAACGACTTCTCAATGACGAATTGCTCTCAAAGTATTACAGAACAGTGCTACATTAGAGGTTTAGGTGTCATAGTACTTGCATCATACAATTATAAGCACATTTTGTGTTAATAAAATACCCCTTGGCCATAAATAGTCCTCACAAGCATCCTAATAGAGTGCTTACTTAGAATTTTAGGAGTGATAGTAGTCACAGACATCCCTTGCGTTAATAAACAACCTTGGAATTGCAGGTAGCTGCTAAAATCATTCTAAAACAGTGCTTGGTTGAAATTTCACAAGTGACAATATTTGCATCACACAGTTATAAACACACCTTTTGTTTATAAATGACCTCTTAGCCATGAATATCCCTCCAGGCATTCTAGAACAGCACTTGGTTGGCATTTTAGGAATGATATTCATCATGTCAGGTGATGATAGGCTTGTTTTGTGTTAGAGGACACTGACCACAAATAAACTACCAGACAGGGCTTTACAAATGAGAGCTGCCCATGATTTTCTGCCTATACTGTATGGTTAGGTAGTAACCCACAGTATATGTTGAGTTTGTAACACAGGCACAGCATCACCAAAACCAAAAGATTTTGGCATATGCCTAATACACATTTAATATATACATAAAAGAGGCTGTAGTTACGCAGGACTTTAGTGGCCAGAACATAGTAAGAGGTATTTGGAAGTGACATGCTTTAATGCTATATAAACTTGTGTGGAAACCGCACCTTCCGACACCTTCACGAGGTGTGGCCCTCAGATAGTGGCAGGTCGTCATGGTCCAATTATTTCAGCCATGCTAACATTATCCCCAATATTATACTGTAATGAAATTGAACACTAGTGCTTTTGTAAAGTATTTATTTGTTGTGCAAGCACACAATGTATGCTATGCTTACCTTGTGTTTGCAGCCATCTTAGTCACTACTGTCGTGGTAGGACCTGTGTCAAGATTAATGCTTTTTTCATAATGATGACAAGGATACTGTGCAAACCTGTTTGTATCAGGGTGTGCACTTTCTTTTTCAGCTTAGCTGTCCCTGCATGAGTGCGCTATTCACCTTGGCAGGACATGTTCAACTTTAATCTGACCCCAACAGTAGCTCATTAACAGCAGTCTATATTGGTGCTGCTTATCTCATTAACAGAAGAAAATCTACTGTTGTGTGAAAGGTCAGTGCAGGATCTTACAAATCGACAATGGAAATAGTTTACCACCTTTACTGAGAGTACCGAGAGAAATTTTTATGGGTCACCCGATGTGAAACTTACTGTGTACAAAACTTTTGTAAGGCCAGTTCTTGAGTATGCGTCGGTGGTATGGAGCTCTCATCAAAATTATCTAAAGAAACAATTAGAAAAGATCCAAAGGTACGCCGTGCAATTTATATGCTCCCGGTATCGAGGGACAGAGTCAGTCAAAGAAATGCTTCGTTCTTCAAACCTGCATCTGTTAGAAATGTGCAAGCTGAAAAATTGTCTGAAGCTATTATTTCAAATAATAAATGGTCAACTAAATATTAACAAGGAAGTATACTTACTGCCACCAGGTAAACAGAGCTCAAGAACTAACCACAACAGGACAATCCAAGCGTACATCACTCATACCGATAGGTTCAGATATTCCTTCTTTCCATACGTAATTGAAATATGGAATGAATTGCCGATGTGTGTTGTCGAACAAAATGATTTGTCGAAATTTGAACAGGGGGGGGGGACCTTGGAAGACTATCTGTGCGAGTGTACCGCTTGACCTTAATGTAACCTGTATTTGTGTATTTGCGAATGATGTTCTTTTTTGTTTTTATTACATTACCCTCTCTGTAAGGACTCTCACAAGAGAGTTGACAGTATTGTGAAATAAATAAATAATAAATAAATAAAGGATCAAAATAATGTGCCGGGTTGAAGATTGCAGCTTCCCAAAGGTAGCATGTGTTAGAAGCTGTTGCGCACATTTCGAGGCACGAATATTATGTTGATGACCATAGCATACAGAAATGCTGCCTCTTTGCTTATGTGAAATCCATTAGGTACTGTGCCTAATATATGTAGGGAACTTTAGTTTTTACTGCTTACAGTAAACATCTAGATTAAAAAAAAATATCTTTCTGTCATTAGGCATAAGTGCGTCTTTGGAAGGTTGATCTCTTGTGACCCCAGTACGAAACCCTCCAAAACTGAATAAATTTGGAGAAAAATTGTAAAATGTTCTAGCACATTTGACCACCACACACAAAAATTGGCATTGAATGATATGAATGTGTGAATAACATGACTGGTAGGACATGACATCAATAACATGACACGGATTAATTCAGGATTATTGACAATGAAATCATGTGGTGGTACACGATTACGGGGCACTGAAGCAGCAGACATAAGGGAGGAACACACAGCGACACACTCGAATGCTGTGTGTCTGTGTGTTTCTCCCTTACCTCTGTTGTTTCAGTGCCCTGAGATCATGTGTAGTAATTCAGGCCAACTTCCTAGAAGTCTTTTTAAGACGTTTTGTGTGTACCTGCACTCCACGGCCAGGGATAAAAGTTGGGCCAAAAACATAGTGAAAATAGTGGAAATTGTTCTAGTTGACGGTTGTCTATGATTGAGGGTATTAAGCTGGGCTTAAAAACATTTAGTTACCACCGTAATAATAGCTAATTAATTGAAATGCTCATCACACTCTGGTGGGACATAAAATTGGTGGTAGCTGTGCTGTGCTGTGAATGGTGCTAGAAAGATGCTATTTCGGGTTCAAGTAGATCCTACATATAACTTCATAACTGGTTGTACTCGAACCCACGACCTTTCTCAAATATCGGGAAGTCCATTTTCAGTGGTCGTAGCCCTGCTGTAAATATGGAGTCATAAAGATGTTATTTCAGAATGAATTAGATTTTACATTTAGGTGATTAATTTGATAAGCGATTCGGCCCAAACCCACAACCTTGCTGAATTTGAGTAGATGATGGGAGAGGGGGAATTGAGTGGTCGTAGATCCGCTGTAAATAGGTAGAAAGATGCCGTTTGGGATTTAAGTGGGTCGCTATCATTCTCACGATTATGTTGCATACAATACGTTATCGGCTTCCTGTGCTTAACGCAATAAAGAGTTGTTCATGTGCACTCTGTATTATTTTTATTTCTTTTGTAGTTCCCGCAGATTGTTGCTAGTTCATTGTAAGCCAAGACCACAAGAAGCTTTACTGCAGCTGAGGTAGGGCGGCTAGGATGGGCTAGCTGAGGTGTACTGTTCTAATGATTAATGTGAACAACAACAACAACAACAACAACAACAACAACAACAACAACAACAACAACAACAACAGCAGCAGCAGCAGCAGCAGCAGCAGCAACAACAACAACAACAACAACAACAACAGCAACAACAACAACAAGAAGCCGGATTGCTGACACGCTTGCACTTTCCTTTGCGGTTGCTGAACGGAAAATAATAAAATAAAATCTTATTCTATACAGGGTTCGTGAGCGAAACGTGGGAATTTGCGCGGCTCCTTCAATCGCATCGCGTCGACGTTGCACCCTTGGAGGGTCACGTTCAACGATCCTGCACTCATCTGATCGGAAAGAGTAGAGAAATAGAGAAATAGTGCTTGTGGAAGAAGACAGAAGGGAGGGGGGGGGGGGGGGGGGCGTTAGATGGAGCAAGATTTTCCCTACACCTCATGCACTCACGACGTACGTAGTACAATGCCTGCTTGATTTTTTTCTTATTCGGTTACGGGCGTCAGTGTCCGAGCAAGAGAGCGGCTGCGGTGGAGACGGCAACCGGTTCGCTGGCGGCGAACCGGTCGGAGCCGGTTCCGCGCTTGACCGTTCGCGGTTTCCTGTGTCCGCGGCCAACCTCCTCTTCGAAAGCAGTGCAGGGGGAGAGCCCGAGCATCACGGCCGTGTCGGGCTACTCGCAACACCGGCCGCCTGCATCGCGCACGGTCATGCGCTGCAAATGGCTTCTGTCGGCCAGTCGCTGCTGTTGCTTGCGTGGCCTGCGGACAGAATGCCTCCTTCCTCTCCGCTCTCATTAGCGGGTCACCGTAACCACGTAGTGTCGCGCGGTGTCGGTCATCCTGACCGAACGATAGCCCGAACGTAGGGGAAGGTCGCCATACCAAATAGGTGAAGCAGCAAAGAAAAAAAAAAAGAGGGGGGGGGGGGGGGGAGGGTACAGGGCAAGAAAGACACGACACTTGCAGCGAGTCAGCAAGTGTCTTGTCTCTCATGTTGCCCTATTTTGTCCTTGTTAAAGTAGCGCTGCTTCGCCTACTTCGGTACGGCAATCAATCACCAACTCGCCCAGCTTTCAACCTTATTGGGAGTCATCATGCTGGGGGATAAACGTGCAAGGTGGGCCACATTTAATGTAAACACCTCACTGGTATTCAGGAGCTCGCCGCGGGAGACTTTGAAGATGAAATTCAGAAAGACGTTTTCTTTTTTATGTAGCGATATAATTTAGGCGTAAAATGAAGGCACAGCACATTTCCTGTTCGAAATGGGAGAAGTGTAGTTATACTGGCTTGGGTGCTAATGAGGTGTTCCCCAATTCTGTCTTTCCGTGTGTTATGCTAATGAAAAGGACCTGTTCGAACATGCACACACTATTACAAGAGGTATACGTCATTTGCATAACTAAAAGAGGCCGATTATTATTACCTCCTTTCGTAATAAAATCCTGTAGGATCGAGACTGGTAACCAGAAAGGCGGCCTTGGAATTACCATGACGATTATCCAGGATGTAGCCTCCGTGCATACGCGAACTCTCCGCGCAAGAACATCAAGTAGAACATGAACAATTTGGGTACAACATACTTGCAAAGCTGCTATATCAAGCAACTTGAATAATATGCGGGATGTAGAGCATCGTGGAAAAATAAGGCAATGAACTCGGAGCACAACACCATGCTGACATGGAAGGTAACTATCCAGGGCTTCATCCGTCCTATAGCATGTATGGTCGGCCGTATGGTCGGCCGTATCACAAGCATGCCCTCGGTTCGCCGAACAGTTTTCGCTGATGTCTGGCTGTAGGCGTGCGGAGTAGAGTTCGTAAATGCAGTAATACACGGCTGCTATAATACAGGGTCGTCCACTATCATGATGATCATCATGGCCACGGCGGCCGGATTCCTGATAGCGACGGAGCTAAAGGCGACAGTCCTAATATTGTTTATTCAATGTTCCATGTGGCCTACACCGTGACCGACTCCGACAGTGGTGAGTTGACTGGCCGACTGATGCACGATCGCTACTGCTCGCCAAGATGTTTGCGAGGATCGAGTTTTCTTTGGGAGAGCAAAACGAACGGCTGTTGTACGCTTGGCAAGACTGCATGCTTAAAGCTATAGGCCAAGTCAATCTACCTGTGGTTGAAAAACCACTTCTTCGCCGCACCCGTCAGATAGAAGGAGATAGGGCGGTTGCCAATGAGACATGTCTCAATAATTAGCGGACTTTACACGCTCGTAATCATCCAGCCAGCCCTGCACACTTTTTCGACGAATTCAGCGGTCATGCTGGTTGCTGCTTATGATAAAAGTATGCAGCTTGTCGGGATGGTGGCGGTGTACGAGCATTTAGAGACGCCGGGCTGCTCGTCCTGTGATGTGCTGGAGGACAGCGAGCGCAGGCGACGTTGCGCTGGTGGTGTTGGGCAGATGACTACGAAGTCTTAGGTTTGCTCACTCACGGCTGCCGTACTCCCATATATAGTTAACAGAAAGCTGAAAGCGTTGGTGCGTTCGACTCCCGACAAAGAACCACAGATAAATGAAATTAACTTGGGAATCCCCCCGCTACTACGGCACTTGTCTCAAGTTCAGGTAGTATAGTTGTGACGCGTAAAATGCCAGATTTTTTAAAGATATGTTGTCATCAGGCTTGCCAAATGACGCGTACCAGATATTCCGATCCCATCGCAAAACTCGAGCGAAAGCTCGAAGCTCGAAATCGTCTTTACGCTGTGATTCCAGGATAGTAATAATAATTCAAAAAAAGTACGCGAATCATGGCATTCGCGCCTGCATCCCCGTCGTGTGTTGCAGGAACTGGCCGATAAAGAGTCTATATACACGCGCATGATAAGGCATCCATGGCGCAATCGACCAGACGGTGCACGCTGATATCGGAGAGCGCCCTGTATCAGCCATGCATGGCGCCACAACTATCTGTATACTCTCCGCTTTTCCGCCTGCAGCACTCGGGTCGCTCCTCTCTTCTGTCTCGCATGCAGGCCCGTACGTGCTCCAAGGCGCGTCGAGACCGCTCAACTTCCCGCGATTATCAACGGCGAGCTGCCAGCTGAGCGGGACAGACCGCGCGTGCGTGTGTGTCGACAATCGGCACACGTGCCACTTCACGCTGAGCTCGTGCTTGGAGCCGGTCATCTGACCGCCCTAGGGATATACACTACACTGCAACACAACGAGCACGTACACACAGAAGCCACTTCGCTAATTCGGTCGCGTGTAGGCTTACTATACGAGCGATGGAAAGGGAAACGACAACGGTAACTACAAGAGACAGGAAGATGACCATTTGAACTGCACGACAAACGTTCGGATTAAGATTAATATGATGTAATACGTATTACCATAAGAGCGATGGAAAGAGAAAGCATAACCGTAACTATATACGAGAGATAGGAAGATGGACATTTGAATTGCAGAACAAACGTTGGGATTAAGATCAATGTGATGTAATACGCAAGCCTAATATGAAGTAAGGCCGTTCGGATACTTCGTTGATTACCGCCACTGTCACTTTTAAACTTGTGTCACGTTGTCAAGTTGTTGCACGTTCCTCATATTCATATCGATGACTCGCTTATAATTTTAGTACTCGCTTCTGTCAAGCGGTTTGCAGCTATTAATTTCTGGGGCTCTAGACCATTAGACTCTGTACCATTGAAAAGTCAAGATACTCAAGCTGTCTGGCGACACTGACCTTAATGAGGAGGTATTGTGTATATGAGGGTGCAGCAAGTTTTGTATACATTTTGGCGTGTGTGTGTCTGCCTCCTTTTAGGCTTCAGGATAAATAAACAAACACACATGCAGTTGAACTTGTATATTCGTAGTGCCAAGTCAGCACATTGACCTGACGAACATTTCGAGGCGCTCTCATCCCCCCACGCAGGCTGTTGTGGTTATCGGAGACGAATGCAGCTTGCCTGCGTGTATACTTTATGTTCCAATGTGCTCCTTGACTGCTCCATTCTGTGTATAATTTCGATGACAAACAAAAACATTAATCTATCAAAAGGGTTATATGTTCGGTGAATGCTTTGTATCGATAATCTGCAAAGCATTTCCACAACAAATGCAGATTTCAATTCTGCCGAACACAGTCGATCAGTCTCTCCTTATACAATCAGTTCTGCCGAACACAGCCGATCACAGTCTATCCTTATACAGTCGGCTTTTTCCCAGCTTCGTTATCGAAGCTGGGAAATGAACGACTGTATACGGATCGAATCTTTGAGGGGAACAGAACATTCTACGAAACATTTCCTTTCGTGTGTGCACACACGAAAGCATACTAAAGGAATCCACAATATACTGGTCGTGGCGCGTTCTTGCTTTCTTCGTTTTGTTTTTCCGCTCACACTTGTTATCATAGAGGGATTCGATAAACTCGCGGGAACAATTACAGCGCCCTTTTTCCTTTTTTTTTTTTTTTTTGTTTTCAGCGGAAGTCTCGCACGATTAAACCGAAGTTGCAAGGAGCGTCTGGGCACAAAAATGGGACGTCGCCGAATGCACATTTTTTTTTTTTTTCGTCCACCAGTTCGCTTACGTGATGGCGCGCACGTGGACATCGTGACAAAAACACCTATATAAGCTCTGTAACAACTAAATGAGCGCGTACAAGCAATCGTAGAACCTCTTTAGGACTCTCCGTACTTTTCCTCACTGCAGGCAAAGTGTACGGCAATGCGTGGCTACGGTACACACCGTATCCCGGTGGCGTTATATTCGCCGTTTCTCCATAACAGACATTTCCTTCCTTTCTTTGCTTGCTTCCTTCCTTCCCTGTGCAAAGTTAGCTCTACGGGTCGGCCCTATACGTACACACACACGTGGCACGACAGCTTGTGCAGTGACGCTGCTGTGATGGTTTTTCGTGTAGCCTGTTGTTACGTACTACATATTCCTACGAGAACTACACATCAGCATCTCCTGCTTCATATCTCGATAGCGCCCTGGCCTACGTACAAAGATGAATAGATAAGAAAAACGTAGTTGATCGCTCTGTCGTAGGATTATATCGCCATGCCTTTCGCGCTTCTCATTTCTGCAACTTATTTTTACGTCGCTCTATTATGTTTTCGTGTACATAACTTCTGTTTCAGTAGATTACACTGTGTAGGCTTTCTGTGTGTATGTATGACTGAGTCTTTTTATAGGAGTACAAGTTGCTTCCTAGATTTCAAATTCCTTCTGTTTATATATTGTATTGGAATACTGTGCACTGTGACGAACTGCGGAGGGACAGGTGCCTTTGTCAGGCTTGATTGCCTTTAGCCCCTGCTCCTGCAGTGAGCTGTGAAACATGCTTACTGTTAATAAAGATCTTCGTCCTCTTCTTCTAAGATGTAAGTGAAACGTGTCTTCACAGAGGCTCTTGGGTGCATAAGCGGCAATCTGGCGAATCGAGGGGCGGGGAGATGGTTTAGGTACTCTGGATCTGTTGCAAGTAGAGATCCGCGCCACATTAGCAAACGATCGCGTCCCGGGACGCTGTGGGTTCGAATTCGAGCTAGCGCTGTGCTTTTTCTTTGTAGTTATTCTCTGTAGTTTGTTCACGTGTATTTTTACATTTCCGGGACGGAAGTGACGTTATCGAAGTGTTAGTGGACTCCTGCACTTTTGTGTTAGAAAATAAAAAATACGGGTCCCCTATCGTATGCAAGGACTTCTATTTCGCGGCATCATAATTCGGCTTTTCGACGTGGGCTGCTTTAAGATCTCCGAGTTTATCTGACACCACGTGAATATAGTACAAATAGTAGTAGAAAACTTTATTCGATATCATTTGGAGATGTCCCAGAGGGTGGAGCCCTCAGTCCAGGGCCCGACTTGCTTCTGCAATCCGGATGGCCCGGTCAATGAGACATGGTGTGGCACAAGCTGTAAAAGTCAACATTCAGTCACGTGTGGACGCGCATCCTCATATCCCTGGCCGAGGAATGCGGCTATGCGCCAAACGTGGTCTTATCGCTAATTGCGATGTAAATGACGATACGATCGCCACTGTGTCATCAGTCGTGTTCATCGTGCGTTCGTACCCTGCCAATTTTCGTACGTGTACACCAAGTGAACGAGAAGCCAGTTTTATTTTTGGCTACCATAACACATGTGCTGTTGAGGCCGGACGGTCACATTCCGAGCCACATGAGTCACGGCTTTCGCTTTATAACACACACACACACACACACACACACACACACACACACACACACACACACACACACACACACACACACACACCTCTGCTCTGAATTTTTCTAAGGTGAAATCCTGTGCTTGGTGCGAAGCATGCTCGTAAAGCGAGGCAGAGGCACATGGATGCGCCGGATTTAGTATTTTGTTACATTGTTGTGAGAACGGTGTTCTGTCTCTTATACATTGCATTTCAATTCTTTATCCCTTCCCCTACCGAAGGTTAGCAAACCGGAGGTTAGTCTAGCTAACCACCTCGCCTTTTCTCGCTTCACTATCTCTTAACACCGGATACTCGACTGCAGGTAAAAGTTAGTCAGCAGAAGCCAACATTAGTCACCGGTAGTGTTACGCAGGCTCGGTCAGCCTCACCCCAAGTTATGGAATTTCTTCGAAATTAAGTGAAGTTCTAGCGTGCATTTAGTCTTAAATTATAATTTGTACGCGATGGCTTGTAAGCATGTCCTATAGAATACACCACTACCGATTAGTTTTGGCAGTTTTAGCGAGGAAAGTAACCTGCTTCCTTTCTTTTCTTTTTTTTTTAATGCTAACCGAAAAACTACTTCCGAGACCACCCACAGCATTTACGTTTCGCGTTAAAGAAAGGGCTCGCTTAGTTAGCGGCTATGACTGAACAGATGTGGCGGCAGTAGTCTCATGCGTACGTGCACTTGGCACGTCTTCTATCGGGGCAAACTTAGGATCTCCGAGCGGACGGTCGTCGGTTGCGAGGATCCCAAATGCTATCGATAACGAGAGATCCCTGCTGCAAACGGAAACAAGCAGCCGACCATACTCGCCGGGTCCAGCACGTGGAGGAAAGGAAACTTCGGAATGAGAATCGTATATTGTAAGAGGAGAACAGGTACAAAAAGTTAAAAAAAGAAAGAATATACGAAAGAAAACAACGATATGCCGTGCCCCAGGAAAGAAGTAAGAGAAGGGAGAAGGGTAAGGGCCGAAGAATAGGAAGCCGATCAAAACAACGACAACAACAATAACGGCAAAGGAACAGCTACAGAGAATCGCGCAGAGCTCGAGAGGGCGCCAGAGGCCGACCAGGCAGGCCAAGCAGTCATGCCGAGCCGAACCGAGCAGCAACGTCCGGGTGTAGAAATAAATAGGAAGTTGCCCGTTCCGTTGAGTGAAGCCCTCCGACGTCGTCGTTTCGCTTCCTTCCGGATGACCCTCCTCTTTGCCCCTTTCTTTCTTTCTTTCTTTCTTTCTTTCTTTCTTTCTTTCTTTCTTTCTTTCTTTCTTTCTTTCTTTCTTTCCACCCCCTCGAGCCTTTCGTATTTCCTAACGGTTATGTACCGTATATGCGCGAGGAAGTGTTGAAGATTCGAGATGAAGGGTGGAAAGAGAGAGAGGGAAGAGAGGGAGATAACGTGTTGCCGGCATTTTGGGCGTCGGTGCCGCGAGCCCGCGCCAATGACAAGAATGGGAAATACGGAAGTGGGAAGGAAGACCTGCAACGCCCCGCGAGCGCGCTCTGGCCGCTCTTGCAACTCGCTGCGGAGGGGAGTTATTTCGAAGCGCTCGCAACGTGCGTGGCTCCACGCGGGGTTAAAAAGCAGCAGCGCGCGCTCACCTCGGCCTGCACGCCGGCAGGCCGCTTCGTTTATACGGACGCGGTTGTCTTCTATATACTTAGAACGCTATAGAGGTGGAGGCGACGGCGGCCTGCCCAGAACGATGCTCGGCGGTGATACGTGGGCTTCCTTACAACGTCACGAGAAAAGCAGAGAAAAGGAAAGGAAATGCGAAGTAGATATACTACGTCGGACCTCCACTGTCGCTGATGGCGGCGGGATTGTTTCGATTGCGTCTGGAATAATGTCGTTATTGAGGAGGTTGTTGTTATGTAGGACGTACCATGGAGCGAGTGATGGTTCCCGGTGGCACCATATCCGTGCACATTGTAGCGAAGAAATGGTACACTAATGTGTTCAGCGCTAGTTGGTTCAATATGTTAGTGGGTCCATAAGCTTTTGCTCGGCAACTGCGCTCACGTTTGGAAGCTGTGCCCTGGTCTGACTGCCCCCGCTCCCCTGCTCGGAGTTCTCAACACTTCGACAACTGGCATAGAGGTGCTGCTCAATTGGTGGCATGCTATATCTATTCAATAAGTGTCATACAAGCTCACCGAACCATTTTCCTGCGACCTTGAGGATAGCATATGTGAATGGCCGAGAATCGGACGACGAGGAGATGAATCTTTCCATACGGTTTTCATAAGTTATACCAAGAAGGTTAGTTTGGTTAAGTTGGCGTACGAGTAGTCAGAGGAGTCCGTGCATGAAAGCACACGTTTCTATACTTAACCAAGTGCCAGAAAAGATTCCACATCTCCCTCAAACTTATACACAAGGACTTCTGTGAAGGACAGGTGGATTGGATGGACGCGTAGATGGAGAGGCCCTTATCATGATCCTTGCAACACCTTTTGTCCTTTTTAACTCATGTCATTGTTCCCCTATGTCATGTTCATGGCAAACACCACTGCAGTCATTGTCATATTTTTAGCAATTTTACATATTAAGCTACTTACAGTTCTGAGTTCTAGGCTATTATACAGCCTTGCAATATGAACCATTAGTCCATTGAAAACTCATAACTATACTAGTCTGGCGATCTTTGATCATGTCTGGCCCTTGCACCATTAAAAACAACATATCGTCACCTTGCAACACCTTGTGGGCCCCCAGCACAACTGGTTGACCAAACCGCAGTTCATATTCAAACGGTGTACCATCTGTACAAATGCAGCTGCGAGCGAGTTTGCGTGAATGGACGTGCACTGATAGAAACGCACAGGGTTAAAGGCAGTTTGAGAGTATAAAGCTGATGACTGGTGGTTCCTGTACCGTGCTACACACTCCGTACGCTGCTACATTATACTCGTTGAATGCGAATCTCGAGGATGCTCAAGTGCCGAAGCCGGCTGCGACGCCCACCCACACGCAAAAGCCCGGAGACGACAAGCGAGGCGCGCTGTGGCAAGCGGTTATTTACGGGTGGTTCCTATCTCGCAAACCGCGGTGCTCGCGAAGGAAAGAAAAAACGCGAGGCGGTGCTATAGATGGCGTGCGCGACGCTTATAGCTCCGCCAACGGCCACGCGTCCAGGAACTGGACAGCGGGTCGCGTCGGCGGAAGTAACATTAACGGCAGGTGTCTTTTTTTTTTTTTTTTTCGCGGGGCCTGCACGGGTGCACGTGGGGTTGAATTGTGTGGGAAGTTGCTGCTGTGGCGCCAACTGCTTGTGTTGACGGCAGACTTGCCTTCCGAGTGTGCGGACACCAATATGCGTCTGGCGGCGGCGGTTACGTTTTTCTTCTGATAGGCGCGGCTGCGGATATGCGACTCGAGTACAAACGTTTCAGTTTATAGACGGGGGCGCTGCTGGTTCTGTCGAGTACAAACGTTCTAGTTTACAGAGGAGGGCGCAGCTCGTTCTGAAATAGGCGAATAACTTTCTCGCCGACGTACGCGGAAAACAACGTTGCTGGAGCTTACTCCGATGTGCAATGCATAGATTAAACACGAAATAGCTCCATGTTATAGGAAGTAACTGTGGCTTACCTATACTTATAATTGCATGCTCTCCTAGAAAAGAAACAATTGAAATAACGTCGCTTACTCCGTGCCTATGCTCATGTGTCTACAGCACATAGCATCTCGTACACACGGGTGCAGGTGGTCCAACTTTAGAGCACGCGCCTGCACTATCTTTTATCTGTATAGGAAAGGGCTTTCTGTAAAGAACGGAAAGAAAGCTCTTTCTGTGTCGTATCCTGTCGTTTTTTAAGCCTATTTTGTGCTCCAATTCGTCCAGGCTTGCACACTAAACTGAAATTTGGCACGCAGAACTGCCGTCGTACGGCAGCCATGGCGAACGAAGTTTCGTGATAGTAATCTTGTTTCATTTCTGTTCAGTCCTGACGTGCGACATTGGAGCGAACGATTACCGTTTATTAGCAGCGTCCTGCAAAAAAAAAAAATAAAAAAATAAAATAAAATAAAAAAGACGTTTATGCGCTCTCGAGTTATACGTATACGTTTCGAAGGGTCACTTTTGAAACACGGCTTTAATGGAAAAGGGCAGTTCAGTAGCTGAAGTTCATGGCCGACTCAGACACTGAGAATCATTCTGATCGATTCGGAGCACGAGTACGAGTATAGATAGATACGTTAGTTCGATGCGGTGTGAAATCTTACGTTTCACAAAGTGAGTCGCGTAGAATCGAGCTGCGAAACGTTCGATCCGACACCTAATCGATCGCCACTAACGCGTGACTTTGCTATGTGGAGATGGGAGGGAGAGAGCGGAGAGAGAAAAATAAACGACAAGAAGGCTTCAAGAGGGGATCTCCGGTTGGCTACACCGTATTCGGGAAAGGGGAATGAAAAAAAGGGAAGAAGAGAATGTACTATGACGGGCAGGTCAGTGTAATGTCACTTGTCATGGCGCACTCACAATAGCTTATTAAGTCCACTTTCTCGAGGATGTCGCAGCAACCCCTCGTATATAGCGACTCGCGTTGAAGTTGTACGCCAGTACTCCAGAATTTTTTTTCCTTCTTGGAATGGGAGATTGTCCAGCTGCTACTGAGTTCTTATACCTCGGAACACTGGTAGTCGAACTCTCCATTACGCCGGATAATAACACCTACAATACCGTTATACTTCTTAAATGACCACAACTGACATCGAGAATAGCCCTCGCGGTAAGAGCCCTCGCAGTAGCCTGACTCCACTGCTTGAGGTCGCGATATGGTTGCACGATGTGAGAAGGTCCGACATGTTTCGTTCTCATGCTTCTTGGCCACGAAGTGTACTCTTTGTTCTGAGCAGCCGAACTGCCTACACTGAAACTGCATGAAAGCTACTGAAAATGACATACTTTTTGGGAATGGGAGGGGAACCCTCCTCCGAAGAATTCAATACTGCCAACTCCCTCCGACGATGCATGGGAGTCACTTCCGTCGTCTACTGACTACCAAATTCAGGCAGACGTATATAGTTAGCTGGGCCAAAACGGTCGTGGCAAGCAATTTGCCATCACTCTTCGGACCACCGGCATGCTAACTTGCCAAGTTGTGCCACAAATAAAGTTGCTTCTCTCTCTCTCTCTGAGCAAAGCTAACTCTATTCCGATGTTTCGTCGTCTTCTTTCCCGCTGAATGCTTATTCCGTGATAAGTTCTCCGAAAAGTTGCACGAAGGAAGGAAGGAAGGAACGAAGAAAGAAAGGGAAGGAGAAAGAACAAAGGAAGGAAATAGTGGAGAGGGAAAGGCAGGGAGGTTAACCAGTGTAGGACAACCGGTATGCTACCCTGCACAAGGGGAAGGACAAGATTGAAAGATGGAGAGAAGAGAAAGGAAACACATATATCATACTGTCAGGGTCAATTGCGCCCGTATATGGTATGCGACGTCACTGTTACTATCGTCTGTGCAAGTCCGCTGTTGTCAGAAACTTCAGCACTGCCTTCGTCGCCATCAGCTGCGATGACTTGTGTGGTCGATCATTCCAGAATGGCATCGATTGACATCCGTCGCTGGTAAGTGTGAGCAAGAACGGACGCCAGCGATAGCCTCTGCACGAAAATATTGCAAAAGAGCTCTTCTATACATTCTCGATCAAACATTTTCATTAAGAGACACTTCCATCATTGCGTGAAGTAATACTAGTTCTCACGAACAGCACCACACGTACATATCTTCTCGAACGTACACATACAGTAAGCATGCCGCACACTTCGCCGGTCGACGCCTTGTTCCCAAAGCAGGGAAAAATGAAAATGGTATTCCGTTGATTGCGGTCGGCTTTTGTCCACCTCTGCACTGTGAGCCATAAGGTCGGATAAATCATCGCGAATTATTTTGCGCGCAGATGTAAGACATATGCAAGCAACTGGAGTGGACGCTGACAAGGAGCTGTAAACGCGTTTCGCTTGTATTTCTTCGAAGCAGTATAGAAGCCACCTGGCGCGCAAAATTTCACTAGCGGTTTTCGCGAGCTTTACTGAATTTTTTCACATGGCAGTGGCCTATTGGACAGATCGTAATACTCCCGTTCCACACGGTTTTTCCCCTTCATTTTGCAATCCTGCTTATTGTTTCACATTTTTTTTTTTTCATCTCTTGACCTTTCCCTTAGTGTAGGGCGTACTAGCGGACGAATTTCATGACAATGAATGGAAAACTTCGGGGACGGAACGTCTTCACATGCATACGCCTTTACGCAAAGTAGTCCTGTTTGGCTCACGTTTCAGTTTGTGAAACATCCGCAACTCCTGTGCACTTATGAAGGCCGACAAAGGTAATCCAGGAGGGATATTAACATTCATAATCCGATACAATCTTCTCTTGCTAGTCCACGTAAGAACCAGAGAGTGGCGAACGCTCACCTGCCTGAAGAAGAAGACGCCATTTCGCCTTTGAGGTGTGCGCAAAAGGTGTGTCACTCTAACACACGCAGAAAAGCGAAACGACAAAGTAAAAAGCAAAACAATTACAGATGTGCTCCTATTGCGTGCTGCGTCTTCTCTTAAAAAGCTTCCTGCAGAAAATTAAGCAAGATTCTCTATTTCTCACGCAGGAAACACCAGCGCAGTCGTAGGGCTATACGTTCCTTAGCGGTATCACACGAGCAGTTTGGCACCGTCTATAGCCTTCGCATCATTGCCAAGAAATGCTGTCCGTGATTATAGAAAACCAGAAGTTTCCAATTCGGGTCAACCTCCCTGCCTTTCACGCGTTTGTAGCTCTCTGCTCGATCGAGCAGGTTAGTGTATGCTGCCGGCAATAGATCTGTTCAGAGCCCCAGGAGTCACTCCGGCCAGCATATTTCTCTCACCTGCGAATAAATTTGATCAGTTGTTAAGCATTGCGAAAGCAGTATGTTGTTTGTTCAGTGACGGAGAAGAAACAAACGCGTACAAAGAACGGTTCATGAGTACTTTACGAACGAAAGACGTGGAGGAAAAAAAAAAATAAAATCATTGGCTAAGACAGGAAAAGAAAATGCAGTATGAACAGCATTTTCTTAATACTTCCTGTGTTTCTTTCTCGCTTGTTTCGACTACTTGGCACGCGCTATATACTGAATGAATTCACGAATCATTCTTTGTACGCGTTTTTTTTTTTTTTTCGAGCAAGCGTCATAGCGCCACCACCTCTAGCAACCGACGCAAACCCAAACTTCCTTGCTGAAATATGGCAGGACGCGGTGTCCAAGGCGAACCTCGACGACCAGCGTCAACGGGTTGTCCGGCCCGGCAGGCGGTCCAGGCCAGAGGGTTCCTGGACTGAGGGACCCTCCCATACACAGATACAAGTCACTGTCCCAGTAAAAGTTTATTCGCTCACATTCACTCCGACGTTAGCAGGCTTCATTCGGTGACGTGTTCTCCACTTTCCGGAGACTTGACACGAGACATTTAACTGGACGTGTACACGGCATAAGCTGTTATATCTTCGCGCGACGCAAACTCGAAAATGTGCACACTTCTCCAAGCCTGCGAACTGTTTGGGCGAACATCAGCTCCAAGCCTGCGAACATCAGCTCGTTTCCCTTTTATCTGACCAGCCAAAATGGGGACGTGGTTTGGTGGGAGTGGTCTTGGAGTTCCCAACCCGCGGATAACCGAGGATAAAGTCTCTGCTTGCTTTCGCTCCAAAAGCCACGCCGTACGCGCGTGCATAACCTAATCGGACGCACGACCCTCCGCCGAGGCTCGACAACGAATCGCCTTTGTGTCCCGCACGAGAGAGGACGCCCGTCGAGCAGCTCGCACGCTTGCGGGAGCTGAAACCCCTCGAGTCAGCCGCTGGCGAGGGTCCAGGACTTCCGTATGAGCGGTGCATTCCGTGCACTTGGCGAGGTGTTGTGCGTGTATACCTTGCTCCGGTAGTTCCGTGCAGGACGGTGGAAGCTACAGGGCTCTTCGACCATTCGAAACGGAGAACACATTTTTAAATGTGTCACTCCGCACTCTGATAGCGGCGAGCGGTGCTGCGGGAGTGGTAGGACCACCTCACCTCAGTACACTGGAATTACAGTTCATTTCGCGCGAATCCGCGCTATAGATGGTCGTGTATGGCCGTGGGTTCTGCTGCGCGGAACTGGGTGTAGAGGGTGAAACAGGGTATAGAGTACTCATCGCTGTCGTGAGCCCTGCTTTCAAACGGAGAAAATGCACCCTGCCGCTTGGGCAGTGATCCCAAAGTAACTCGGCGTTCGCAGCGCCATCTGTAGAACGCTGTGAAAGGATCTCCCTCCGACCTTTCTAGCGACGGGATTTTGTTGATGCCGCTATCTCTCCCTCCCTCCCTTCACCCTCACCCCCCCCCCCCTTTTTTTTTCCCCCTTTTGATGCTGAAACACGCGGTAAATGCCAGCAGAGGCTTAACCCAGTTAAATGCGCTTGTTAGGCGCGGGCTGGATCAGCAGAGCCTGTGGGTGGTGAGGGTCGTTGCACTCACTCGGTGAAAGAGAAACCTGCACACAGCTGTTGTGCGCACTGATATCCACGAAGAGTGCGCCGCCCTGCAGTCGACTCATTTTCGAGCTTCGTAATGGCTTTTTTTTTTTTTTGTTTCTGATTTGCATGAGGACTGCGTTTTGCGGTTGTTTGTGTGTAGCTAGTGCCGTGTTAACGTTTTCTTTTTTATCCTTCTTATGTTATTCTCGAGTCACTGCCGGTAACCGCGTCGCCTGAGTGCCCCTATTCGAGGAACAAAGTGCGTTTTCACTTCTGCTGAACCCCGTAAAAAAATAATAAGAAAACGAAAATGGAGAAGGAAGTTCTTTCGGACTCGCTCTCTCGTGTGATGTAGCTGCATTTGCGAGAAACGCCACGGGCTCAATTCAGGAAGCTTTCATTTCGCAATGGCCCTTCTCATTGAGAAACCCGCGTCGTTATTAATATATCCGCCGTTACGATTGCCTCACAAGCCGTTGCAGGAGAGTGATACTAAATTATTGTCAGTCCTTACAAGTAACAATCCTATATGAACGACTGTAGTATGCACACTCTGTGATCCTGCGCTGTGAATGCAGTGAGTACTGTGCGTCGTAACAACACTCAACCATCCCCCAACACGTGGCGTACAGGTATATACGTCTCGCTTCCTCTGCACCTCGTGCGTTGTTGGCTCTTCATGCTCGCGCAGCGCATGGACGGCACACAAAGGCTTTTTGCCAGATTGGATGCCTCAGTACTAGCGTTAGGAGCCTCTTGAACAAGTGGTATGCATCACAGTGTAAAGCTGCACTGTGTTGCCGTTCTGTTTGCGCTGCTGCTGTAGTAAAACATGAGTCAATTCGCACCCTTTCTCACTCAGTATAGTGGTTGCGTGCGAATGCCTCCATTTCTCACTCATTTGCCATTATTTATCTGATGGTTGGCGCAACCTGCTAGCAAAAAACGGCGATTTTTGCTGCATGCTCGAAAGGGACTTAAAAGCGAACCAATAAAGTGGTTTAGAGTGATAGGTAATTATTCGGGAGCTCCGCTATTGTTATTCTCAACAGTTAGTGCTCATTATAAAAAGAGAAAATCAATATCAACGTTTCAGCCTAGTTTCACATTTGAATCCCGCACCAAAACTTTGAGGGGGATGACGTCACGAACACCATTCCACCCCCCACCCCCCCACCCCCTTTTTTTTTTCTTTTGGCGTTTTCTCGTCACATTGGCCCAGTCAAATTGTCTGAAATGAGTCACTGATGAGCCTGTGGCTTCTCTAGAACGCAGTGTGTATATCTCTCTTACCCATAAATAGTATTAGGAATTACTAGAAGCCATCAAAAACGTGTGACGTCACGCACATTAGTGCGAGAATATCCGAGTAGGCGTCGCCATTCATATTTTCGCACATTTTCTAGCTTACGAAGCGTCTCCTCCTCGCGAGATGGATGCAATGTGAACATTTTATTTGGTTTATTTCTGGTGTTTTACGTCCCAAAACCACGACATGATTTCGAGAGACGCCGTAGTGGAGGTCTCCGGAAATTTCGACCACCTGGGGTTCTTTAACGTTCAACTGACATTGCACAGTACACGGGCCTCCACATTTCGCCTCCATCGAAATGCAGCCGCCGCGGCTGGGATAGTAAAAAGGTTATTTACCTTTACAAGAAAAATTGCAATGAACTTTATAGTGACTCTCTAACCTTCCGTTATACTTCTAGTTGCTTTCAGCTTTCTCACATTTTGTGCTGAGCGAATCTGTATTACCTTACATCCCGGTAGGCGGTAGAATCCGCGCCCAAACCCGCGGTTGCTATCTTTTTCGAGCGTCACTTGGTGATATTACCGACACGTTTGAGGGTTCAACTAACATTACGCATAGCAGTGAGGGCGCGACACGTCACTGTTGGTCGGAAAACAAATGCAGCTAGTCCTGTCGTTGCGTTATTCTCTGTTTTACTTTGCGGCAAAGAAAAAAAAAATGTTCTTGATTAAATACCAACTATGCCAGCTAAAAGACTTGTTCAGACAGTGCCCATATGAGAAATAAAACGGTACACGCGGTGATATAAATTTGGTCATAGTATCCATATTTACAGCATGCTCTCATATGTAGCACACACGTCAAGCATCCAACAATCTCATACACTGACATATACGTCTCGCACGCTTCTTCGTACGACTGTTCGACATTTTTTCACATGCGGTGCTAACCTTCGTGCTTTTCGTTTCCATATCTTGGGTATGTGCGACTTTGCCGTGTGAGAACGCCCGACAGTGGCTGTAATTCGAGACGTTCCACAAGAGCAGTGTTGTTCCACGCTTCACTTCCTTCTGTTGCGTTACAGCATACGTTTTGCGGATGTACCGGCACGTGAAATAATTTTTTTTTCTCTTATATGTAGTCCACCGTCGTGCATACGTATACGCATTTTCGACTCTTCTTTGAAAAGTCACCGCAAGGTGTTTTGCATATTTAATGAAATTGTGAGTGTATAATTCACGAATCGGAGAAGATGTTTAAAGTGCGTTCTGTGAGCTTTCTTCTGCATGAACTGCACTGGCGGTGGCGCAAACACCTTTGCCACAAGTAGGACAGAATTCGCTTCAGGTGCGTACGATTGTCTCGTCGGCTGATTGAATAAGTATACGCTGTTCATTAACATATATAGCGAACAATGTATTCCTTGACCGACGAGCGTTCGTGATCTGCATGCTGCGTCATTTACGCCCGCACTGCGCTGACATGTACCTTGACTCTTCCTAATGTAATAAAGAAATAAAGCACACTGACTTTGCATCGCTCTTTTCATGCAGCCGATTGCTTAACCATGTCACATAATTCGCGATGCGGTGACATGACCCTAAGCTGCATGGGCCGCGTACTTGCTCACGAGAACATTAATCCCCGACTCTTGACCTACACCCACTACAGTTGAAAATCATCAGCATCATCAACAGATGCAAGCCACACACCTCTGCATTCTTTCTTTCTTTGGGAGCCTCCACATTAGGACATTGTCACGAGGATGTATTCTCAACTGTTAGTGCAAAAATTTATAATTGATTCAGGACGGTTCTACTAATAAATTTGTACTCTTTACTATTCAATTCATTCAAATTATTCTATTCTGATTGGCATCTCGCAGTACTTCGCCGGTAACCCTTTGTACTTATCGCATCTTGGCCGATCCCCCAGGGTGGGTATGTGCCATAGTAAAGGCTACAACAACAACAACAACAACAACAACAACAACAACAACAACAACAACAACAACCGCATGGCACGTGTCAGAGTTGCGAACAGTCATCCTGTGTGAGAGAGAGATGAAGGGCGGAAGGCAGGGAGGTTAACCGGAAGGAAAAATATCCAGTTTGCTACCCTGCACTGGGGAGGGGGTAAGGGGAGACAGAAGGGGATATAAGAAAAGAATAAATGAAGAAAGAGAGAGGTCGAATCGCGCACACACACAATCTCGGCGGTGTCAGAGACGGTTAACGAGGCCCGTAGCGCGCAGGAACTTGAGCACAGCCATCGTGGCTTTCTGCTGCGAGACTCTATCCTGTGGGTGACACGTTTGGCTGCAACTTCAATTGCGCATTATCAGGGCGCTGGCACATGATCCCACACGTGATGTCGATGTTAACTACACTGTTTCGCAGCTCCTATCACGCGTGCGTGTATGCTCGGCTCTGTATGTGTGTACGCAACGCTGGTAGTTAACAACCGCGACACAGAAAAAATATCAAATCTGCTCGCTACCCTTTATCACCGGGCGTGTTCCTTTTGCCCGCGCAGTGATGACTCTTCCTTCCCCGTCTTCGAAGGGCCACATGGTGCAAGCAAGCGTCTCTACGCGACACTCCTAATGAATGCAAGAAGTCGTTCTGCTCCGAGTGTCGGCACTGACGAAGATTGAATAAAACAAAAACGAAGAAAAGGAAGAAAACGGCGCGAGAGGGAAAACGGGAAACAAACGAGGAAAAATGAAGGGAGAGAGAACAGGAATGCCGCCCACAGTTTTGACGTCGCCCGACCACGGCGCTAGGCATAACTTCACTTTGAGCTCGCCGCAAAAAAAAAAAAAAAACAACGAATGAGCTCGTACATACAAAGCATCCGCGTCCCAGATGCATGCGTGGCCCCGACGACGTTGGTTTGCGCGCGCGCGCGAGATGTCAGCAGAAGATCAGCGTGCCAAATGCGAGCCTTAACGAAGAGCAGCTGAGAGAGAAAAAAGAAAAAAAAAAGAGAGAAAAAAGAAAGAAGACAGGCTATACGAAACTAGTTTTCAAATTGGGTCGTTTCTCTTCGTTTCACCTCTTCCGAAATGCCGCCTCGCGGGACCCCCCTGTACACACCTCTGGTATGGCGGCTGGAATCCCATATACATCTCGTAGGACCCAACTGACATCAACAGCCGGCGTCATGCAAATCGTACAAGGTTCACGCTTGTCGTGTTGTTGCGCATTGCGTGAATGTGCGTTGATGAAGGGTTGATGCACGCCGGCGTGGGTGTCGAGATGGGTAAAAAAAAATAATAAAAATGAACGCAGAACAGGGCGCATCTATCGAGACAGGTGTGAAAAGCGTGAAGAGCTTCTCACTATGCGGCGCTGCATACGTTATGAGGGCAGACCCCACGTAGCGCTGGTGACCGCATCGCAGTAGGCGTTAATTGAAACCTCACCCATGATGTCAAGGCGCACGCAATAGCGTTCCGCGTGAAGCCGTTGCTCTTTCGTCGCTTGCGTATGCGTGTAACGGTTCATGGCTATCGGTGATAAACGTATACCCCCCTCACCCACGTTGTCTCCTTTCCTCTTGTTCCTAATCACATTGCTCTAACCTGAACGGCAGCTTCATGTTCTTCGTTCTTTCACTGCGCATTCGTGTGCAGATATGTGAGTTGCCACCTGTGCAACAGCCGGCGGCGAAGCGGTGAAAGCGAAGGCTATAGTTTGTTTCAGGAATTCCGTGCAGCAGAGCCAAGGCTACGAGGCCATCGTGCGCAGAATTCTTCCGAAGAGAGACGAAATGCCATTGTTCGGACACGCATACCCCGCGTCGTCTTCCTCCTACCAGGGCTGCAGGTGTCGCTGCAGCGGCCGCCACTTGGCAGATGACAAGCCAGCGGAAGGACACGTTTAACATGTGTCCGCCCTCCGGATTGGCCGAAGAAGGCTGTAGCTTCCACAGGGCTGCACGGAACTTCTGAAACAGACTATAGGTCGGGCTATATAGCGCTGGTCATTGTATGTACTATCAGTTGGATAAAAGTGGTGTTCATTAAAGAACAGCAACCAAATATTGGCTTCGTTTCCGACGGTATCGGACCTCCTTTCTGGCTTGGCCTCAGCTTCTTTCGTGGCAGCTGCTTTTGCAACACTGAGAAACATGAAAAGCACAAGGGCCGCGTCAAAAAACACAAAGGCTCTTCCGCTGACGGCTCCGTGCTCCTCGCCTTGATGTCTCTGCGCCCTTCTTTACAGACGCGCTGTGAAAAATTATATAGTGATTCGTACCAAGGTGAGACCACCTATACTCTGGACGGCATAGACATCTAGAAAATGACTAAATTGTGAAATCTAACGTCTCAACTATATACGACGCGTTAAAGGAATACTCACGATTCTCAAATCTTGGCGCAAAATGAAATCGGGGCCGTCGCTTTCTTTGTATGGAGGCTTGCTACACTGTACTTATCGTAGCACTGCCGTGTAGTGTAGCACCGCCGACATCCGCAGTAGGGGCACAACTATAGGACCTCCTCCTATATCTATCCCCATGTGCTTATATATTTCCTACGAATAACGATTTGATTTGAACTACTTGCGAGGTATCTGCTTGTCGTCCGTCGTCGTTTCCTTACAATGGTGTACTGCACTATGCACGAGTTTAAAGAATCGACGACGGATGGTTACCAAGAGAAGTTCATAACTGACCGTATCGGAAACGCTTTATTAAGTATTTTCGTCAAGTTCTGTATTGGGTCCCTCGATCGAGACACCGTACACTCTTAAAAAGAAGTTAGAATTTAGTAACTGCAGGCAAATAGGTAATGCAGCGGTTACTGTATACCTTTTTCGGGTCGTTACTACGTTTTCTCTACCACTTTACTACCTACCATAGTAAACAGTTACTAGCTACATGCGAATGGGTTCTTCCGTTCCATCTGTAGGCCCACGTATAGTATAATCTGTGCATGTATAACATGTACGCAGCACGGGAAGTATAATTATGTGGGAAAGGAGGGATGGACTATGCCGTCACACACACACACACACACACACACACACACACACACACACACACACACACACACACACACACACACACACACACACACACACACACACACACACACACACACACACACGCACACACACGCACACACACGCACACACACACACACACACACACACGCACACACACACGCACACACACACACACACACAATCATGGTACAGCGAGGAAATGCGACACCGAGACTGGCAGCACCAATACGGTTGTGAGAACAAGGAGGGTAATGTCTGTGTCCCAACGGACGCAGAGTTTTATATCTCGTGTCGGAGGACAACCATAATCACTTCAGACCTCGCACGCAACGAGCCCAGAGCGTCGGGCCGAGCGCCATATGGCGCGCCGACAATGTGGCAACCGACATCACCATCACGCGTGTGCTTGCGGCACTTAGTGACCCTACACAGCTTAACACGAAGCGCGCCTGTGCAGATCTAGGGTACCGATTGGCGGGCCCATTTGTGACGTCACCAGGGATATCCCTCCGCGCCTGCCACTGCCTTGCGGAACAAAGCAGACAGACAGAAAAAAACAGACTGGTAACTCGACGAGAATCGAACGCACGCGTTTGCTGCGTACGCGTAGCGTCTTAGCGCGATGAGCGAATGCGATTAACGCGAGCCTGTTCTTTAGCGGCCCCCGCGAGACTTCGCCGACGTTGCGCTCCAACGTGCCGAGCGCGCGCGGCTGGCTCGACGGCGTTCCAGATCGCGCGAGCGCCCTCGCGGCAGCGAAAAGGGAGATGGCGCCACGATGGGCCGGACGTCTTTCGCAGGAAACTCGATCGGCAGCGCGTCTGCTGCAGCTCAATGCCGTGCGCTATTATGGTACCTATGTAGTGCCGGTTGCTGTCTAATAATTAACGCAAGGTCCGCCTTCAGCCATCGCTGTCCTAATCCACGGTGTTTCTTACACCGTGCCCAAATCCGAAGGTCGCGGGATCGAATCCCGGCCGTGGCGGCTGCATTTCGATGTAGGCGTAATGCTAACACATTAAAGAACCCCGAGTGGTCGAAATTTCCGGAGACCTCCACGTCTCTCATAATCAGAGCTGGTTTTGGGACGTTAAACCCTAGAAATAAATCTGTACCCAGATAGCATTTGCATAGGCCCTCAAACATGCGGCCCTTTCCCTAGCGGTACGGGCCGCACATGACGTCTTCGCAAGTCCGCCGAAGTGGTGTAGTGGTCATGGTGCATTCTTGACTAAAATACGGTACCGCAAAAAAAAAAAAAAAGAAAGCACGGACGAAGAAAGGAAGGAACCCAGGACAGCCGTGTGCGTGTGTGTGAGACAAAAATGCGCCGAAGAACGGCTTCGGTTTACTGGATTAAAAGTGCTTCGAATTTGTAACGCTGGCTATTGTCCCCCGCAAGGGATGTGAAATTCTTGTCAACCACCGATCTTTCTCCCTTCTAAAATACTTTTTTCGATTTTCTTTTTCTCATACCTCTATAGGAAACACACAGCCCCGCCATAGCGCTATAGAACTGGCCCCTCTTTATAAATAGTCCGCCGCGGTGGTGTAGTGGTTACGGTACTCGGCTGCCACCCAAAAAACGCTGGTTCGATCCCGGCCGCGGCGGTCGCATTTTCGATGGAGGCGAAAATGCCAGAGGCCCGTGTGCTGTGCGATGTCAGTGCACGTTAAACAACCCCAGGTGGTCTAAATTTCCGGAGCCCTCCACTACGGCCTTTCTCTCCTATCTCTTTCACTCCCTTTCCCCCCACCCCCAAGGACGCTTAGCCGTGCTCCCTACATGGGTTGCAGAAATTAGCGTCCTTTCCTAACCGAACCACAATCATCATCATCATCATCATCCTCTTTATAAAATTATCGCGACCGTGCCACGTGCTCTCGGTGGACGCCGATGTCCGGGCGTGTTTTTTTCCACTCCCGGGGTGCTGCCGGATATACACGACGCGTTGGCATTACGGATCGTATCGCGCGATAAGGTCGTCGCCCGACGGGGAGTTGTGTATACGTTTCTCCGCTTGCGTCCAGGTCACTGATTCGATTACACTGACCGCGCGGATGTACTTGAAATTCGACGGACAGAGCGCACGGACAGTGTACGAGCCCCTGCTGACGTAGGCGATCGCTCTTATCATACGTAGTTTTTTCTTGTCATTATATACGTTCACTCGACGTAAATGAAAGGAGCTCTTGGTTCTGAAAAGATTTCCTTGAAATGTAATTCTTCAAGCAACCATGACGTAGTGGCACAATTTACATCTCCTCGGCCGTTGTGGTGTTCTCGTTGCGCGCGTCCCCTCCCCCCCTCTCTCTCTCTCTCTCTTCGTATATATATACATATATAGATATATATATATACATCAAAAAGAGTTCTTCCTGGCTATCGGGATAAATATACGATCAGAAAATCACAGTGACAAACATATTATTTAGGATTTATTCTGACGTTTCGGCTGGAGACCAGCCTATATATATATATATGTGTGTGTGTGTGTGTGTGTGTGTGTGTGTGTGTGTGTGTGTGTGTGTGTGTGTGTGTGTGTGAAGATAGAGTGCCTTACAGAACGTCGTCTGTGTTGCTATTGTAGTTAAAGACAGAAATAAGAAGCGTCGCCTAACGTTGATGTCAACCAAGGAGGTCAAGTTTCACCCCAGCACCCGTAGCACAAAGAGGCACATCAAGCAGTGTCTGTCTAGCAAAGCTGACCGCTTTAAAGGGGTTAAGAAGCGTGAGGAAAACACTTTTTATTGTGCTATTTGGATTGGATGCTGTTAATCGATGCCCTGAGTAAGATGGCGGCCGCCGGCTTCACCTTTAGCACAAAATCTCCGCTCCAGAATTTCTTAATTTTAAACCTCCTTGATGTCAACACGTCAGCGTATGTCGTGACGTCAGCATTGAATTCATTTCACGTCTAGTAAACCTATAAAGCCCCTGTACCTTCGGAAAAGTACGGCCAACTACCCTCCCTTCCCTCCGCCGCCTACCCTTTCCTGCGCCTTCATCTTGTTGTTATGTGGGGTTTAACGTCCCAAAACCAGCTCTGATTATGAGAGACACCGTAGTGGAGGTCTCCGGAAATTTCGACCACCTGGGGCTCTTTAACGTGCACTGACATCGCACAGCACACGGGCCTCAACATTTTGCCTCCATCGAAATGCAGCCGCCGCAGCCGGGATTCGATCCCGCGACCTTCGGATCAGCAGCCGAGTACCAAGCCACTAGACCACCGTGGCAGGGCAGCCTTCATCTTCTTCTTGGTGGCGCCCCCTCGGAAGCGCCCTGTGAAGCTTTCAGTTTAGCTTTCAGGCCATGCGCGCGCCACCGACAGGCGAGCAAGGAGAATTTTTAAATTTTAAACCTCCCTGCAGACGAGACAGTTGGCGCTTTCAACATACCGTCGAGGGGCGGAGCGAGCGAGCGAGGAACTTTATTGAAAAGGACCAAAGGGATCGGGATCAGGGGTGGAAGCGAAGAGGAGAAACCAAAATACAAAGTGAAAGAGCTCGCTATCACGTGACGTCATTTGCCCAATCCGACATGCAGGAGAGGAGGAAGAGGCGTAGTTCAAAAGCTGGCGGTACTTTTCCGAAGGTACAGGGGTTCTTAAGTAAACCTTGCCTCTCACCATGCGCAAGCGACTCTTTTCGTGGGCCGATTCAGTTCGCTTACATATCCTGGCAAGACGAGAGAGAGAGTTCTTTATTCGAAGGCAAAGTGGATAGCCGACGTATGTCGCTGGGACACTACTTAGCAGAGCAATGGGACGATGATTTATGGCGCTGCCCCTCGCTGTTCGTTTCACCAGCTTATGCTGGGCACCTCCATTGCTTCTAAGTTATTACGGAACCGGTTTATTCCAGTCGGGCTTGAGCTGCAATGATGAAAACGAGGTTTGCGCAAGAGTGCAGATTTTTGGGCAAGTTGATTTGTTCCATAAGAAGAACGCATAGCGCTGAAGTGACAAGGACGAGGAAGACAACAAGACATTCGCTAACTTTCAACTGACAGCCTGTTGAAAGTTGACGCATGTCCTGTCGCTATGGCTTCATCATGAGTATGCGCAGAGGGCGATTACTTCTACAGACGAGGACTATGCACAAGGGAAAACGACATGTAGACATGATGAATACTTTATTTGAAGAAAGTACGCCATGTCTCGCACTCACATTATGCACGTCTTCATTCGCTTTACTCAGTGTAAGAAGCTTCGTGCAGAACGAATTCATATTTGTACTTGTGGAAGAAAGAAAGGTACGCCGCACTGCTCGAGCGGTGCTTATGCGAGTGATGCCGGGCTGTTTGTGCACAAGCACGCGGGACTGCTAAAGAAAAAGCAAGAGTGCTATTCCTGGGGCCATACCAAGTTTACGCCACAGGATACAAGAGCCTATTTGTTGCATAATAGACGAAGTTACCGTACAGTGTCGAACTGTTACACGGGTATTTCGGGAGGTATTCCCGGGGTGTGACAGAGACCACGTTCTCAAAGCCGTGTGTCGTCGGTCGCGCCTCGGTGGCTCTTGGTTTGAAGCTAGCATTATACAATGTGCATATGAAGCAAACCGAACTATAGAGCGTACAGCTTACGAAGTGCTTAGAACAATTGGGAAAACGATTCAGAGTACACCGTACTCTACCATGGGGGAACTCGGTACAGCTGTCCCGAAAGATAACCGATTCAGAATGCGTGGGGTTAGCCTGCTTACGAAGTGCAAGGTGAATCGATTGCATACGTAAACGCTATAGGGATCCCAAGAGCCGTTGGGCCCCTCATGTACCTTCGGCCCCTCACGCAGGAGAAGGTGTATTCTGGAATGAAGAGGTGTGTGATCGATCGGACCCCTCGCCATATCACCGCACTCGAAGGTGGACTGCATGTATGGGCTTCGAAACACGATCCTGTCCGTATACCTAATCTCCTTCCACTTCGAAATTTCTCTAATAATTTGCGCAGTCGAGGATCCAAAGGGGAGGTCGGGATGTCCTGACTCGCTATTAATTTTGAACGTGTGCCCCCAAGAAGAGGACCTGTTTCAAAAAGATCCTTATAAATGGCTTTCAGCAGTGTCAAGTGCACCCTCTTGCATCTACACGTACGCGCGCATATTTCTTTGGGCATTGACGCCCCATGCTTTGCGTTAGATAACGTACTTCGCGTGTAAGCTGACCCCCATCGGAAAAATCCTGCATCCGCCCCTGAATATGCCTGCGAGCTGGGGTTGCTGTAACGTTATGTTAACGGTGTTTCCTGCCTCCTCCTCCCCTCCCTCCTCCCACCCACCTCGGTCAATTTGTTTCTAAGCTTAAATGTCCTTACTTATATATTAGTACTACTACTGCTACCACCACCACCACCACCACTACTACTACTACTACTACTACTACTACTACTACTACTACTACTACTACTACTAACTGCTGCTGCTGCTGCTGCTGTCGCGTGCGCGTGTTTACTGGACCCGTTCGTCCTCGAGCGTGCGTGGGAGTGCGCACGCATGTGCATTGCGCGCTTCTTTTAGAAAACCCGAGTCCTCCCTAAACGTCCCCGTCCAGCATCTCGCCACTACGTGTTGCCCGCGAACGCCGCAACCGGCGACATGCCTCCAAGGTACACAAGCAAGGGTGCGACCGAGGCCCGGTGTTAGAAATGCGCGTCAACTCTACTGCGCGTCTTCCGAGCCGCGCCCGGGGGCCCACGAATTCCGCGAAGGCGCACCGTCTCGATCCTTTTCGGGGTGGCCGCAGCGCCGGCTGCCGCGCCCACGTGCACAGAGTTTGGGGGGGTCCTCACTCCCAAAAATACCCTCACTACTATACGTCCGAGCCCGTGGCGGCCGTGTGTCCCCCCTGCACCTCGGCGGTTAACCGCACGCCAGGAGCCCACGTGGCGCAGGCATTGGAATGATGCTTGTTTACGCTGCCGGTGTGTTCACTCTTTTCGCGACGTCATCAGCGCCTTGTATACGCACGCGTGTGCACGCGCGTTGCCTGCACCGCGTCTAAATGGAGCTGCGCCCAGAACACTCCTGGAGGGTTTTTGTTCCACGACGTTTATTTGTCTTTTCTTCTCTCTCTCTCTCTCTTCTCTCCAGTTGCTCGGCGAAATGAAACATCGCTGTCGGCACGTGTATCTTTGTGTGTGCGAGCTAAAGAGAGCTCAAAGTACACCGCGAATGCGAGGCGCGCTGGTGTGATGGTATAGGAAGAGTACGCGCGCAAAATAAATGTGGCACCTGACGCGAAGTGAAGAGGCAACGCTGCAGGGTCACTCCATGCACTTATTCTCGAAAAAACGCCTTTCAAACAGAAACCAGTCAAGAGCCCTTTACGCGAAGTCGTAACTAACACCGCTCCAGTTCATACAAAACGCAGGCCTTGCAGCACACACACATCGCGCTGTTAAAAAAAAAAAAAAAGAGCGAACAACAACTAAACTATCCCTTCGCACGAACAACAAAAGCGCTTTACGTATTATTTGGCTGTGGAAGAGTTCATTTGCAAATAATCGTACTATATAAAGTGGTGACGCGCTTCTAGGCCAGTATGTACGAAAGAAAATACTGCAAAGCTCTGCATGCTGACGGGACGTCACAGTCGGATGTACCAGTCCCTGAAGAAGGAATGCATAGTAACAAAAGGCTGTGGCGGGTGTGTACAAGCTCTTAGTGCACTTACATACGTATACGTCTAGGCAATCGCATGGTTCGGTTGTACGCAAACTCTAATAATGTTGCTGTATTGCGTACGATTCCACAGAATTCAGTGACTCGCAGTGCAGGTTTGAACGTATGGACCTAAAATTGAAGACGAGGATAAGGAGTAATAGATTATTTTCGAAACAGTGCTCCTAGCGATGCCCGGTACCACACTGGCGATCGCCTTTTTTTCATTAAATTAGATAATACAATCCACGACAAAAAAAAAAGAAAAAGAAAAAGTTGAGAGCCGGCCGCAGTCGCGGGGCTGTAAGGCGGCGGCAGCAGAGCGCCAGCCACGAAAGCTTCCACGAAGTGATACCCCTGACAGACGGGCGAAAGTAAAGTCCTTTGCAGTGAACCCCTTTTTCTACTCTAAAGGACCCTCTGCAGAAAGTAGTTGCGCCGATGACACATGGCAGCACGTGAACTCCTTTAGGCGGTTCCTAAGACAAACGCCGCAAAAAATGGCGCTCCTCGTTAAAGCAGCAAGGTAGTGAACATATTAAAAAAGATCTGCATTTAATTACCTTTAGCGATTGTGGATCGTAAAAATATCGTTTTTATTGCTGATGGCTAATAATGTTGATTGTTCGTTTCACGCCACGACTAAAAAGATAATGATTGCCAGAATCCCGCACGGCGGCGATGTGAGAGTTCGCGAGTACGGTAAAAATAAATCTTTGCGGCCCTACAGATCTCAATACACGGCTAAAAGCTAAAGCTTATACGCAAGGCAAGAAAATACTTGCGGGGTATTATAATTTTGTGAAAAGTATCTCCCGTTTACGGGTCGTGTACGCTGTCGGCGAGAGTACGCCTTTACGCTCGAAAAGTAGATCACCGATCTACCTTTCTGCAAAGGAACTTTGCCGGGAAGGAGATACTCCTTTGTCGTGTGTCACTGGGCTTGAACGCCTTTCCGGCAGATGTCCCCTTACCTAAAGCACTTTAGCATGCCCGTGTGTCAGGGGTATAAGTTTTTCGTGTCCCGAGGGATCGGTCCTCACCCGGCTTAGGATTTCGCCGGGCCGCCGCCTCACACGGACGACGACCGAAGGAGACCAGTGAGACGTGCCCCCTACATAGAGACGTATAGTACTCGTGGGCAAGTGGTGCCATACTCTGTTTGGTACGCACGAAAATCACATGTCTACGTTTTCCGTAAAAAACTTTTCAACGGAACCTGTTTACACACATTGCCGAAACAAAGAAAGTACAGAAAAAGAAAAGTTGGAGGACGCTTAAAGGGACACTACATTGAAAAATTATTTTCTCGTGTTAGTCTTGTCTCGGTTTCTCGTATTTTTCTCGTCTCGATTTTTCTTTTTTTTTAAATAAATGTAATTGAAGGAGAGGCTGGTGCCCATGTGCGGCGCCGGCTACTCCTCTTCTCTTACAGGGTGGCGTACATCACAGAGTTTTGAACTGTTCATCAAACTCAATGAATACAAGCACTCGGGCACGAACACACATATCACATCACACATATAGAGTCACTTTTCCAGTACAACTGTCCATTAAACGAGAAATTCATAGATTACAAATGTTCACACATCAGCACCGTCCACGCAGTCAAGTTCGACATGATCACATTACTAAAGACACTTCTGCGAGGAGAAGACCCTCGGTGATCTAAAAACGCGCAGCCAAAAAAAAAAAAAAAAAAAAAAAAAAACGGGTGGCGACGCTGCTTTCAAGTTCTAGCACTACAACTCGTGACGTCACAGATCTCTGACAGCGTCTGTTAAGGCCTACGTAGCTATTTATCGGTAAGGAAGACACACAATGCGTTTCAAGGAAGCCAGAGGCTTAACACGGAGTTTCGTAACATTTGATGGAGCGAATTTGGCGAGAATACGAAAAAAAAAAAAACGGCCTTCTGACGTCATTAGGTTCCGAAGTTCCGGCGCGAATTTCGAAAACTAGAGCTTTAACATTCATTCTCTATTGAAATATTGGACATAAAAGTTGAAATTAACGATGTTAGAGTTCCCGAAATATAAGCTATCCTTCTAAACCACTCCACCTGTGGTGAAAACCACAATATCATTGACCCCGTTCGTTCGTATTACCGCCTCGTTACAGAATTATGTTTTCTCGTATATTCAAGTTACATTCGGAGCTATAAGGCGTGTTAGTGTTAGTTAAATCGTAATTTACGGTTTTTCTGAGGGATTTTACATTTAAAAATTGAATTTCATTCACTAACGCGCCTGTGCCATGGCCGAGGACTTGCGTTTCCGGCGCTACGGGAAACGGCGGTAGTGGCAGCTCGCGATGATTTTCTCCGCCGTGGACGCCTACGCCTACACTCGATTTTTTGTGTAACGAGCTGCCTAATACTACCGCGTTGAGAAGACATTAAGATATCAAAGTCGCCGGATAAAAGTCTGTTGGCCGCGTTTCCGGTGTTGTCGAGTGATGCTGCTCTGCACGACGAGGGTGTTATGCAGAGCTGTATCACTCGGCTGCCACTGGAGGCAGCTTCTGAGTCACTTGCGGATAGTAATATCCCCATAAATTGAAATCGGTGTGTGTGTCTCAATGTCAAGTGGGGGTGTGAAGCGTTTGATATTTTGGATTCGTTACAATTTTTTTACAAATTAATGGGATGTCTTTTAAATTATGAGGGCAGCGTTACCCCCCCCCCCCCCCCACCCCTCCTTTTTTTTTTTCTTACTAGGGGGAGTGTAGAGGTGGGAGGGGAAATCACTGCTTGCGGACGAATTCGCTAGCTAGGCTGTTTTGCGAATTTGTCCGCAAGTTTTTTTCACTATAGTAAACGCGTTTGGTCACTTTTGGAGCTTGCTTTTGGATAATACGATTTTCGGATTGTACGCTTTTGTTCCGCGGTTTCCTTGGAGACCGTGGATGTGATCCTGTGTTCTCTTGGTGATCAAATTGGCTCATTTGATGTGTTCACAAATAAGCTCTTGTTCACGTGTCATCGTAACAGCCTCGCAGTCGTTAATTCAACTTTTTTTTTTGTAGCCTGCGAATGGAGCTTTGGAGAGCTGTCCTTATAACCCCAGATGCATTGAGATCGAACCGTGTCCTGCGCGCTCGCGACTATAGCTGTGGCTAACCTTTGAGGCAACGACGTGTCCCATGCATATGCAGAATTAGGCCGTTGCAACCACTGATTAAAGGAGCTGCGACAGCGCATGCATCGGCAGTTCTCCTGCAAAGCGAAGGCGACGCCGCGGCGCGGCTTTCGCCACTCGTTGCCAGCTAGCTCGGCCAGGGTCACTACGTACGCCGCGTGCTTCGCAGCACGCGGAGCTGAAGAAAAAAAAATAATGTATAGAATTTCACTAAAACGAAACAAGCAAAGGACGTTCGCTCGAGAAGAGAAAAACCGGGGCGATCGGCGTTGGGTTCGAGGCACCGAGACACCGCTGCGGTGAAAGAAGAAAAAAGGGTGGCGGGAGGGAGGAATTGACATTGAAGTCGCTGGCCGTGCCATGGGCAGATTCCAGCTTATCGGGCGACGCGCGTATGCCTCCTTGCTGTGACGGCGAGGACAGTTAGGCAGGCCTGGCTCCGAGTGTAGGCGCTGCTGCCGCCGCTTGCGAAGCTGGCTGTGCTGCCGTTACGTTCGTTGATTGCTTCGCCGTTGTCGCATGCCGCCACGGAGTCTGGATGAGATGCGTGCGTGCATGGCTCAAGGCGGTCTCTCTCGCAACGTCCTGAGCTCTCTGTCGAGCAGGGGTACGAGAGAGAGAGAGAGAAAAAAAGAGTGCAAGGCCGGCCGCTGGCATCGGGTGCGAGTGCATGCTGTACGGCAGCTGGCACGCTGCAGCGAACGAAGTCCTGTAGAAGCGGAGCACGTTTTCAATACAGACGGCTGGCGTCGAGCGGCGATAAGACGCGTGCGTTTAGGATTTTTGCGAGCATACCTCGAGCCCTGAGGGCGCGGCTGCGACGCTGCCGCTAACGAAGGACGACTGGTGGAACACGAGAAGCGACATGGCATGGCGTCGATGAATTTCGATTGGTAGTGAAAACTGCAATAACCGTTCACGACAGCACAAAAAAAAGAAAGTTTGTTAAATTGGGCTTTAATGGCGCATGAGTGACAAAGGCTTGATGTGCTGCGGCAGACCGGGCCGGGCGCACGTGGAGAACGAGGGGATACGATGACCATCGATATAATTTTCTTTTCTATTGCAAGGAACAAAAACGACAGTTATTGCGCTATGTACGTGAGAATTGGCAAGGAAGGTGTAGTAGGTATTTGCATTTTTTTTTTTTCGCCTGGCTTGCGAAAGGCCTTCAAGTGCCGACGACAGATTTGTTATTTATTCCTGGCCCTCCATCCATTTCTTTTCTTGCAACAAGAAACCTGCTTCTATATCACTTGAGTCTACAACGTGTTATTGGAATGCAGTAATAACACACTTATTGCACACTGTCTGAATGAACAAAGCCGGTATCCACGTGAATGGCGTTTTAGCCACATACATGCGAGTATTCCTATGGTGTCCTCCAACAGCATGGGTGGTGGGAAGGCACTAATGATTCAGAATACGAACTCCGTAGATGACGAAAAATTCTTCCTAGACGTGGCATCGAAAACCGGAGCGTTAGGGAAGCGACTGGGCCCACTGAGAGGACCGGTAACAATAGGCTTAAAGGTTGTAGTCAATCGCTTTGACTTTGAAGTTGCCGTGTTTCCGACTTCAGTTATCATTGTCAATTAGTGTTCTCGTTTTGGAGTGGCCGATTTAGCCGCTTGATTAATAATGTCGATTCGAAACTGCCGTTTTCGAGATGTCGGTTAGGGTTGTCGATTCACGTTAATTTGGTCTCGCTCTGCAGTCGTCGGCTCGTCTCCTGCATGCGCCGACTACGGACGGCAGAAAGACGTTGCTCCCTTGAATTCTGCACTGATCCCGTGTTCGACTTCTTACGAAGAATGTTTCTTCATATGCGAAGTTAGGTCTTCCATGTGCGGCATGTGGATGCCGACACTTCCTTTCGAGCATTTTGAGATCGTGTACGTTGGATATTCCTGAGTGTATGCGAGCCATAGTGGATGCATGCCGCGTGTGACTAGTTTGATGTATGTATGTATGTATGTATGTATGTATGTATGTATGTATGTATGTATGTATGTATGTATGTATGTATGTATGTATGTATGTATGTATGTATGTATGTATGTGTTGTACGCATAATATTTACTCACCCATTTTTCTTGTTTTAAATATAAATATGGGACTGTTCAATGGTAATTCTGCATTAAATTCGGATGGGTAGTTCCTGTGTTTTCTATTTCTGCAGTGTTTTGCCCACTTTTGCATGGACCCAGACTGGCCCCGCAGTATTTGTAAAAAAAGAAACATGCAAGCAAACACAAATAAATAAATAAATAAATAAATAAATAAATAAATAAATAAATAAATAAATTGCTACTTCACCGAGCTGTATTGCCTCAGTCGTTGAGACCATCCGTGGCTACCTACCCCCCTTTCTCGGTGGCTCGTATCACTGCGTTTGCAGCACCGACAGCGGTAATGGCTGAGGCCGTTTCCGGCCAAAGCCGCAGCCAAAGTTTATTCCCCAGGGTGTTTTCAGAATGCCGTTAGAGCGTCGCTGCGGTCCTTCGATCGATGGTAATCTTTCTTCTCTTCTTCTTTCGTATAGCTTTTCGCAACCACTGGAAGTTATAAGGCTCTAGGCGCCTATATCTGTCTCTACCGACAGATAAGATATATTTTATTTCTATCGCGATGCGCCTTCCTTTTTCTATTATTTATTTGCCCTGTGGGCGAGAAGTTCGCTTGAATCGCGTATATATGCTTTGCCGTCTCGAAGTGTCTGTGACGTATTACTGCGGCGTGAATTGAGCGAGGCCGTTCGCTCCTCAGCAGACCATCTATACCGATTGCCCGTTGCACTTGATCGGGTCTCTCGGGAAAGCGTTCCGGAGAGCTGCTGCTATAGGACACCTTTTCGCTGTGGTCGATAAAAAGGCAAGAACACGGCAGCTTACCAAACTATGCTTACGTTCTTATTTTTGGCAGAGATTCGTATATTCAACGCAAGCCGTGTCGAAGAAATGTATTCTTGCTGGCATTCCATAACTTTGACGTCGATGACGGCATGGTTCTTTTTTATTTAAACGACGATGTCAGTAGTTGTTCCCTCCCTCCCCGTTACGACATTAATCAGTTATCAATTATTTAACATGCTATGGCCCGTTACGTCTGTGTAGGAGCAGGAGAACATGTCATCAAAAAAAAATTATGTTGTGCAGCGACAGGAACGTACAAAATAAAGAAAATGTAAAGAGACTACATCAGAAATAGCACTCGAAAATTGAGAAATGGGTGACAGACGAGAGTCGGCAGGCAACGAATTGCAGTGTTTGATCATTCGAGAAAAAAAAAAAAACTATTTGAAAGTGTTACTGCGTGGATGGAATTGTGTAACGCTTGAGGTGCGATAAGCGAGTTGTTATATATGAAATAAAAAATTAACATCCACTCGCTTGTATATCACAAAGCTACAGGGGAATCCATACGGATTTCTCAGAAATGAAAGGTTCTTAGCTGACGAAAAATTCGTCCTGTGCCGGGGTTAGAACCCGGGACCAACCCATGTCTGGGGCGATCGCTCGATCGCCCGCATCGGTGGATGCTAATTTTTCCTTTCATAAAATGTTACTTCACCTTGCGGGTTTTGGCAGAATTCATTTGCTGGCTCTAGTTGTTGAACACGACACGCAGAAACTAATTAGAGTTACGCACATGTAAACGCTCGAGATTTCCAGCATAGGTCGATGGTTCCGTGCGCTCTTTTTGCGATTTGCGTTTCGTTCGTATACAACGCGTGTGGTAGCTTAGCGACTATATTATACACATATGTATGTTTGCTTGCGATGCATAAGGCCGCGGGATTGAATCCCGCTACCACGGCGACTGCGTTGTGATGAAGGCGGGCGGGGGGGGGGGGGGGGTTGGAGGGGCGAAATGCAAGAAAAAACACCCGGGTACTTAGATTTAGGTGCACGTTAAAGAACCCCTAGTGATCAAAATTATTCCGGAGCCCTCCACTGTACGGTGCACGCAGTCACAGCTAATTTAGATACGCAATACCCCATAAGTTACTACAACGCTTTTAATTCGAAAAATCACCATTCATAATTATAAAATATGCAACCAGCCCCCGCCGCCATTATTCGTGTTCATGTTGCCCTATCGTGGTCGCCAATAAGGTTCACCGTATCCGTATCTTAGTCGCCTTAGGGCTACGTGTCTGTGTTACGTAAATAGCTTCGTAACGGAGTCTGAGTTACACGCTACAATATTCGATGGCATTTGTATTGGCATCTGAAGGCCGTTTTTCTCGAATGTTGATTTTTTATTTGATTCGAAAATTTTATTTTTTCCCAACACCCACGCTAATCGACAGGACAAACCTCCACCGCCCTAAGTTTTGTTATCAGGGACATCCGTCGTACGAGGCTGAATGTTCTCGCTTCAGCAGCGCGCCGATTTGTGTGGGCACTTTATATATCTTACCATGATGACTTTCCCTTTCTTTCTTTCTTTCTTTCTTTCTTTCTTTCTTTCTTTCTTTCTTTCTTTCTTTCTTTCTTTCTTTCTTTCTTTCTTTCTTTCTTTCTTTCTTTCTTTCTTTCTTTCTTTCTTTCTTTCTTTCGTTCTTTCTTTCTTTCTTTCTTTCTCATATCTCACCTCGTCTCTCGTGTTTTGTAAACACCCGCACTGCAGCACCACACAAATGCCAAGCTCGACTCGCATTTCCAAGGACGCCACTGGGGCGCAGTGAGCGCGCTGGGCGACCTTGGCTGGCTGTGTTGATCAATTTGCGGGAGATGGGAATTCTCGTTCTCTCTGAGCCCGTATCCCAAGAACTGCGTAAACACACCAAGGCACGGCGCGCACTCTGCATCTGCGTTCGCCTTTCCCGTCGTATCACCTTCCATCCCAATATGTCTCGTCCAATATGAGCGCGAGCCGCTTTCGTTACCGTATACCGAGTTTATCCGAATATAGTATGTATTGTCAGAAACGCCAAGCCTGCGCAAAACAAACATGCCCAGCGGGACTGTGCTACGTGCATTCTCATTCTGTTTTCTCGCTCCCCTCACCACTCCTTCTCCTCTTCATCTTCGTTGTCGTCATCATCATTACCATAAATTCAATAGCCAAAATCGGCTACATTGATAAACCCCCAACAACTTACATTAGAAAAGCATAAACGTGTTCATGAATAGTGGTCATAACTCGGGTAGCGAATTCGTTATCAGCGATCGTAACAAACGCAGGTCTCCAAATGTGTCTGAGCAGAGGCCATTAGCTTCGATCTGTGGCAAAGAACGAACTAATCAATCATGCGCTCCGTATACACCTACAGCTCTCGTCAGTAGCCGTCATGCAGTTTTGACATGTTGGATGTACGGGGTATGTTCATTGAATATCCAACTCCCGTAAGGGTGAATGTGGTCGAATACGAGGGTGAGCCGTTACTCCAGCAAAGAGTACAAGTTGCCAGTATACTCCATTTATTTTCTCAGGCAAAGTGCGCGCATTGTCCTCACCCTCGAAGCATGATAGACAGCCGATGAATACTTTAATGTTATTTTTAAGTGCCAGTTGGGCGTGTTGTCGTATGTTCACGATGGAGAAAGCGCTGAAAGAGTGGAACCCTGCGTTCTTTTCATGCTATAAGTCTTTTATAGACTGATATATTTATTTCGAGGCAGGTGCTGCTTCGATAAGAGGGTCAATGGAGTTGTACTGTGCTGCGCGAATTATCGGGTGAGTGTTCATACTTAAGGAGTTATTGTATATCACGGCTTGTACAGGTGGTGGTCAATGCAGGCATACATCGGGACAATAAGGGACAGATTGTGCAAATCGAATAATGGCTGCGGACTTTCGGAGAGAGAACGTTCTTCCTTAGTCGCTATTCGACGCAACATGACACGTTCAACATCCCGTCAAAGACGGTAGTTCCTTCAGCGATTCGTGTGGTCCTGTGTACAGCCCAGCACGTTGATGTGAAATGAGAGCGACATTCGTTGAGCAGGGGGCTCAATTTGCTGAAACTTCTCTGCAGGCGAGAGGTACTTCGTCTACCGTGTTTTTGTCGTATATATATATATATCCAGCAGAGAAGTCCTCCTCCGTTATGTTTCTTTTTCTTCTAACGTGCGTGTCCTTTTTTAAAAACATATAGATATATATATGTAAGTATATAAATGAGAATCTGTGTAAGCATAGAAGTGAAAAATACGCGTAGCGTACGCACACGTACACTCCCTTAGGCGAAAATACACAGACACTATTTGGGAGTTCTCGATAAGTCTGATTTTCCGCGTCTATGCAGGTAAAAAAGTTGAAGACCTGGCAGTCCAAACTTATATTCGAACGCTCCACTGAACACGTCTATCTGAACATGACCCCACTTTAAACAGTTTATAAAAAGCTTTCTGTTACATTCTCTAATATCATATCAATCAAATACATCTCACGAACTTTTTATGTAGACCCTTCATATAGGTTTTTTTCTTTTCGGTTTGTGTTGCAAGTTGAAACTTCATAATTTAGTGCATATATATATATATATATTCATGAAGTGTTTGTATGATGTGTGTGTTTTCATGAAGCGGTTGCACGATGTCTGCCTGTATTTATTTACAGTTAAGGTTATGTACATACATATTTAATTGAATTGTTTGGTTGCGTGCAAATGCTGAAAGGAAACCGAGGCTTTTCGTAGAACTGCTGTTATGTCAAGCCATATAGGTTTCGCAGTGCGCCTTCTATGAAGGGGAGGTCTAGGACCTTCGTTTAGCCCAAAAACTTGTCTCAGTGCTCTTTCAAATCTCTCGAAGGCCGTGCCGTTTGCAACGAGCCACGGAACCCGTGTAGTGCGAACAGGAAGCCGTCTCTTCAACCATCATGGTCACTGCCACGCGAAGCAACAAAAAAACAGTCCTTGGACGCTCCACGCTCGCGTTCGAACGCAAGGTCGAGCTGAGGCTGCAGCGGCAAATCCAATGTGTGTACTGTGCAAGGCCTGCAGAGGACACGGTCGCAATTTAGCGCTCCGGTGATAACACCTGACGGGGTAGAAATCGTCGACACTTGGTACTCGTCATTAGCAATTCGTCTCCAATTTGCTGAGGCCGGCGGTTTCATTGTGTTAAAAATTCAAAGCTCGGCGCTTATTTGGCGTTTAAATGCAGGCTTCGAAAATTTTCGAAGCTTCCTTTAACGTTGAAGTGGCACTGAAGCGAAGCGGTAAATCAGGTTTCATAAATTGCTCGTTTATAATGACGCTATAGGAGCAGGGCCATACAAATACACAAGATATACGAATAAGACAGGGCGTGTGTACTGTACTGTCAACTGAATATTATTTATTGGAAACGTTCTTTAACTGCCGCGTTAAAATGACACGTGCGTGACGCAAAGAGAGAAGGGGCATGACGGCAAATGCGTCATTGTGAGACCAAACCAGCTCGTCCGCCTATCCGTTATCTTGCTCTTTTATAACTTCACTGCATGTCTTTCACTTGGCGCTCATAACTTCTTCGTTAGAAGAGGGAATAAAGCCCAAAGTTCATCTGATTCATTTCAATTTTGCCACAAAACATCGACAACACTGTGCCATTGTCGCGTTACTTAATTCAAGTCAAGTTGTGTTCCTATTTTGCAGAAGTCAGTTCCTAGAAAGTTCCTGAAACTTCCCATGCGATCCCTCTGGCTGCTTTACAACACATTGTAATTCCTGTTATTGTTTTTTTTTCCACCGTTAAGAAAATAAATACACCCGCTGGACGCCGTCAGTTTGACGAACGGATGGTGAAAGTTCAAGATGGCATTGCCAATCCTGTTTCTTTCTTTCTCGCGCCTTGTTAACAAATGTATTAACGCGGAAAGAGTGACGTTTTCGTAACTGTCGAATTATAATGATCGCTGGTGTTTTACGTTCCAAAACCAGGATGTGTGATCGTGGGGCACGCCGCATTCACATGATGTAAAAGCATACGGAACCTAACCGGTTTCCAACAATGCCGTCGATTGAAAAATTAGGGGCTGGGTACTGAAATGGGAACATTTCATACCGTGCAGACTGCGTGGGCAAATTTTAGACGAGTGTTTCTAGCGGCTTTACCAGTATATGCTCGTGAATAGTGAACTATGACTGCATGCTCACGAGAACAGTGAAACGTTACCAACAACAGTGGCTCTCACCGCTCACCATTCACGCGTGTTGGTAAGGTAAACATGGGCGACCGAAACGCTGCGACACAAAGCAACGCGAATATAAGCACAGCGGATAGCGAACAAGTATACAGCGGATCGCTTACATATTTTATGGGGACAGTTATTCTTCAAGAGAGTTTCGTAGGCGCCAGCGCACCTATCGCAAATTTAGTAAGTTAGCCAATAAGGCCAGATACTTGCATTCGTCTTGGGGCTCGAAATTATGTTTTTTTTTATTACATTGTGTATGTAGTGTTAAAAACGACCCGAAATTTATGGATATTTAATCCAGGCATTTCCGCCGTCCTGTACACAGGTAACTCTGCTTTCAGTTGCAGGACATTAAACACCATAAATATAAATTTCAACCTTCAGATCGTGGCACTAAAAAACACCTGATAACGAACTTCCAAGCTTGGAGCACCGGAAACCCGACCTACAAAAACAAGCCGTCTACATTGTTTTGCGGGCGGTAAATTTAGGTGCATTTTCACAAAGCCATATTTCTGAACTGAAATGTTTTGGTCGTATAAAAATCCATGTAGGCTGTGCTGTTCTCGTTGTGCGCCGAACACAGAGTTGCTTGCTCAGTGCCGCTATATACGTCACGTGACCTCGTCGCAAATCCCGGCCGGCGCTCGCAGTGCAATCAGGTTAACCATGTGCCCGCGAGTGTGCCGCGTGTTCTATCGCGCTGTGGGATGCTATCATCAGTTTACCACATGTGCTGCGTGTCGGCGTCGCTATGAAAAAGTTGGATAAGGCTACCTTATCCTTATCGCTTGTTTTCCTTATCTCCCCTTCGCCCTTATCGTGTTATTTGATAAGGGTGATCGCTGTAGCCTCAATGGGCCCCGCGGTCGCTTCGGATTCTCGCAACAGAATTACGTTTCCTCGTACGTTCAAATTACACTCCGAGCTATCGTGTGCGTATATAGGTATTAAGTCATAATTTACTATTTCCTGAGTAATTTTACTTTGAGAAATTGAATTTTGTTCACTAGCGCGCCTGTGCTATGGCGAACGGCTTGCGTAGTTCGGTGCTTCGGGAAACGGTGTGGTGCACGGCGGGTTGACTGACAGAAAAAGACCATTTGGAGAGATGGCTGCTGCGGACACACACACACACACACACACACACACACACACACACACACACACACACACACACACACACACACACACACACACACACACACACACACACACAATACATCTTTGTAAACACATAGCATTTACATCAAGGTGGCCCCCCGGTTATTTGTGAAAACCTCATAATGCACGCCATTGAATGAGCGCACCAACTGGGGAGTTGGATCCTGAAATCCTTTGTCATGCTGAAAAAAAAAATAAGAAAAAGGCGTCAACTTGTGCCAGACAGTTTGAGCGTATCAGATTGAATAATATTGTCGACGTCCGAGAAATTTGTGCTATGTTGTCTCGTTACGTCAGTACATAACTTCAGGTAAAGTGGTTGCTCCAATTGGCTAACATGTGAAGTATGTAGATATGAGCTCTATGAAACGGTTGTCGTGGGTTCCTGCAGTGAAGACAGTCTCAGTGAAGTTTCTGACGATGAAGCAACGTCAAATGTAACGTGCGTTACTTTTTTACAATAAATGTAACGGTAACGCGTTACCTCTTTCTTTTCCTTTCGTGGTGTATTGTGGGGTGGTATATAACGCGTTCCGTTCTTCCTAGTGCAATATGAGTAATTTATTTACTTTTCTTTTGTAAAGCCTACATTGGCTATAAGCCGGGGATATGAGGGTATGAGTCACACTAAATAAATAAATAAATAAATAAATAAATAAATAAATAAATAAATAATAAATAAATAGCGTGTGGCCCACTGTGCTAGTGCGCCAGTTTTTTCTTCCTTGTTTTCTATATAGTTCTGTATAGTTATTTGCAGATGACACAGATAAGTTGAGTAGCCAAGGCGCGAAACGTCTCATCTATCTTCAGCATGTCTTTTATGAGTGAACCGAACAAAGTTTTCCTAAAGTTGAAAAGGCACAATGATGCCAGCGCGCATTGAGGCAAACAAAACACAGGAACGAATGAATGAAACCGCTTTGCCGAATAGACTCAAATGAAGTTAACGCGAGGAGGGCCTTAGCCCTATAGCCTATCGCATGCGCACTAGAAGGCAAAATGTAGGAGACATATTTTAAAAACTGTGCATGTAGATTGAATAACTGTCTCTCTCTCTCAAATGACGCCACACCCAAACAAAAACAGATATAATTGTGAAGATAAAAATGCTCGGTTTGTGTCCCTCCATTTTGACAGCATTTCTTCTGCTTAGAGTGTGTATGATATTTTTATGAACTACTTAAGAACCCAGTCACACACGTTCATATCTAAAGTTAATTTTGAACGAAGGCGAAATTTGCGTAATCCTGATGGTCATTTTACGAGGTCACCCTTTTACCTTATTAAAACGCGATACGGTCAGACGCGCACACGTCAGCCAATAGGGGGAACGTGGGAGACCTACATGCCTTTCGTTACATACTAATACACACGAGCGCGAAGTATACGAAGCGTATAATCCTCGCCGTCTACGTCCTTTCCACGGAAAAAAGACGTATATTATACGTCTTCCCGTAGGCCAGTATAAGCCGTGGGGCACCCACTGCCATTAGCGTCAGCTCCAATCATATACGCTGCTGGCTGATACAATTAGCTTTCTCGTTCCTGCTGCTGTTCTCTTCCGAGCAGACTCTCTCTTTCCCGAGACACCTTTAGCCCTGTGCTCGCAGTTGCACCGGGCTTTGAGAGAGAGGAGAACGTGATAGAAGGGGAGGGTACTGTATGATGTGTACACTCTGTCTCGGTAGTTTCGTGCAGCACTATGGGAGCTGCAGGCGTCTTCTGCCAATCAGGAGGGCAAGCACATACTAAACGTGTCCTTCCGCGCCATGGCGTCTGCCAATGGCGGGCGCTGCAGTGGCAGCGGCAGCCTTGGAAGGAGGAGGAAGGAAATGCAGGGCCTCTATTAGCATCTAGGAGCACTTCGCGGCTGTGCGTCCGAGTAATGGCGTTCCGTTTCGCTTCGCGAGAATTCTGCGCCCGATGGCCTCGTAGCTTTGGCTCTGCTGCACGGAACTAGCGACACAGAGTATGGTATAGGAGCGCCAAGGAATACTTGTCCGGCGCTACGCAGCCGCGACGAGTGCAAGTGTGCGGTGATCCATCACGCAGTGTTCCGGAGAATTGAGCTTTCCTGGACAGCACGTTCGCAGTGTTCTCAGAGGCAGTCTGCTTCCCCCCCCCCCTCCCTCCCTCTCTCTCTCTCTCTCTCTCTCTCTCTCTCTCTCTCTCTCTCTCTCCAGCCCCGCGTCATTTTTTTCTTTGTGTATAACTCGCGCGAGCCCCACTAGATGGCTGCTTATACGCTTCGCTGATTTCGGGAAATTAAAGCCTCGAATTCAAATTAGCGAAACCCTGGGCGAACCGGGTCGCACGCGGAAGGTGCTCCCACAGTGTTATTAAATGTTTTGGAAGTCTGGGATACCGACACAGCCTGGCGGAGGGGCTCTCTCCATTATTCTTTGAGGAGTCGGAAACGTCAGCACTTGCCTGGAGCAGCATTTCTCTCTCGTGGTCTCTCTTTCTTGTTCCTCAGCACTATCGCCCATTCTTCTCCTTTCCAGGTATTTTATTTTTGTCACGCGCGGTTTGGTGTAGACGTAGTATGCGTAGGTTACGTAAGTGGTGCGAAAGCCGAATGTAAGATAGGTTGATCAGATAGGATTAGGCAGGTAGACCAGAGATGACAAAGTTACTTCTAAAAGGTAAATAACTTATTACGTAACACAGCCCGCAGAAAGTAATGGCATTATATCACTATTACTCCTGAAAAGTTATGACATTACTTTGAAATTACTTTAACGAAAGTTTCAGGAATCCTGAAGTTTCACGATTCCTGAATTCTTTTATAGCTTCTCAGCAACCGGACTTCGTGACCGACTGTGACAATGCCCTGAGAAGTGACAATGTGCATGTGTCCCTAAAACCTCTTCTCTTCTTTCCCTCTTTCATTCCCCCTTTCACCTTCACCAGTACAGGGTAGCCAAACGGAGATCTCCTCTGGTTAGCCTCCCCGTCTTTCCATCACTCTCTCTCTCTCTCTCTCTCTCTCTCTCTCTCTCTCTCTCAGCGACTGTGTAAATGGAGAAACTGTTGTTGGGCTTGCTGTTAACCGATTTCACAGAACTAAAGGGCGCAAGAAGGCACCTTCCCAGTAACACCAACGCACAATTTAAGATCGCTTCGCGTGCTGTCGCATAGTGTGCCGAGTGGATTGGTGTACGTACGCGGCTGGGATTGTGCCGTCTGCGCTCTTTAGCTCTGTGATATGACTTCAAGTGTGTATGCGCGAACACACGTAACACACGAGTTCTACGCTCTGTGTGGCGTCTAGCGCCTACTCGAGTCCATTTGGAACGGCGATTCGGTTCGCGGAGTCGGCTCAAAGGCACGCTTGCGTTCGCTCGGCGCCTCACGGCATGAAAAAAGCGCGTTCGCTCGCCCGCACCAGCAACGAGTGCGTGTATACAAATCGTCGCCGCACGCATATGCGAGAGATGCAACGTTCTCACGTTTCTTGGCCAGCCCTCGTTCCTAGCTTTCCGCTGGAACAGTTTTGGGCGGTGGCTGCAGGAGAGCGAAGAAGCGTCGACGTGGCGCACATCTTCGCGGATAATTCAAGCAGGCAGAAAAAAAAAAAAGCACTTAGTGAGACTGCACGTGCCAAAAGAAAGGCGAGCCTTGACCTCTGGCGACTCCTTTGGAAGAGGCTCCTCGGCCGAGAGGAAAAAGTGGCCACATATGTCTGCGCTGGACATCGTCATATCACAAACACAGAGCGCACACGTATGCACGGCGTGGTAGACCGTATTTATTTATTTATTTATTTATTTATTTATTTATTTTACCCTCAGGGCCAGTTGGCATTACAGAGGGGGGTGGGTTACAGAAAATAATTGAACAAGATTGAACAAAAAGCAGTGAATACAGTTAGATCATACAACTAAAACTCGTATAATACAATCTTAGTTAATACATATATATACTAATACATCTCAAAACATGATTATACAATGTTAGCTAATACAATAAAAAGCCTAATTATACAATTATACAATGCTGGCTAATACACCACGGAACAAGTTATTATCATTTATAGTGACGATGTCACCGGGAAGTCTGTTCCACTCCTTTGATGTACGAGGCAAGAATGAATGGAAGAAAGTTTTTGTGTTGCATGAAGGGATACCTACTTTGTGATGGTGATCAATGCGGCGGGATATGTGATGTGGGCGAAGAAGTAATTGGTCATGCAGTAAGTACGATATGATGTGCGCGCCGCTGAAGGCCTTCTGGACATGTTCCAGGGATTTATAACAAACACCCCTCACCCCTTCCAACACTACCCTGACACAACCCCATATAATCCCCCCCTCCCCCCCCCCCCCCCTAAAAAAAAATTCACAGCATATCCACGGAGTGAATGATGAGTGGGCGAAGCTTGGGAGGTTCATCGTAGATCGTGCCGAGTTCCGGATTAATTTAGTTAACGCGCACGCTACGAATCCTTATGGTTCAACTATGCACAAGTGAAATCTCATTGCAAGTCAAGATCCAGTGCCTATATATATATATATATATATATATATATATATATATATATATATATATATATATATATATATATATATATGGGTGGCCGGTGAACGGTTCTCCAACGCGAGCAGTCGGTATTTCTCAATCAAGAAACTCGCTAGGAGACTCTGCCTGCGCCAACGTTGTCTCTCGCGGGTGAGGGCGCGTTCTCCTTCTTTGCGAGCTGGTAGAGCGTTTATCTAAGAAAGAGCGTTTCCATAGTCAACGCGCGCCTTTCGCTCTCTCTCTCTGTCTCTCTCTCTCTCACAAGACAGCAGATGGAAGAGAGAGAGAGAGAGAGAGAGAGAGAGAGAGAGAGAGAGAGAGAGAGAGAGAGAGAGAGAGGCACGTGCCGGGAGGCACGCGCCGAGGGCGAGCGCGTGCCTCCCGGCACGCCGGTTACGCCTGACGCAGTACAAGGTTAGACTAAGAGGAGCTTCGCCCCTAAAAAAAGAAAATCAGCTAGCCAATAACTTCGTGTCCACATCCCCCTGGCGTTATGGTACACCATGGGAAACATCCCCACCCCTTTCCCCTCCCTCCGGAATAGAGATTCAGCCCTGGCCTTTTCGGATAGATCTGTTCAAACGTGTCGGTACCTGGACGATAAAGATTCGCCGGTCCCTGATCGCATGCTAACATGACTTCACGACTTGATGTCTTAGGGGTTATGTATGATCTGGGTTGCTTTAGTTTAAGTTTTAGCACTGGTAAATGCTGCAGTTTACTGGATTCACTGCTCAAGCAGGGTCGACAGGTGGCAGCCCAATTCCTAATGTATCTCTCCCTCCTCTTCCTACAAGGTGTCGCCCTCTTGAAGTGTCTTCGTGCGCTTCCGACAAAAATCAGTGGTTGTGCTGTCCGTTTGCGGCTGTTCGCGCTCGTATACGCTATATAAGGAAATAGGTAAATGAAGAGAAAAGGTAGGGAGGTTAACCAAGCATGTGCTCGGTTGGCTACCATAATCCTGGGAGGGGGAGAGGGGAATAATAGATAAGATAGAGAAAATAAGAGCAGGCCAAAGTAAATAAGGGGGACATTTAGTGAGAACACGGGCAAAAATAAGACACTAGCCAAGTGGATTGTTCACATCGTCCGTCTTTGTAGCCTGAGCATGTAGGAGCGCGTCGGCCAAGGATCCGGTGTTCTGTCTACTGAAAGTTGCTCCTGTATACCAAGGCGGCGAAAGCTGTCCAGCTCGCCCGTTGAGATGCGTAGGATGCGCAGTGCAAAGAACGTGCGAGGCCTCTTCAGTGCCGCAAAAGCTGCATTCCGGACTGTTTGCGTCCTACGACGAACGAGTCGGCGTTCATACGTGAAAGACCCAGCCGCATTCGGCACAGTACAAGTAAGATTTTGAAAGCTGCCACGCAGCATCAGTTCTACAGAGTGGTATGGGCATCTGTATATATTTCTGATGAAACACGGTGAAGCTCATCGGCGCAACCACATGAAATGCAATGTGGTGTTTAGAACAAATGGCCAACGATTCAGACTACAATGTATTATACTATGGGAGGGAGAGCTCCGAAGAGCTGTGAGTACTC
>CM023486.1:82954992-83296260 GCA_013339685.2 Hyalomma asiaticum | reverse complement strand
CGATAAAGATTCGCCGGTCCCTGATCGCATGCTAACATGACTTCACGACTTGATGTCTTAGGGGTTATGTATGATCTGGGTTGCTTTAGTTTAAGTTTTAGCACTGGTAAATGCTGCAGTTTACGGATTCACTGCTCAAGCAGGGTCGACAGGTGGCAGCCCAATTCCTGATGTATCTCTCCCTCCTCTTCCTACAAGGTGTCGCCCTCTTGAAGTGTCTTCGTGCGCTTCCGACAAAAATCAGTGGTTGTGCTGTCCGTTTGCGGCTGTTCGCGCTCGTATACGCTATATAAGGAAATAGGTAAATGAAGAGAAAAGGTAGGGAGGTTAACCAAGCATGTGCTCGGTTGGCTACCATAATCCTGGGGAGGGGGAGAGGGGAATAATAGATAAGATAGAGAAAATAAGAGCAGGGCAAAGTAAATAAGGGGACATTTAGTGAGAACACGGGCACAAAACTAAGACACTAGCACAGGTGGATTGTTCACACTCGTCCGTCTTTGTAGCCTTGAGCATGTAGGAGCGCGTCGGCCAAGGATCCCGTTGTTCTGTCTACTGAAAGTTGCTCCTGTATACCAAGGCGGCGAAGCTGCCTCCAGCTCGCTCCGTTGAGCTGCGTAGGATGCGCAGTGGCAAAGAACGCGGTCGAGTGCCTCTTCAGTGCCGCAAAAGCTGCATTCCGGACTGTTTGCCGTCCCTACGACGAACGAGTCGGCGTTCATACGTGAAAGACCCAGCCGCATTCGGCACAGTACAAGTAATGGATTGAAGCTGCCACGCAGCATCAGTTCTACAGAGTGGTATGGGCATCTGTATATATTTCTGATGAAACACGCTGTGAAGCCTCATCGGCGCAACCCACTGAAATGCAATGTGGTGTTTAGAACAAATGGCCAACGATTCAGACTACAATGTATTATCTACTATGGGAGAGCTCCGAAGAGCTGTGAGTACTCTTACTGACGCGCTTAGAACAAGTGTAAACGATTTAGGGCAGCGGCACCCTACTATGCGAAAGCCGACGTTCGAGGGTAAATGCCTGAGATTTAGGGTAAATGTCTTAGTCCGAGCCAAGGAGGATAAAAAAAAAATGCTGGAGTGGCAACGCCTGCTGAACCTTGCCGCAACGGGTGAAGCCGGCGTTTGCCTCTGGTTCAGCCCTAAAAGCTTGCCAAAGTGTCCAGAAACCAGTATCAATTCAAGCGTTCTTGATCTGCTAATATATTTTATAGAGTACTTGTAAGATAAAAGCGTGTTGTTTTGGATTAATAAACTACCACTGACCGAGTATCAATGCCACGATGTGGCACATCACACATACTTTTGCGACGTTCAAGATTCAGCCAAAAACGCGGAGCAGAAACAGGCACATCGAGCATTTTCTGTGTAGCAAAGATGACCACATTAAAGGTGATAAGAATCGTGAGGAAAGCGCTTTTTCTTTTGTGCAATGTGGATGCTGTTAATCGATGCCTCTGGTAAGATGGCGGCCGCCGGCTTCACATTTAGGAAGAAATCTCCACTCCAGCATTTCTTTTTTATCCTCCTTGGTCCGAGCACTAGCTGCTCGTGCCTGTACGCAAGAAAAGCCCTCGTATTTTCAATACCTTTTGGCATGCCTAACCTTAACTTCCGCGAGCAAGCAATGAAGTAAGGTCCAAGCAAAGTTATGGATATTAGACTTGGAGTACAGTACACATTTCCTTTATCCTAAAGTGTATATAAAAAAAAAAGTTCTTACGCTTTAGCAACTTAGAAAACACGCCTTATTTCTGGCCAATTAAACTGGCAGTTCACGCAACCGGAAGTTTCTTGGGGGTCTTACGCTTGCTATGCTGTTCTGGCGACCTGCTCAGAGGGCGAGAAGCGGGAAAGAGCAAGACCATGCAAGACACAGCGATTTTAAACCTCCTTGGACACAGCATGCCTCTCGAGATTATTGCCACGTCCGCAGTCGTCAAAACACACCGGGTGGTCTTTTTCCCGGGGAATGCCATTAGGCGCACGACCGCGCCCTGGACTTAAATACGGCGTTCATCTTTTAAACTCGGTCGACTCTGCCCCGCCGAACCTTCCTTTTCTTTCTTTTTTTTTTTTCTTCCAGCGCATGCCGCTCCAGCTGCCGTTACGGGCGTTCTCGACGAATAATTGAATTGCCCCTGCTGCCACGTGCTTGAATGCAGCGGGCGGCGTCGGGAGGTTCGATAAATCTATTTAGGCCGGGAAAAGCGAAACGAGGTTGATAGAGGGAGCGGGGAATATGAGTGCATTGGGAGGATGTGTGTGAATGCGGTGCGACGACAACTTTTGGGGCGTGCCTGCCGTGCCATTGTATTCGCTGCCGGTTCTCTCTCATTAGCGGCAGGGTTTGCCGCCACGTTTGGAATCGGGCTCCCGCCGCGGTGAGAGGGGGGAACTTTCATTCATGCACTGGGGCGCGCCGTTGGGGCATGGTGTTTTAGAAGCACTGTAGCGAGGGCTTTGTATACGCCGCCAACGCTGCCGCTAAATATACATACAATTTTGCCAGATGGCGTAAGGGGCTTTGAGGCGACGATCTCCTCCACGACGTCACCTGGTGTAAGGTACACTACACCGGTCGCCATTTCCGTTTGTCCATTGAGGTCGTGGCGCGGCGTTGAGTGGAGGTCTCTGAGGAACGACGACACAGAGGGGGGTTACCACACACCGTCTCAGCGCCGAAGTTTCTTTCTTTCTTTCTTTCTTCTTTCTTCTTTCTTTCTTTCTTTCTTTCTTCTTTCTTTCTTTCTTTCTTTCTTTCTTTCTTTCTTTCTTTCTTTCTTTCTTTCTTCGGGCTCCGTGAGCTGCCGCGAATGCGCGGCGATTGGTGGAACCATCGATCCTTCATAGCCGTGTGCACACTTCCCGCACTGGGGCCTAAAACTGGAGCAGAGAGCGAGTAGTAATAAAGGAAGCAGATAACGTCCTTCTATGTCCACGTTCAAGGAGCCTATGGGGTGCAGCTGTGACGTCACCAAGAAAGAAGGGCGAAATAACTTTATCTTATCTCAGGCTGCTGTCACAAAATGACTTATCATTTCCATTGTACCCCGTCTGTTCATTATATTACGGTCGTACTAGTGTACCTTCGTAAGAATATTTTCTTGGTTGTTTACCACAAAGAAACAAAATACCGTAGCAAAGGGACAGAAATGAAAGCAAATTGATGTGCGGACACAGCGCATGCATTTAGTTCCGTCATTGCAGTGCACTGTCCAAGTTTTACGTGAAAGACGGACCCTAAATTTACAATAGTAGGGTATACACTGTAGAAAAAAAACGAAAAGAAAACATTTGACAACGATAGCTGTTACTCCGCCAGCCAATCAAGGAATCAAACAAAATCGACGTCATGCAACGTTTTTTTAAAATGGCATCGTGAGCCACTTTGACGTTAATTCAAGAACTAGGCTTTCCATGTTCCAATCTAACAAACGAGTGAGAAGATATACTGATATTCTGGTCAAATATTTTCGCGTTTTATTGCTTTATTTTGGTTCCATGGCCTGTATGAAGTAGGAACTATTTGCAGCCCCGCGGAGGAACAGTGACTGGCGGTTACAAGTGCGCGGTAGGGGCTTCACTGCGCACTTGAGTTGTATACCGACTATATATAGCCCGCAATCGCGAGTCGCTGCGGCTGTCATGTACAGTACAGCACATGGGCCATGCGAGAAGGTGTGCAGATAGATAGATAGATAGATAGATAGATAGATAGATAGATAGATAGATAGATAGATAGATAGATAGATAGATAGATAGATAGATAGATAGATAGATAGCAAAGTGCGTTTGGATCGCCAAGAAATGAAATGCTCTGCATTTAAAATAAGTATACGAACCATAAGAAGACTATGCCCATCACTGCTACAATGAGCTAACCCGTAATGTTCGGCTTTGTCCGATGGGGAGGTAGGTCATGCACTGTTTCGAGTGATAAAACCAAACATCTTTGAGGCGCGCTGTATAATAGGGTACCCCGAACTTAGTTTGGGTTTAGATTTGACCAACTTGGGTCCGTGCATGCGAACCTTACGTATACGGTTCAGGAGCGTTACTGCATTCATTCCCATTGGAATGAAATCCATATGTTACGGACCGAACACGCTGCTGCGAGCGAGTGCTCAGATAAGGTATTGCTTTAGCCACTGAGTTAGCACGGCGGGTACGCTTTCTTCTTCGGTTCATGTTTGGCCGGTTGCCGCATGACAACATATGTGGCTGCGTCAGCTGCTCATGAAAGGGGAAAAATATGGAGAGAAACAAAGTAAAGCGAGAAGTGTGCCGGTGCTGAGAAAAAGCGATATTTAATACACGAGAAAACTTCAATGTTCACTGTCTCCCTCCCCCCTCTCGGCTCTCCGCCATGTCTGGTCGCGATGGTGCAGCAAGCGAGAACGGTGCGACTCCATGCCGGGAATCAATCGATTTCCAAAATCCCCGGCTCTTTATGTTCTTTTTTCGGTCTAGCCCGTTGTTTTGGCCCGCTTTCACTTTTCGAGTCTGCCCTTGTTCGCCCACTCGAACACGCGCCTCTCTGCTCCCTCCCTCCTCGCTCTCCTCTACCCCTCCCCCACCCTTCTCTCTCTCTCTCTCTCTCTCTCGTCCCTTTGCCGTCCTGGGAGCACTCGCGGCCTTAACACCTCGTCGAGCCCGTATCGATTTTCGGACCGTGGAGGCAAACGGCCGAAGACCTTGCGATTAACTGCTCCGGCACTCCTGACACTTGCTTCGACGTATTTTCGCCCTGTCCTTGTCGTATTTCTTTCTCTCTCCCTCTCTCTCTCCGTCTCCCAGTTCAGCCCCGTTTCGAAGTCCGTCGCTCCCCTTTCATTCATCTTTCGGTTGTCTATTTTTTGCTCTGTTCTGCCTCTTGCCGCGGGCTTTTCCACTGAGCGAGGAGCGCAGGCATTCGCTGCGTCATCACGTTTGGGCTCTCGTGACGTCATAGATGGCGGTCGGTCGCCGCGAGGATCTCTGCTCTGTGTCTGGCCCTGCGGGCGTCAGTGGAACGTGACGGGGACACAACGGCGGCGAGCAACCTAAATAGAGCGTCCACGACGTCGACCTAGCTCATCCTCTCAGCACTCCCGCTGCTGCTCCTTCGTCTTTGGTTTGCTTCTGCGGGACTCCTCCTCCTTCACCTCCTCCCCACCCCCCACCCTCTGCTGCTTGCTTCTCTAACGGACATAGCGAAGGAAGACAGAAAGAACAAAGGGGTGGAAGAGAAAAGCGCGCGGTCGGTCAACAACACCGCCGAGCCAATGAAAGGGCTCCGCGCGCTCCTACGTCACGGCATGGCGCGTGCCTACGTTACGTCACTTCCTGCGCATCGTGGTCTTCCGATTCGCTTCGGCGCGCGAGTGAATGCGCATCGTCGCAAGCTCTTTCTTTATCTCTTCTTATTCTTTGTAGTATTTAGGATTAAAAGCGGCGCGCCAGAACAAACAAACAAACAAACAAACATACAAAGAAACAAAGAAGGTGTACGAGTTTGTCTAAAGGTCGCTGCTTGAAGCATACCATAACACCGACAGTGGCTAATGTATAAAGGCTACCGGCTGAAGGTAAAGTTACTTCTCTCACTATCCACTAAATGGCTACTGCAGCTTTGCGTTTTTCGATTTCCTGTGTCGCTTTGTCTGTGCTGACTCTCTAACGTGAAGTATACTTCGGAGTACAAACGGAACTGTTTTCGGCATTCGAATACCCCTACCGCGCTTCGAGCATGTGGCTCTCGCGGTCGTACGCTATGCCAGTACGGATGTATAGTTTGTCGGCGGTTACGTGGGTATCATCCTACTATCTCGCTACATTTGCAGTCGCCATTCATATGCACCAGCGCTTTTTGAGGGTCTCGAAGAGATGAGACAAATGTGCACACAAGCTATAGTCGAAAAGAAACAAAGCAAGGGCTCGAGGCATGCGAGGATGCGGCGTTCGTTTTGTTAAGGAGTCATCCTGAAGCGCTGCGGGGTCTTTTAAAAATAACGCAGCGATAAAAAAAAAAAAGAAACAAGACTGAAAAACAAGAAGAAGAGAGGCGGCCCTTTATGGAGTATGCTCTTGTTGGGAAAGGAGAAACGATTGTTTTGCTCGGGGGGCCCCTTCCAAGGTTGCTTACTTCCCGAAATATCGCGCCCTGCGACAGCGTTCGCTGCCGAGCTTTCGGAGGATAACTGGTGCGAACCAGTTTATGCGTACTTAAACCGCACCAGGGGTAAACACATTGAAGGCTTTGAGTGTTCGGTCCCGGGCACGCTTGTTGCGCTTTTGCGTTCTCTAGTCTTTGTTTACACCATGGACTTCACGCTCTCCTTCGCTCTGCCTTGAAAGACGGGACAAGTCGCTCGCAGGTCTCGTCTTATAAGAAGCTGGTCAGCGCGCCACGTCGCTGGGAATGGCGACGCGCCTTTCTCCTCCTTCTTCTTCTTCTTAAAGATTGTTTCGTTCTTTACATACGCGTGAAAACGTGACTCGGCGAAAACCTTAACCGTGCGTCGCCTGAACCCCTCACGCCACAGTACGTTCTCGCTTGTTTGTTGCTTTGTTCGCTCGCCCGCTCGCTTTTTCCCTTCCGCAGCCTTTTTGTCTTTTCGCGCAAAAGGGAGCTTTTCATCGCGGCGTGAGCTGGTGGACACCTTTGCGCGGCGTTGCGTGAAATTGAAAGTATGGTGAGGGTCGCGGCCGCGAAAGAAATTGCGCAACTTAGCGGTGGAGAAATGATGCGCGCTGGGGGAAGAGCGAGAGTGGTGATGTGAGGTGAAGATGGATGACAGGCTGGACGCGGCTTCTAGTTAGAAAGCGAAAGTGCCGGAGTGAGTGGAAGTTTATACCGGGGGATGGAATTTGGAAGGGTAGGTCGGAAAAGAACGGGTGGGTAAAGATGTATAGAGCTTGGCATTAGGGCACCCATGCTTAAGAGAAACACAGGGGTCCTATACAATGAAGGTTGAGTGTATACCTAGGTTTGCTCGTTTTCGTGTAAAGCCTGGTTGTACCCGATTCTTAACATATTTCAGAAAAATTGGGTGGCGTCTAATATTTTTATAAACCGAATTGCAATGCCACATACCGCCCTATTATTTAATTCTGCGCAAAATTAACTCTATATATGCTGTTGCTACCCACCTCGGGACAGAAAAAAAAAATCACATCGTTTTGCTGAAGTGAACACCAGTGTTGTACGGTTCATTTAACAAGCTGCGCACAACACTGTGGACGCTGCAGGACTCTCATTTGTGGATTTTGGATTTGCAAATATAATCCTAAAAAAAAAAAAACAGAAATCATGGTATGATTCCATAAAAACCCGATGTTTCCCCGATTGTCACGTTCATTAATAGCATCCGATATATATATATATATATATATATATATATATATATATATATATATATATATATATATATATATATATATATATATATATATATATATATATATAATAATTCCTTTAATATCAGCTTTTTTTCAACTCAGTTCGCACGAGCGAACTATTTTATTCCTTGAGCAATCAAGAGAGCGGCGAGGACTGGAAGCTTGCGAGCCTGACAGAGGTCCCCGCCCCCGCATGCACTTCAGACAACGTTTAGCAGTCAGGCTGAAGCGGTACTCAAACAAAGAAAAACACTCTTAACTGAAGATATGAAACAAGTTGTGCATATATCGGAAATGTTCATGGGTAGTGGACTCATAGTGACAAGATCCTGATCCACACAGCTTGAAAGAAAGAAAGAAAGAAAGAAAGAAAGAAAGAAAGAAAGAAAGAAAGAAAGAAAGAAAGAAGAAAGAAGAAAGAAAGAAAGAAATTACGTGTGGCTCATACAACCACTGAGTATGTGCTATGAGCTAGTCTAGCAATTTTAAGCTAAATCAGACATCTAAGTGCCCACCTCACTCAATCATATAACCGCACCAAACGGGTTAGCGCCATTTTGGGATATTAGGTGAACGTTGTAACGTTTCCTCCCCATTTTGCTTTTTTTTTTCGTTCACGTGCCTCCCCCACCGAGAGCTGATTCGTCATTTGTCTCTGCGGCGGTGAGCTGTTAGGGGATATGAGGTCGCATGCTTATTGATTATTGCAGGATAAGATCGTAAGTGGATGTATCCGAAAAAAAAAGAAAAGTCTCTTTATCCTGCTGTTTTGTCAAAGTACTGTACATGACAACATTAGCCGAGCGTTCAGGCATAATAGGATAGCAGAAATTAAGAGCGTTATACACGATTACGCGGGACAACGCGGCGACTTTCATCTGTCCTTATAGCGGCAAGGAGCGCGGTCAGTATTATTGCAAAACAAAAGCGACAATACGGGAACAATGCGCTGACTCACTGTTTTGAATACGACGCTACATGTACAGCTCGATACCGGCTTCGCCCGAAACAATGGGTTATTGAAAACGTTGCAAATGAGCAGCGTTTCCAATAGGCCAGCTTCAGGATGTTCGGCGCGGACTGTCATGTGTTTTTGTGGCCATTCTAGCCTGGACGACGGCAAAGACCAACATGGTCTATCGATCTCGCAGGTCCCACCAATAACGACTCAACTTTTGGCTACGAAATGTTTGACTCTCCCTCTGTGATCCCATTTCTCTCACTGCCACTGACAGTCAGCTTTAGAGCATTCGAGATGAGTGGCAAGGGCGCCCTTAGTTACTCGTACCAAGGACGCGACGTCACTGTGTTTCAGGGAGTCTGCTTAGGCGTACGTTAGGTTCCTGTTGATCAATTCCTACTTGCTTTGCACTGTAAGAAAAGCTGTTGATTTAACCATTACGACGTTTTGAGATCCTTCACTTGGACATAGCGGCCCATGATTAGATAGATAGATAGATAGATAGATAGATAGATAGATAGATAGATAGATAGATAGATAGATAGATAGATAGATAGATAGATAGATAGATAGATATTGAGTGTGTGACGTTATGATGAATTTCCGGCATTCGCAAAGTGAGAGCACGTCCCTTTAGTAAACGATGCTGTGCTATAAATGCGCTTACATATTCGCGCAGGAGCACTCGTTTACGCACGCATATATCAAGCAGCCAGGCTAAGCTCTCGAATGGCATCAAAGGCGCATGTATATAGCACTCCAGGCTGATTGCTAAGCGAATAAATGACGTATGTTAATTACCAGGACTTCACTGAGTTGATTCGATTCCATTCTGAAAACAGAACACCAAGGGACACGCAATGGCGATATTATGTTTCGGGGTACATCCCCAAGTCATTAGTTCTCGCGTATCGGACACAAGCTAAGCATTGCGAGACGACCAAGGTGTGCCTTTACGCTTTATGACCGGAAATAGAAAGAGTCGTGGTGCGTGCCTCTGTATACTATATCCGAAGTACGTGGGCGACCGTGGAATGTCTATAATACTGCGTGTGGCCTGTTCGATCGTAGACGGTAGTACATTGTTGCGTTCCACGCTTAATCGATGGCAGCCGAGTTAATGATGACCGACGGGCCTTCTCTCCCAATTGACTCGGACGGCACGCGACTGATTGTTTCGCCAAGGACGACGCCCATGTTTTCCTGCCGTGCGATGCGCAATAGATTCCTTGCCGAGTTGGCGTAGGTACGCATCGTCACTGCCGCAACAAAGCGCGCTTTGTAGCAGCATAACTGTAATTCTTGGCTCGGCCAACATCGTGTAACGACGATTCGACCACAATGTGTGTGTGTATAATAAAACGCTGATTGTGTACCAGTGGACAACAGCACCAGTGGAAGCGATTACTTTCAGGCACGTCAGTTCCTGTGTGGCCCGAACAAAAGGCTGTTGACTGATTCATGTTTGCCGCTTACCTGTGCGGCCGTAAGAGGTAGGAGCCAAACAAAACGTGCAGTCTCTGCGGCCGTCTGGTACATGAGTGAATTGGAGATTGTATGGACGCGAAATAAACTTCAAGTTCAAGGTAATATGAACTTTCGGGGTCAGTTTCTTTGAAAATGAGATTGTCATGGCATACGATAAGGGGGAAGACTTTCGATCGTTCAGCATCTTTATTGTCGAAGAGCGCTGTTGGAGGCGCTGTGCTTCGTCCAGCTATAGATCAGGAGTAATGACGTTCTCCGCAAGCGTATACCGGAAGCGTTGAATTTAACGTCTCCCCAAAACGCGTGGTCTCCATATTTAGATTGCACCGGTACGTTCTTGGGATCTCGGTGGTTGTTGTTGTCAAAGGCCATATGAAACGTCTGTCCCAGTCCTGTGTTTATAACGACCCACAGACATTCAAGGAAAGTGTTCTTACGTGTTACAACCAATATCTGATTATGAGCTCGGGACACCGTAGTTAACGGCCGCCTGGGTTACCTTAGGGCGGTTAGCTGGGCTAGTAGGAATTTAAACTTTTGGTCTACTTCCAGAACGCCTGACGGAATGAGGAAGAAGTGAGGAAATAAAAACACCGCACGCAGATTTCAACCGGCGTTCTACATATCTGTAATCTTTCTATCGTCTCACTTCTCTCTTATCCATCAAGACGACTTTACATCAAATACAAATACATCAAATACATCAAGGTAGCTGTGTGCGAATATCAAATTTTTTTCGAATAGTATACGGATATCCAGCATCGAATATCGAATCGAATATAGAATATCAAAGCAAAAATGCGCCTTCAGTAATAGTGTGTTATCTAACACACAATTACTTTAGGAAAATACGGAAACTACCGACGCAAGATATCTTCCCATCACTGCCTGGACTATGGCGTGTCAAATCGTAAGTGCATTCATGATGTATCAAAACACACAGCAAGCGATTAAAAAAAGAAAAGGTGAGGGATATCGTGAAGAAATATGAACAACTTGTTGCACGTGGCTATAGGCTGCTGCATTGCAAGCCGAAGAGGGTCCCGCACAAGGAGGCGGCCGCGAATGGCAGGGCAGCACGTTTTGATTGCCTGTTGTAAGCGTGCTGCTGCACGGTTACACGTACGCCAGCAGCGCCGCCTTGCACGTAGTTGAAGATACCTATTGTGATAGCGCATGATGGCGGCGACAAATCACATTCGCTCGACCTTGGTTGTTATGACGCCTCTGTGCATAACAGATGGTTCCTATAGCTTAAATGCGGAAGGTCATTCGTTTTCGGGAAGGTAACTGGGTCGCATATTCAACTTTGCGGGATATTAGTGTCACTTGCAAAATTCGGAAATTACGATTACCTTATTTTCGAATCGAATAAGAATAATAAAAAAATATTATTCGATGATTATTCGAAACGTTCAACATTGCATCAAAGGGCTACCCGGGGATCTCCAATGTGCGCTTAAATCGAGGCACACGGTTGTTCTTGCATTTCGCCCCCATTGAAAGGCGGTAGCCGGTGACCGGGGGACTCGGGAAGCCGTGTCGTTGAACTCAACTGTAGCAACGGCACGTCATCGCCCCTTGTGCAAGCTGCACGTGCTGTAGGCTTGGGTTTCGTTTCTTAGACCGAAGCTTTTGTGAATGCGTGGTTCACGTTATGAGAGGTCGTGACTCTAGTTTCGGGCTTTCCAAACCACTTATTTCACTCGCCGACCTTGTTTATCAACTTGTCATCGGCAGGTCACGGTACCTAAAATTTATTTTATAAATAACTGGTACGTGAATGTGCACGCCACATATAAAGGTCGTTCGTGTTTGTCCAACCCAGGGAACTTCGGTATGATTGCCTATAGTCACCTTCCATTTTGGAATGGAAAACCGAATAGGATGCTCTTATTGTACCTCAGATACATTTTGACGCGGTTTCACGAGTTCTCGAGTAACAAATTGAAGTTGGACGTCATCCTAAAGTCAAGTGAGCCGAAACAACATCCAACACGCTGACATACCTTCATGATCACCTGAAACGTTCATACGCCGACAGGCGCTCGGCTTCGCATTCCTGGGCGCTTATTCGCCTGCCATACGCTTGTTGCCGTCCTATATACCTACAGCTGTCTGTCTGATGCGTACACTTGCCAAACATACATCCGTTGTACCCGGACCTACACCTACACATCCATCACCTGAGTTGAGTTGCCACGACGCGAGCCAACCGTGATGTGCGCCGTTGGTGGCCCAGCGTCGCATTAACAACTGATGAGCATTCCTTAATGGAACGTCTGAAAACTCCACATGCCAAGTGTAATTGCGTATGTGGTGTGACGAGACATTCGAACGCATTATCCATGTCTTCCGGGAGGCATGGTGATGTACACAGTTCTGGTCCTTTCATGATCAGTGATCCACTATCAGTATATACGACAAGTTTGATACAGTGCACACTGTTAAAGATTCACCGGTTCTTCGCATGCTCTGACGACTTGAGGGCGAAAGCCAGTCCTCGATGTCAGAAATGTTCTTGGACATTTGCCTCTAAATTCATTTGACATCACGCGAACATAATTTGACATATAGACTTCGAAGGTCAATATTAAGTAACCTGTGCGGAGTAATCGCATATCCCTGGCCGAGGATTGCCTTATCGTTAAGTGGAGACGTTGATGACGAGTATGCCTATGTTGTTGTGTCATGTCCTAGCCATGTTATACACTCTTGCACTGCAAAAACATTTTTAACACATACGATAAGTGTTATATAAGAAGTAAGGCTCCAGCTTTTCGTACTGTTCGAGTTGAAGCCGACGACGCTGGTCACTTTTGGCCTTTGGTGAAGGCGTGTGTAAGTGTGTATATCTTTAATAAACTGCTCGTGTAATGATCAATTCTTGCGACTGGCATTTGTGAGGTCTACGGGTCCTCGTGAGGAATGCCAGGAGCGCATACCGTCCGTGTGTGTAAGGGCGAAGGGTCCGCCTGCGTAGGGAATGCTGGGATATCGGCCAGTGATTTCACTCGGAGCCTGAGCCGGGCGGGACAGCCCGATACTTGCAACATTATGGTCGCATCGCGTACTGGCATCTGTCAAGACACGAAGAAACTGAAAATAGAAAAAAAAAAGGGGAAACATAAAACAGGTGCGTAGTAATACCTTGCACGGCTTGCAAGGTATCAGCGCCATGCAGTAAGGCTTTCTGATTTTAAGCAAGCTCTTTATCTCTCTTGTACGAAAGCAGGTGATAGAGAGATAGGAAAGATTTAGTGAAGTGCCGGAGAAGTTTGCCTGAAAATGGGCCTGACATGCTAACCCAGGTTCTGGGTGATGATAGTGACGTATACAATGACAAACACACAACATAGAACATCACATGCACCCACACAAACACATACACTATTTGCGAGGTTTCGTTGAGCTCTGTGGCCCGCAAAAATGTCATCAGAGCTTTCGTGGCGTGTGATTCGGTTAATGAATCCGTGCCATAGTTGCTCGTTAGCCGAGAAAGTGGCCTTCCTCCTCCGTCGTCGCAACCGCGTTGCCACGGCCCTTCGCAGCAGCACAACAACCGCGCATGCTTCCAACCGCACAGGGCCGCGCCCGGTATACACCTTTTGTGCTTCTTTCACGACACAAAAGCGCCCCATTTCTTTCTCTCGTTTCCTCGTGTAACAACGGAACGTAGTAATCACGGCGGCCGGCAGCCGGAGATTTAGTCCCGCCTAGTTCAAAACTTTCGAGAGAGAGACAGAGACGACGACGGTTTGCTCCGCCTCCGTCTACGGATTGGCTTCGTGCTTCGTTGGGACGAGGATATACATTGTATTCGCTAGCTAAGGTGTACACGCGCACGGTCACTCTAAAGTGGGCTTATACGAACGCGGCCCGAGTGGCGCTCATGTCGCTACGGTGCGGCTCCGAGTGGCAGGCCAGCGCTGGGCAGGCCAACCCTCTCACCAAATCCGTGCAGTGCAGATAAACCTACGTTTCGCGACAAGCCGTCAGAAAAGAGAACTATGGGGAAAAAAAAAAAAAAAAAAAGAAACGCTCGGAGCGCCCTCTTACATGAGCCACTGGCTTAACGGAGGTTTCATGGGGCTATTAGTACATCACAATGGAGTCGACTGCCTTCTTGCTTTCTGCGGAAGAACATGCAACCGGCTTTAGGTGCAGTGTAGCGCCCGGCTGCGCTGCACCGAACTAGTGGGACGGAGCGTAGGCAGAGTCGGTCAGCTGTGCAGAGCCGGCTCACGGCTGTATACTGTTATAACGCCCGCTGAGCGATGTCGCGCAGGGTTTCCTTTCCAGGTCGTTTCTATTTTGATGTCCTCCCTCTCCTGGCCCGCTGCGGACGCGCAGTGCGAGACTGTGTCCGTTCGTGTATCTTTGCGCGTGTGTGTGTGCAGCTGCACCTGCTCATTGAAGCTGTCCTCTCGTTCCAGAGAGCACCGCGTCGAGCACCCGTCATTAAAACAGTGGGAAATCGGGCCGCCGCCGACGCCTCCGGCCTTTGATTTGTGGGAACGCGCGTTGGTATTGTTTCTCGGTGAATCGGCCTGTTCTCATTCAACTGGCACAGGTGGCGCCCGGTGAAGATTCAGGTCGTGTGGGCGTACGCCAGGCGCTCGTTCTATAAATGAAAGAAAGTAAGAAGATGAAACGAGAGAGACAAAAGGGACACGCTGCGTACGATGACCGCACTTATCCGTGGTCTAATGTTGGAAGGATCGACAATAGTGGGGCTATCTATGTACGTACAGTATAGAGCCCGGGTATAGCACTGGGTGCACATTCGGGCATAGTGATGCCTGGTATACGATCACTCGTGCATAATCATGTTGGCGGTTTCTGACGTACGTGACATGAACTTGCAGTGGTCGTTAGAATTGGCCGTTATCGTGCATACCTGAGCGCTGAATGTTCGCAAGGATGAATGTGCCTTTGCTTGAAGACACAGATGTCTATGGTTCTGCGGTCTGACTAGACACGACGCGAGCACTCTGCATTTTGACAGAACAATTATGTGTGATGCGAATACTTATTCCAGACTGTATGCATAATGTTATGTCCTTGTGCAGGCCTTCTCCTGTATCCGGATGTACAGCTGAGCTACGAGCTCTTGGTTCCTGCTTGTACGCTTTATCCATGCTTTTTTTATTGGCCAGTGAGTTCAGAACAGTTTGGAAAACATCCCCGGCTCTGCGACGAAGTAATGTAGTGTTGCTGTGTGGTTTCACTGAACAACACCGCGACACGCGGGCAGTGAATGCAAAGAGGACGCTTCTCCTTGTGTCAGCATTGTTGCAAGTATGTGTATTTTCGGATCTACAGTTGAAAAGCAGTTGGCATGTTTGTGATTGATGCACGCGTCCTTTATTGGCATGTGTGGTCACCGCGCAGGAAAAAAACAAAACAAGCACATATCTTATACATCATTTAAGACGTTAATTTAAGGGGTGGTAGAATTGGTCATAATTACTTGTGGTTCCATAGGTGACAGTCGTCTTGGTACAACGTGGTACTTGGCGGTAGAGCTGATTGCATCTTTCTTAAAACGAGGCATTCTGTCAGGAGCTGAATTCCATACTACCAAGATAATTTGAATTCTGCAGGTCATGGGGCTACGCCTTCGCGAACACATGTATAGGTGCACCGATGTACAACCTTTTGCTATGCGTGCTTCAAAAGAGGGTAGCTACGTTTCGCCTCAGCTACTAATAAAATGGGAGGAAGGGGGCCACCCTATGGCTGGGTAGGGAAGAATTTCTGGTCAGCAGATTAGCCCCAGGGCTCACGTCACGCCACGATGACGTCATGTGGAGGCTAGCGATCACAAAGATCCATCCTTTGTCCCTCTTTAGGAAATCTTTCCTGTGGAAGCACTATAAAACAATGGCAGCGACTACACTGTTGCCGCAGGAAGTAACAGCCTCACCTTTGATACTGAAATAAGGATGAAGACATGTTAACTCTAATCTAGACCTTAACGATTCAGAAATTACGAGATGCGTTATGTACAATTCAAGGCTCACAAAAAAAGTTAGAGGTCTGTGCACTGCGCGTTATCAGTGCACATTAAAGAAAAAAAAAAAAAAAACGAAGTGGTCAAAATTTCCGGAGCCTTTCACTGCACGACGTGCCTCATAATCACGTATCGGTTTTGGCACATAAAATTTCCGCAAGTATTACTTTATTTTTGGCTTGTCCTGCATGCTTTCGAGTGTCGTAACCTTGTTCGGCAACCACCTCTAAGTTACGTCCTTCATTCACAACGACCATGATGCTTATGTTTGTCAACAGAGGGCGCCCTTCTACACAAACGCTGCTTTGAAGTTGACTGCGCGTATGGGACTGCCGTATGGTTGATATACCTGTACATGAGCGCTCATGTTGCAATTCTTCATTCTTCATTACACCTGTGCTTGTCTCCCACCCTTGTCAAGCGAGGAGCTGCAGTGCGAGACTTAGAGCACACTATATATATTTGCGCAGAGCCGTGTACTCTTATGGGCTGCAGATAATAGCACCACTGCTTATTTATTTCTTTCAAATCAGTAACCGGTTCTGCAGATCAGTATTCCTATATCTTCCCACAAATTACTTGCCGCTTTTGCGTGCAAATATTAGTCATCCCAACTCTATGGCAAAAAATTCCGGAAACGGGCAGCGATGCAGAGCTATCCCCCCGCGTCCTGCAGCACCAATTTCCCGTGTAGTCTTTCTTTTTCTTTTTTCTTTAATTTCTGAGCTTGCCCTTAGGCACACCATTTCTGTGAACTTTTCTTTCTTTTTATCTCCGAAGCTTATACCCTTAGGCATAATACCGCAGCGTGCCGAAAGTATAGGCGAACGAGTTTTGGTTCGTTCAGAGGTGCGCTTCTTGAACCCTTAACCAGGGGGGCTCTTACGATCGCCCCAGCACGCGCTATAGCGTTGTAAACATCTCGAATCGCGCGTAGTTCGGGTCGGTAAAAACGCTCCGTGCCGATTTCCTCCTTCCTCTTTCCGCGTGCCTCTGAGTCCCACGCACGCTTATTACGGTTCTCTCCCTCTCTATCTTCCCCCAACCAAACAATTCGCCCCATTTGCACTGCGTACGCTCGGTCGGCTCGATAACAGCCCGCGGCAGCAGCACGTGCAGAGCTGTACAGATATCGTGGCGATCTTTTTTTCCGAGGCTCGCGCACGCGCCTTCACCAGTGTTATCGCAGAACGCTGCGACGTGAGCTCTACACGGATTGCTACGTACACAGAGGAGTGCGCTGAGCAAACGCTGCACGGCTTGGAAGCGTGCTAAGCCATTCCACGTGCTTCTGGCAAAGTATACGTTTGATTGCAGATCTGCGCCGCATTACTAAAATATTGACCGGGCCGGCCGAGTGCACATACTGGCTGTATCTCCAGATTCTGTGCAGTGCTTGCAGCGGGAGGTGTGGGCGTACTGACAGAAGTAAGCCAGTGACGACGCCCCGCCACTGTGGCACCCGGCTGCTGATCCGAAGGTCACAGGATCGAATCCCGGCCGCGGCGGCTGCATTTCGATAAAGACGAAATGCTGAGGCCTTTGTACTGTGCGATGTCAGCGCAGGTTAAAGAATCCCAGGTGATCGAAATTACCGGAGCCCATCCACTATATACGGCGTCTCTCACTATCACATCGTCGTTTTGGGACGTGAAATACCCCAGATATCAATCAAACCAGTGATGGCCGAGGAGCTATCTCAGGCCCACCGATGTTCACACTGGCAATAGCGACTTGCCTCTCGTCACGCCAGCGATATCGTTTTGAGAGCCCTGTTTTGAATGGCCTCGTTTCGGCGATATCGCCGAAATGTCGCCGTCAGATACGCGCTGATTGGCCGGCTAAAGAAAAGCCAACAAGCAGTCGCTTCGTCATTGGACGCGCGAGGTCTATACGTCATTCTAAGCGACGCTTGTCGCTTGCTCACGTGCCCGGGTCGGAAACCCAGGCACGTGACCACGTCGTCCACTTGCGTGTGCGAGATAAGCATATAGAGATGTCAATATCAGATCTGTGGAAATGTTCTTTACGCAGTCATTCTGCATAGTTGTTTGCTTTGTCTATCAGGCATATGCAAGCGTGACGATGTGCTCACGTGCCCGGGCCCGGGTATTGGGTGAAATAGGTGTTGCTTTGATTATAAACAAACAGATGACACTGCCTGCGCTCGTGGTGCTCCGTGTGCTTATACCGCCTGTCTTTTTCCTCGCAGACATTGTACCATCGTCTTGGACTGAACGTGGCATACAGGAACATTTATCTATACCGCATAGGGTGCACCACTGACCCCTATTTTGATAACTGTGGCAGCTAGAGGCAGTGGAGCACGTATTACTTACTGGAATGCCCCGCGTACCGCGACGAGAGACAATTTTTTGAGCAACAGATGCTCGCGATATGCCACGATCAATTAACGCCACAAAACATATTAGGTCCCTTACCCGGCGCTTCAAAACACCGAAGGGTTATGGATTTATTCTTTAACTACATCTCAGAAATCGGCCTCTATGAAGAACTTAAAAGACTGGCCATTTCATATAGAGTAGCCATCCTCAACCGCCAATCTCGCCTGTAAATATTCGCGTCAGGCTTATTTGTCCTATTCATTCTTTTATTTATTTATACTCTTTGTTTTTAATCTCGCGGACTCTTTTTAATCCCCTTCTTCGTCCCTTAACAGAGTAGCGTGCCAGCGGTTATATATACACGTCGGCAAGAACCTCTGTTTTCTTTTCCAATAAAGAGCCTCTTTCTCTCTCTCTGCGCTTTGGCGCAATTTGAAAACAGTTTACATAACGCTCCACTCCAGGCGCTGATTGAGTGGTAGCTTTACGAAACCACTGTAGCGGAATACTCTAAGCGAGCCCTTTCTCTCCCGTTGTCGGATTATATAGCGTACAATGGGCGATATTTTTCTCTTTGAATCTGTTAGGTTATAGCTGTCGTTGCTGGTTGGCTGACACGACTTCTAGCCTTCGCTGCAGAATGTCAGGCGGTTCATAGCACAGTGCTGCAGGCTAATCCGGAAATGAGACGCGGGTGGCCGCATTGCTGCGCTTGTGTCGCTGATCCGCCACAAGGCCCTAAACGAAATTAAACCGCGGCGCGTGAAGGCGTGCCCCGTATCATCGCGCGATCTGGTGGCTTCCATGGTGGCGGCAGGAAGTGAGATAAGCGTGTGGTTATGAGCAGGCACGACACCGCCAGTGCTGATCCCCCGGGACTCCCTTTCGAGGTTATACAGTTGCACCTGCGGCCATGCGTTGATGTCGTGCTCCCGGTTCGGTGGCATTCCGTTCTTTTTACGCGCCTTCATTGAGGAACGCCAATTAAACGCAAAGCATGTGATGGAAAAAGAGCCTCGCGGAAATGCTGTCGTCTCCGCGGTGTTCTAAATGGCCCTTCCTTCAGTCCCCACTAGCCTCCTTGGGTAAACTCGTTTCTATAGCTCTGCGAATCAGCAGGGGCTTGGATCCATGCTGTAAAACCCGGATATATGCGCTGGTAGCAATTCGTAACGTATTGATTGCCATACGTATAGGTACGTTACTGAGAGAAACTGACATCAAGCCCATTTCGGGACCGAAAAAGAAGTACAAAAAAAGTTCAGTTGCTTGCCGGTTGTCTCAAACACGCGGCCCGAGGCCGCATGCGACCCGCAAACCTTTCGCTGGTACTGCCCGGCCCGCGCATGGCTGCCTACGTACGATCAGAATCAGTGCCCTGATTATAGTAATTCTGGAGATCGGTATCGATATGTTTAGCGAATCCTGATGCCGAATGCCTCTCTGCATAATGACTCATACATGAGGCATGGGAAATGCTTTTTTTCGAATGGAAACGTTAGCTGACATTTTGCTCAACTGCGCTCCTCCCCCTTCTCTCAACTTCAGCCTATTCCCTCAACTTTTTTTCACTGTCCCCGCCCTTGTTGGACTAAATTTCGCAACTGCGACCCGCTAGACTTGGTGAGTTTGAGACACCTGCCTAGACCATGACACCTACCTATATTTTTTGTATAGGTGTGTACTTTGGCTGCATGTGCTATCGTGCACTTCAGTGATAACTGCATGTGTGCAGAATACGTTACAGTTGCCCGCAGCTGCAGTACCGAGACAAGCGTTCGACCAAGCTTACATCTCTCCAGCGTATATAATAAAATTCGTGTCTCTTAGTTTAAATGTATATAAAAGCTATACACACGTAAAATTAAGCGTACTTGAGATGGGGTTCGGCACATTTATTCCATATCTTATTTCCCATAGTTAATGAGCGAGTGAGTACTCTTTGGATCCTGAAGAGGTTTGCCTGCCGACATATCTATCGTGCCATTTCCCGTGGATACGATGAAACGGCAATAATGTGCACAAGACACATCGCAGACGTGTTATTCGGTATACACGTAACATGTGACAAACGGCATCGTACATTATCGATAAAAATGGCTCATATATAGGCCTGCTGTAGGCTGGCAGCTGGAGTGTTGTCGACTCCTGCGGGGTACGGTTGTTTACTTAAACCTGACAACCGCAAATCGAGTCAGAAATTGGCTACATACGACCATACTTAAAAAGACATTTACAGGAGCTTGTATCTCACGAATTGAAAATGTGGAGACCATACTGCGACGGCTAGCGTGCGTCCGGGCAAGAGGTAGCACAGGGCGCATGGTTGATCGCGGCATTCTGAAAACCGCCCAGCAGGCCCATCAACGCGCATTTGCATGCGAGCTTGAAACCGGTGCGTCTAGATCTACGTGGGTTGGACTGACCTATAACACCATGGAAGTTGGCCTAGCTGGCAAAGCCCGCTTCGAATCTCGTTGAGCCTGACCGGCCAGAACAAGCATTTACAGGAACACCTCATGACAACCGCGGAAAAAAGCCGACTGTATAGAGACCCGCTTTCGTCGGATTCACCGAAAACGTTCTGGATATATGCCGTTATAGTGAAACAGCGCGAACAAACAAGGACCGAAGACCAGGAATAGACGACACGAGCGCTGACTGACAACTGCAATTTTATTGAAAAAGATAGCGCATATATAAAGGGGAACAACACGCGAACCCTAATGGGCGTGTCATGTCAGACAAAGCGGATAAGCGCAGCAAGGCTTCGACTGACTGTGTCCTATGTGTCCTCCAAAAACCTGGTGTCTTTTTCCAAGAGATTAAGCGACGCTTGATTAACGCAATCCTTTCCCCCCATTTTTTTTATAAGAAAGGCTTCCACAATCTCCCTTATGGTGCGATTTTTATGTCTGAATACAACACTTGTGTTAGTAAGGATGGGATTACATTCAGACATAAAAATCGCACCATAAGGGCGGTTCTGGAAGCCTTTCTTATAAAAAAAAAAAATGGGAAAAGGATTGCGTCGCTTAATCTCTTGAAAAGACATCAGGTTTTTGGAGGACACATAGGACACAGTCAGTCGAAGCCTTGTTGCGCTTATCCGCTTTGTCCGACATGACACGCCCATTATGGTTCGCGTGTTGTTCCCTCTTTATATATGTTCTATCTTATTCGATAAAATTTCAGTTGTCAGTCAGCGCTCGTGTCGTCTACTCCTGGTCTTCGGTCCTTGTTTGTGCGCGCTGTTTCACCATGACAGTATACCAACACGCCCAACTTGCTACTTTGCTCCAATATGCCGTTATACCGCGTGACGAGCCTACCGCATGGGCGCTGAAAACCGTCGCCAGCCGAACAGCCGAACTGATGTCTCTCCGTCTCGTCTGCGGTCGTGACGTCAGCGGGTCGCTTCCTCGAACGCACGCCGCCTTCTGTGTACTACTAGCACAGCGCGCCGGCCGTGCGGCCCCAATTTGCGACGATATTTACCCGCTTGAACGTCTGTCCTGATCCAATTCAAAGGGCCGTGCTGCCGAGCGCTCGCACGCCGCAGCAGCAACCGCCTCTGCTCTTCTTCCCGCTCTTCCTCTTGTCTTCTCTGCGCGCTCCTATTTTATTTCCCCTCCTCCGAAGTGTCGTGTCTCTTGGTGGCATGTACAGCCGCTGCCTCCGGGCTCCACGCGTTAACACGTGTAGAGAGCATCAAGACAGCGGGCATAAAGGAAGGGCGGGCGGGGTTACGAGGGTGCCGAGTGCATCACGCGCTCGGGGCTGTATGACGAACTCTCCGGATGTTTCCTGATGCGGAGATACTCGTTTTTGGCGAACTACGCACGCGAGTCTTGGAAGTACCACGTGGCAGGGAGACACGTCTTCCAGTGCCGCAGCTGTAGGTGCAGGCAGATGTGCAACGGGCGTGCTGCCCAATTGGTCAAACGCTGTAGTTAGTACGACCGTGATGAAGGGCGACGGGGACTGCAGCATGCTGCTCGCGTGCGTACGTCACGATTGAGCATCAAGCCACGTCTTGCGGGTACTTCATGACAACCGCGGAAAAAAGCCGACTGTATAGAGACCCGCTTTCGTCGGATTCACCGAAAACGTCCTGGTATATGCCGTTATGGTGAAACAGCGCGCACAAACAAGGCCCGAAGACCAGGGATAGACGACACGAGCGCTGACTGACAACTGAAATTTTATTGAAAAAGAAAGATAGCACATATATAAAGGGGAACAACACGTGAGCCATAATGGGCGTGTCACGTCAGACAAAGGGGATAAGCGCAACAAGGCTTCGACTGATTGTGTCCTATGTGTCCTCCAAAAACCTGATGTCTTTTTCCAAGAGATTAAGCGGCGCTTGATTAACGCAATCCTTTCCCCCCCCCCATTTTTTTTATAAGAAAGGCTTCCACAATCTCCCTTATGGTGCGATTTTTATGTCTGAATACAACACCTGTGTTAGTAAGGATGGGATTACATTCAGACATAAAAATCGCACCATAAGGGCGATTCTGGAAGCCTTTCTTATATATAAAAAAAAAAAAAACGGGGAAAGGATTGCGTCGCTTAATCTCTTGAAAAGACATCAGGTTTTTGGAGGACACATAGGACACAGTCAGTCGAAGCCTTGTTGCGCTTATCCGATTTGTCCGACATGAGATGCCCATTATGGTTCACGTGTTGTTCCCCCTTTATATATGTTCTATCTTCTTCGATAAAATTTCCGTTGTCAGTCAGCGCTCGTGTCGTCTATTCCTGGGCTTCGGTCCTTGTTTGTGCGCGCTGTTTCACCATGACAGTATACCAACACGCCCAACTTGCTACTTTGCTCCAATATGCCGTTATACCGCGTGACGAGCCTACCACAAGGGCGCTGAAAACCGTCGCCAGCCGAACAGCCGAACTGATGTCTCTCCGTCTCGTCTGCGGTCGTGACGTCAGCGGGTCGCTTCCTCGAACGCACGCCGCCTTCTGTGTACTACTAGCACCGCGCGCCGGCCGTGCGGCCCCAATTTGCGACGATATTTACCCGCTTGAACGTCTGTCCTGATCCAATTCAAAGGGCCGTGCTGCCGAGCGCTCGCACGCCGCAGCAGCAACCGCCTCTGCTCTTCTTCCCGCTCTCCTCTTGTCTTCTCTGCGCGCTCCTATTTTATTTCCCCTCCTCCGAAGTGTCGTGTCTCTTGGTGGCATGTACAGCCGCTGCCTCCGGGCTCCACGCGTTAACACGTGTAGAGAGCATCAAGACAGCGGGCATAAAGGAAGGGCGGGCGGGGTTACGAGGGTGCCGAGTGCATCACGCGCTCGGGGCTGTATGACGAACTCTCCGGATGTTTCCTGATGCGGAGATACTCGTTTTTGGCGAACTATGCGCGCGAGTCTTGGAAGTACCACGTGGCAGGGAGACACGTCTTTCCAGTGCCGCAGCTGTAGGTGCAGGCAGATGTGCAACGGGCGTGCTGCCCAATTGGTCAAACTCTGTGTATGTATGACCGTGATGAAGGGCGACGGGGACTGCAGCATGCTCTGCGTGCGTACGTCACGATGTGAGCATCAAGCACACGTCGTGCGGGTACTTCAAGCACCGAACTTTACGAAGACGAACTGTAGCCCTCCGAGAGCAGTTGTGCGTTGAATGAGTGTGCTCCGTCAAACGTTCATGCACTTAGTGGACGCCATCGAAACTTTTACTCTGGCGGAAGAGGACGCGGAAATAAAGGAAGTATTAAGTATACCAAAGTTGAGAAACCTATTCGATTTGTTCTTTTTCATCACGATACTAAATTATTAATAGAGGAGCGTAGGAATTACATAAAAAAATAAGCCTCCGGGATACCAGATAATCTTGTTTTTTTTTTTGTGCTTTCGTACGAGTGTTTATAAGATTATGTAATTATTATTTTTGATTCCTGTCTTCTTTATCTTGAATATTGTTTGCCACTCCTTATCGTTCTTTTTTATTGTGTCACTGCTTCTAAACCATGTGAGGTTTTACTTGCTTTTCATTCTTTGTTTTGCATAGTTTAAATGTTATATACATACTTTTCTAATACTGCTGCTGCTGTTGTATGGCCCAGTCAGGCAATGTTTGCCTTTATCCATGTCCCCTAGGGCAATCCTCTGTATTGTCCTAAATAAATCAACAAAGAAAGAACTACTGTTTCAGTACATCGGAACGCTGGGCACGAAAAAAAGGAAAAGAAAGTAACACACACATGCGCGCGTGCGTGCGACCGAAGTTTTACTCTGTTTTGCTCAGTTGGACTTGGGTACACCAGATTGCTACTCATTCCCACCAGAACATGTCTTACTCGGAGTGCGGCGCACCAACATTCTACTCAGTCTTTCTCAGTTTGACTCGGACCCACCTGAGCTGTGCTCCGTCTGGCTCACTCAACTTCACCAGACTTCCCCTGAGCTAGGCTAACTTGGGCTATGACTCACCAACATTCTGCTCAGTCTTGCTCATGCAGTGGGACTCAGACCCACGAGAGCTTTGGGGCATCCTTCCATTTGCCGAGGAGCTTGGTGAGCTCAGTGGTTAGCGGCCCGACACTTAAGCGGCGCTATGCGCTGTGGAGTAAGCCCGGTTGAAAGAAGACTCGCTGGGTAATTAAGTTCCCGTGAAATGCGAATAAGCCGCTCATTAAGGCCACTTGTAGTCCGAGCTTCGAAGGCGAGACCTATAGTTTCTGTCTTGTGTGCATCAATTCAAACTTATCTTTTGAAGAGTGTCCGTATCTGCAGGAAGCTAACTTGGAAAACACAGAAGTTACAACATGCAAACACAGAAGGTGTCCTTGGTGCAGAGTGAATGGCTAGAACCGGGTTAACGAACCTTTACTTCATCACGTCGCAACCCCAGCAATAAAACTGCCAACCAGCAACTGTATGAGTGACCTCGCAGAGGCGTGCATATTCGTCGTCGTCACGGTTTGCCGGCTTTCTTTCTTTTCCAAAAGCTTGCAGCGCCGCAGCCGAGCCGTTATTCCGCGCAGAAAACCGTAGCGGAAGTCAACGGCACCAGTGGACGGCGTCGGCGGCAAGCCCCGTGCAGCAGCCTTGGCAGCTCGTATATACATTCTGCGCGATTGCCGCATAACCACCACGCGCGATGTCGACGTCCTTAAAGGCGTGTTGTTCGTAGAGCCGCCGACGCCCTTACACGTACGTATACGTACGGTGCAGGAAACGTGCGTTTACAGACAACGCCGTGCCCGCCGCACGCTCGCTACAAGAACACGGGGGAGCTCTCCCACCGCAAGGCAGGTTAGAGACGGCCGACAATTTCGTACCCGCCCTGCATGGCCGTACGGCAGATCAACGTCCGCACGCTGCGCCCTGCTGCCGCCGTCGGCGCAGCTAGGGTTCATTCGCTCCTGCTGTGGCGCAATCTTTGGGACCTGGCGAACGTACACACACGAAGGGGCCAGCGTATAGCTCGTCGTGCACGTTCCCGAGGTTAGCGCCGGGCACCGGCCTTATACGTATACGTATATGCGGCGAGAAAAGCGCCAGCCCGCGCTGGTCGTAAGTGCCGAGCCGTCATGAAAGAGATAGCCGCTTGCCTTATATGCTGCTTCGTGCCTGGGCGCCCGTAAAGTTCGACTCGTGGGAAACAATGGGTGCGGGGGGTCTCGCCACCCTTCCCCCCCCCCCCCCCCCCCTTCCTTCCTTCATCTGGCCGAAGCAATAACAATGCATGACCCGACCGGTATACAGCCGATGGTGCAGCGGCCGCTCGGGATCTTGTTGCGGCCGGCCCACACACTGACGGACGTCGGCGAGATATACCGCACTCTGGACGGCGCGGAGTCGCTGGCTCTAGTTTCTACTGCTGCTGTTATTGCTGCTGCTGCTGCTGCTGCTGCTGCTGCTGTTGCAGATACTGGTGGCTATCTCGGACGCTTCAGGGAGGCCTAGCCGGCACCACCCGCTGGGAAGAGCTCCACCCGGAGATTGTAATGAGTCCTGTTAGACGTTCGGGGCGAATCGGATCTGTCAGGTGGTCCGGGCCAAATGAGAGTGCGGTGCACGTGGTGCATTATAGTCAGGACGTGGGCGTATCGCTTCCTCGTTTCGTCCAGTCCCCATTTTTTGTTTGTTTATTTGTTTCTGTTTGTTCCCACGGGTTGTATCGGCTAGATCAATCTGTCCGAAGCAATGAAGGTGTGGTATCTTAGAGCAGGCAATTTGGGCGTAAACCGCATGGTGCATACGCCCTTTTCTCTCTCCGGATGAACGTGTCTGGAAACAGGGCAGCGACAAGGACGCAATGCCAAATTAGTTTAACGGCGCATAAAAAGGAACGCAATAAATGATACGGCCAGCTGTCGCTCTTTATCTGAAATTGAGTACAGCCTTCGTGACAGACAGCAAGTGATAGTGCGATAGGAGTATTGGCGTAGACAGGTGGGGGGAGGGGGGGTGCTGTCGATACCCTCTCCCTTTCCCCCTAGGTTTTTGCAATCCGTATCTAGGCGTACACACGCTACGCGCACAAACACGCACGAACGCACGTGAAGTGGGATCGGACTGCCATCCCACCGGAGATAAAATCTTGGCTGCGCCTCTCGATGAAACGGAACCGTAACTCGCGAAATATTTATTGAAGCGCTACTGTAGTGCCCGTTTATTTTATCCCACCGTCATTAAATGTCCAATTGAAAACTGTCCTTTTCTGGCTCGCCGTTTTTTTATTGTGTGTTGGACTTACGGAGAGTGAGAGAGAGATAAATGAAGTGGAAATGCAGGGAGATTACCCACGCGCGAACTCGTTTGGCTACCCGGCATTTGGAGAAGGGGAGAGGGGAATAACAGATAAGATAGAGGGAAGAAGAGCAGGAACATCCCTGCACGGACTGGCGTAGCGAGAAATATTTTTCGGGCGTGTTATGCAGTATGTTTAGAGGGGTGTTATACGACGGAGCTTGTAAAATATCGTGTTCAGATTACTTATTCAAAATTTTTTTTCCAGCTTCCACATGTTATTAGTAAGCAAAAGAAGAAGAACAACAAAGAACACTGTTTTGTGGACAGGAAAGGACACACGTGCGACTGCTGCATAGACCTCATAAACGTTAATAATTCATCGAGTTTGACTTGCCAAAACCACTGTATGATTGTGAGGTGTGCCGTAGCGAAAATTTCGACCACCTGTGGTTCTTTAACGTGCCCTGACAACGCACAGTACACGGGTCCCTATCAGTACATGGCCTTCTCCTTGATCTTATTTTCCTTCCTCAACGACGACGACGACAACAACAACAACGACCGACAACAACAAGCTGGACATTCATTTCCCGCGAGGACATGTTTGCTTACACTATATCTCGAAGGCCTGAAAAAAGAAAAAAAAGAAGAAGAGAGACAGTTGCCTAATATTGAAGACGCGCGAAGAGGCCATGGGTGCACAAATTAAATGCAGCCCACGAACGTACAACCAGCGATCTCGCAAGGGGTTTCGAGACCTGAAGTTCTCCTCGACATGTTGTTTGCTCCGTTCGCGTCCTTGTGATAATTTATATCGATCGTTCGATCATTGGAACACCATCTCTACGAGCCAAGGAACCACGTTCGAACCCTGGCGATCACGTTTACGATCACGAAACATAGCGTCGTTATATAAGGCGACCCCCCCGACCTTCTTCAACGCGCACACAGAGCAAGCGCTTCAAGCAATAATAATAATAAAACACTACCGTTGTTCAAATGCTGAAGGGGTTTTGTCGACTGCGTGCCCCAGTAAAGGGGCGTCATTAGGGTTTAAGCGAGCACAGCATCATTTCTTGGACTATTTTACGAGCACCCGCAGCCCACGGAGACGTCTTTTTTCTTCCGGGGTACAACATCGCGGCACGATGTTTCGTAAATGTTGTTGGGGGCGTCTCAGTATACGATCGCGCTGTTTGCACGCGTATAAGGGTCCTCGTAAAAAGACTCCTGTATAGATTAAGGGCAGCACGCGCGCGTTTACTTCACGAGGTGCTTCTTACCACATCGATGCAGGCTCGCCTCATCATGAGGCGTACTCCCATCACGCGCACTCAGGTCGCCACTGCCGCGCGCATCCTTTTTTTTTTTTTTTTTATGCCTCGTAATACGGGGTTCTACGCTTTCGACATCGGGCGCATCCATTTCGTCGTCGTCTTCGTTCCGCGAGCGCCCACTCAAATTATACCCGCGATCGCCGCAAAACCACGTTGAGAAACGTTTCTGCTCTATACGATGTTCAAATGGGCTGCCGCATCGTCTGCTATATATGTAACAGCGAAGCAGACTATACTACGTGGACGAAGTTGGCCGAGAACAAACTTCGCCCAGTGCACTTTTGTTATGGGCGCATGTCCCGCATACGATCAAATATAAGGAACGTTCCCGTGCGCGTTGAAGGATACAGCGTTCTTGCTGTGAGTACGGTAGCAAGATAGATTTATAAAACGTTCTAGAACTCTGGCACCAGATCATCTGGCACCAGATCATCATGTGGAGGGTTCTATATGTTTATCTGTTCTCGAAACGTACGTTGTCACGTTAGCCCTCAAAAGAGTGCAGACGAGATCCTTATGATGAAGCCGACAGCCACCATCATAGGAGAAATCGACTGTATAGCGTTAGCGTTCATGGTGGAGGGACCGCTGCAGGGGTATATTGTGGTCATACGGTATACTCGGCTGCTCACTCGAAAATATGCGGGCTCCATCCCCGCCGCAGCGGTCGCATTTCGGTGGTGGCGGAAATGTTATAGAGGTCCGTGGGGACTGTGCGATGTCAGGGCACGCTAAAGAATCCCGGGGTGTCGAAATTTCCGTCTCTCATGATGCATATCATTCTCATGACACGCAAATCCCCAGCAATTATTATTATTATGCATGGCAGAGAGCAGGAAGCGCTTTTTTTTTTTTTCGTCGTCTGCTCAACAATAAAGTTTATTTCTCTCTCTCTCTCCTTTCTGAGTCTTTAACGCGATCAGTTCTGTCGTATATGTGCCTATCTTACGTCACCGGGTGTTCACTATGAAACAGTGGCTGCCAGTCCTGAAGCCTTCTTAACAAAAAAACCCCGCTGACCGTACCGTATACAGAGAACTCAAAACAACGCACGGTACGCGCCACTGCGGATGCGTGTCCGTTTTCGTGCCAGCTCAATTATAATTTAGACCTCGCCTGCAGCTCGCGTGCTATCGTGAGTACCCGTGCAGTGTGCATACTGCGAGCACAACAATAAAGAGTGCGCACCGGCGTTCTTGTTTTCCCATGTTTCACCCATGCGCTGCAGGGTCTTCCACAAACACGGCTCCGCGTCCCGTTCGGCTTTGTCTTTGCGGCCAGGCCGCCACGCACACTCGACTCGTTAGTAATCTGGGCCAGCAGCATGCACTGCCCTCACTCGTGGAGGGCGGGCGGGCCAGCGCGTCGTCGTCGTCGTCGTCGTCCAAATTGAATTGGCCGGCAGCCACCACGGCGGTTGTATAGAGTACAGCCAGCGATTGTGCGGCCCTCCCATATGTCTATGATATACGTCGCCGCGCGGCGGCAGTTGCGTGCAGCGTGGTCGAATGACTGTTGCATGCAGGAGCATGCAGGATACGTATAAGTAATGAGCGTCTATATGAAACTGGATATTGTTTAGGTGCGGGAAAGCAACATATATGTGGCGCTGCATGAGAGGTGGTCGGACAGGCGTATTAATTTGAAATGAGACCGACAGGACAGTCATAGTCGAGCCAGCAACTGCTTGCTTAGAAGGACCATGCGTAGCGCTACCGTGGCCAGCTTGTATACCGCATGTCGCAGATTGGAACTTCGGTTCATTCGTATATTGTATGCACACAGCAAAGATTTCTTGGTAAGTGCAGGATGAAAGCACGACAGAAACAACTAAAGGAAATAAGCACAAAATACCTATTTACTAAAAGCGTTAATTTGAAAGATTGCTACCTATATCTTGGTGGCTGACGGTGTTAAATCGACTTCGGGCAGCTTTATAATGGAGCTAGTGTTAGTGCTCAGTACAGACCGCGCGTTGTGGTACACGTCGGTTACGCGTGAATTCTTGAGATGTTCAATAATGTCAGTGTGCGCTGGACTCGTCCACCGCATCGAAAACAGCAGGCGTCTGAGCACAAAGTTTATGGGTGCTTGAGAAATGCATGCACACTCGACGATGCATACGTATATGACGGTTACAAAAATGACGCTCTTGTTCACGGGTACCATACATATTTCAGTGACCAGCTGGGACGAGCAGGAAGGTTCTGGTCGACGCACCATTGCACGGGTGACGAACTAGCTGTACGCTAAACCGAATACGGGGCTGCCATATCGGTTATTCATATTGAATCAGGCTCCTGCATATCGAAAACGAGGACAGTAAACACGAGAAACAAACTTCAGCTATGCATATTGCAAACGTCGATTTATTGCTGGAGGAACGAGATCACTGGTGCTTAATAATGGTGTGTGCGTATGGGCTTGTTGGTACGTCATTTTCATTTTTCTGTGGAGATGTGCGCTTGTTCCTTGCTGTCATCCAGGTTGTATCGTCCCTTGTGTCCTTGTTTTTTGCTGCGCTACAGCAAAGCACTATAACACTCATTCCGTATGAGTACGGTCCTTGTCTTCAATGTGAGCTCCTCTTATAAGATTAGGTGTTTTCTCCTAGTATCAGATATATTCGAGCGCGTAGTGAGTTTATATATCCAGCGCGACTCGTCGTCCCTATAGCAACGCATGTACACGTGACGTAGGGACAATGCATCTCGAGCGCCCGCGCAGTGCGTTTACAAGTGCACTGCACGCAACTGCACGTAGGCGCATTGCGCTTGTCTCTCATTATCTGGGCCAGACGCACGACGCAGGTCGACCGCCGCCTCCGTGCATCGGTCGGGCCAGAGCGCAGCGGGCGGGAAGGGAAGTCGCTGCTACCATGCAACTCGTTGCTTTTGAGCGCGTATAAATGTGGGACACACGGGCCAGCGGCCGATGGCAGAGACAAAAACGGGCGTTGTCGTCGTTGATGATGACGCGTTTCTCGTGCTCCAAATCACTCCTCCACAATAACCGAGACGATCGAGCCCGCCGGCTTAATCGAATGTACAGCGTCCACACCCACCGATCCGGGCTGATTGAAAAGAACTATACAGGCGCTCTTAGTTGCCTTTGCTGTGCTGTTGAGTGTAAAGATCGCTGTGTTGTTATCTTTCGTTCTCTTCGCTTTATCGTCCCCGCCCTTATAAGGGCATAAGGGCAGCAACGAAACGGTGGTTCGCCTCATCGAACAGATCAGAGTAGGCCCATATTGGCTGGCTGTTCTCTTTTATTTCTTTTCTTGTTTGATCTCTCGGCCATCTCGTGGCTACTTCGTTTCAACACATTCACGCTTTTACGCCGAATCTGTACAGCTGTGTACGAAAAGTTCCACAACTGCTTTTCATTCAGTAGCAGATGGATGGAAGTGGTCAGGACCGTAACCAGCATTTTATTATCAGCAGAAATGAAACTTGTAGTATTGTTTTTCTTCGAAACGGTGAACGTATGTTGATGAAGTTGACGACGTCAGAGTTCTCGAACTTTTCGACCATTAAAAAGCTATGCAGTGTTTCTGTTTATTGCCGCTCTTCGCTAAGGCAGCGCCTCCTAGCTTTCGCTGGTTAAAGCCTGTGTGTGTGGAAACAACTCGATCGCGCCTGCCCTGTGCCAAAAGGGAATAGGAACCGCTATTCACTTTGGACTCACTCACTCACTCACTCACTCACTCACTCACTCACTCACTCACTCACTCACTCACTCACTCACTCACTCACTCACGTCACCGCCCTCCATTTTCTTACCTCGCTTTCTCCCTCATTTTTCTTTCTTCTGTGGCGGCAAAGCGCGTCGTTGCACTTGCGTTCGAGTAGCGTGTCGGCTTTACAAAGGCAAGAATCCTCGCAGCGGGGTTATCATTGAGTCGGTAAGAGAGGAAAAAAAATAATAAAGCGCCTCCTCGACGTGTGTTGTCGCTCCTATTATCTTTGCGAGAAAGCGTCGCTGCGTGTCCCACGCCTCGCCGTTGTAGGTACAACACCGCGAGGCCCAACGCTTGTGGCGTGTACAAGGCAAAGCCAACGTTAAGGCCTAACGGCCTCTGCACTCATTGCGAGAGAGGGAAAGGTACGTTAAGAGGCCGTATTGCCAGCCGAAGTGCGGCGTGCGCACATTCTGTCATTCATCCGCTACTGACACGGCTGCCAATTTGAGGGAAATAATTTTACGATTATGGTAATCTTCTGGTCTATAAAGAAACCGTACTAGTTTGAGGAAAGGAGGGGGAGAGGAAAGAGGCAAAAGGAAAGAGATCGACTAGTTAAGGGCACCCGTTATGCTACCGTATACACAAGGGGAGAAGAAGAAGATGATGATTGTGGTTCGGTTAAAGAAGGGACTCTAATTTCTGCAGCCCATGTCGGGAGCACGGCTAAGCGTCCGTGGGGGTGGGAGGAAAAGGGCTGAATGGGGGAGATTGAAGGTTGTAGAGAAAAGTGAGGGATAAAGGAAGCACGTAGCACAACATCCGAGTCATTCGCTGTTGCGAGGTACGCGACATCGCAATCACAGACGCTCGCCCAAGTCTGTTGTTTTTTAACAGCTCTGCATACAGTTCTTGAAAAATGAAGGAAAAAACGGCTGTATACGGAGCTGTTTAAAAACAGCACCGCATACAGCTGGAATTCTATAAGTACTCACCTTTTTTTCCCGTTATATCATTCAACCTCAGCTAACTGATTCTTCTTTTATAAACTGGATGGATGAAGAGGAATGCAGTATTGCTGTTAATTTTGTATAGAAAGCATGCTGTCTGACTTGAATCAATAAATTCTTGCACGTGTGTAGAGCCATAAATGACCGTGCGTCACACCAGTTCTTTTGCCGTCGGAAAGTTTCCAACAGCAACAGCTATTGGAACGATAATTTTAGTACAGGCATCCGTGTCAAGTGTGGTTATCGTGCTCGTAAAACGCTGCGTCATTCGGCAGTAGTTCTTCGTAACACCTTTATCACCAAGCGGTCTAACAGCAGATAATAAGCAAGACAAACAAAAGGTGGAAAGCGGTAGCACTGCAAAATGCACGAGCATCGGACTATAGAACGAGTTAAGAGAGAGAATAGTTTGTTCATCAAACCTTTCTTTTCATTCAGTGCGCGTTTGCGTCTGCTTGGACCACTGATAACCGTAACGTACTGAACGTCCATTATTTTTTCCGACAAAGCTATGCGTTAATCTTTATAAACGTCTTAGGGTCGTTCACCACCGAGCATAGTGTATGTTTATCCCGGTTCATCCACTCCTATTTCAGGCAGCTTCAATTCAACTAAGGACAGAAAGGACATTTACAAAAAGAGAAGCAAGTTGTTTCATAGCTGAAACGAGTGCAGTATAAACACGCGAGTTAATAACGGTCATCATGGTTCATTGAGCGGCTTGATGAGAATAGTGCTGACGTATCCAATTTCAGCGTCGAAATGATAGGCAGGAAACAAAAATGCAGAGGAGTATTAAAAGCGAGGTGCCGGAAGTTAATTAAGTTTTACTTATAGAGCATCGAATTTCGTAGCTCGTCAAGGGACGATGTTTTGGCCCATAGACAAGTGAAGCTACTTGCGTATAACCTGACAACGACGTTCACGTTCAACGACATTCACGTCAACGACCTTCACGTCAACGTCCTTATAAAAAGGACATTGCACCTTGCTGCCGCGCAAAAATTGACTTCTCGTGTAAGGGTAATACACAGATATCAAGCCGCATGCTGCGCGTTGTCGACAAGACGTCGACGACGCCAATATCACCTCGTTCTTTCAAGTCCTTGGGCATCGTGATGTCACGCATACGCGCCCAGTCAAGTCCCGGATAACGTACCAGATATAGCCAGGAAACTGGACGGAAAGCTCGATTCCTGGTTATATAGTCTTGCACATTATACCCATGACCTATTGAGAGCGGAATGCTTCGTGCGAAACAGAGACATAGAGGTTGCGTAATTAGAATTACGACGCAAGCGGTCGCTTGTTTGAAGCGCCCTGTTTCGGTGAACTCTCTTGTTTATTTCTTCAACCAGTGAAAAGTGCACATTCCCTCCTCCTCCCCTTCCTCCTCCCTTTCTCCCCGTTGTTCGTTTAGTCCCTTCTCTCTTACTCCAGTGCAGGGTGGCTAACCGTGCTGAGCCTGTCCTCTTTCTTTCTTTTATGACTGTAGCCTTTCTTCATTCTCGGCATTTGGGGCAGTTTCCACTCAATCACCATTCGATGAACTAATTTCCATATTTTACCAAAGCGTCGCGAAATCGGAGACAACGCTCACAGAACAAAAAGAAGTGGTCATCGTTGTTTTTTTCATGACGTACTTGTATGTGTGTGTGCGTGTGTGTGTGTGTGCACGCGCGCGTTTTGCCATTCGGTTACGTATAATGGCGCTCTATGTAAAACACGCCTAACCGACTCGTCCTGAATTCACACTGTGCTGCGTCTTATACCTGCGGTAAATATCGACGGCGCTCTTGTATATATAGCGGTGACGTGTTTTAGCAGAGCAAGCACGGCGAGCGAAAATTACTGCCAACCGGAAGTATATGATGCCCGCATATTTCGTGATGCAGAAAAAAAATTAAAAAAGCTCTGCATACAGGAAGCCTTATCGGCGTAGGCGCTTACAGCAGGCAGTGGTGCGTGTACTGTGGCGGAAATTGGAAAGGTGCGGTGAGAAGTTATGCGCGATCACGTCGACGGAAGAGGGCCTGGTTAGCGCTCTAGGCTGCCCGTAACTTCCGCTATAGCTGCGCGGAATCGTTACTGCACCCTGCGTTTTCCTTACGTTAAGCATGTTCAGGGGCGGAGCCTCTCTCGTGGTAACATGTGCGCAAGAGTCAAACCGTCTGGATCGAAGAAATCGCAGGGATATTTGATATGAACGTGGACCTTTTGTCGCTAGATCCGACAACAACAACAACAACAACAACAACAACAACAACAACAACAACAACAACAACAACAACAACAACAACAACAACGACGACGACGACGACGACGACGACGACCAGAACATCACTAGTAATATAATAAATAATAGACAAAGACAAACCTGCCTCCGGTGGGAACCGAACCCACAACCTTGCTGGGTTCGGTTCCCACCGGAGGCAGGTTTGTGTTTTCGTCCACTTTAATTGCTGTCTACTTACTCCAAAAATGACACTACCACAATTAGGAGCTTGAATAACTTCCCTATGCTTTCCTAGGCTTCAATGTTTGTTGGTTCATTAAGTTGTTCGTAATATATATATATATATATATATATATATATATATATATATATATATATATATATAGGAGCGATAAAAGATATTGGCTTAAGTATCGAACCACACCCACGAACTCATTTTTGCTGGTAGCAGGTGTGCCGGAATCCATTATGCATTTCGTAATTTGTCTCTCTTCTTTCGTTAGCGGGAGAGAGAAAGTGTGTATATGTAAAGTAAAAAAAAAAAACTTATAAGAGGGCAGAGACAAATATGACTTGTAAAAAGAACACCAAGTACACTAACACTGAGCACGTGATTGCGAAATTTTAATTGAACACGTACTGTCATGCGGCTCAGCGTCGAGAAATGAGTGGAAAAACGAGCTAGGGACGTAGAAAAGATATCCGTTTACTTATATTTGTGAGCTCGTTTAAAAGTAAAAAAAAAAAAAATCTAATCCATATAGTCAACATAATCCGGTGTCCTCCAATATATTGTTTTTCCTGATCACATATCGCCGCTTGTTTGCGCAAGTCCTCCAAAATTCTTTACTGGTGTTTTTCGAAAACCGTCATCCGTCGTAGCTAGGTGTATATTTTACCGTGAGAGGGCTGCGGGTTTCCCTTGCTTTTGAGAGCATAAGAAGTAAGTCTGATAATATATGCGTGCTGTACGTACATGAAATGTTTCTAATTAGCTTCCGACATCATTAGCAACAATTTCAGATTGTCGGGTGTTTGCGGCTTCATGGCTCCGTATTTTGGAGCATTTTTTTTTTTTGTTATCCTTGGCTACTGTTGTACTCGTATACAGTCGGTAATGTTGTGTTCTCTATTTGTAATTATATGCGTATTTGCCTCTGCGTTTATTGCGTTAATTAGGGACATTGCACTGCTCCTTATTAATTGTAATTGTGTTTTCTTGTGGTTTTTTAACCACCACCTTCTGTATGTCTGTTGACCCTGGGGATGGAATAAATAAAATATAGTGATCTCGCCGGTGCGCGCGCTAGATCTCTCTCTCTCTCACACACACACACACACACACACACACACACACACACACACACACACACACACACACACACACACACACACACACACACACACACACACACGCGCGCGCGCGCGCACGCACACACAAAATAAACAAAGAGAGAGAGAGAAAGTCGAACAAATTACTCCAGCTAGACCAACCCACATGTAAGAACTTCGTATCCACACCTCCCCCCGTTCTAATATTCCATCCCCCCATCCCCTCTTATCCAAATTCTGGATAAACTCTTGCTGTAAAACATGTCATTGGCCGTTTAACGAGCGGTGCGGATTAAGGGCCCGGCTAGAGACACGCCGTGAGAGACTCATTACACGGGAAGTATTGGGAAAGAACCAAAGAGACCTTGGCCCAGGCGGCCGACCACCGCAGCCGATACGGCATACACGCGGCGATTTGTACAGCTAGCTCAGCGAGAGGCGTTGTGCACGGCAATGCACGCTTCGCGGTTGAGTGCACGCCGCGTTGCACGTAGTACACCTGGTCGTGCTTGCGTATCTGCGGCAGTTATCGCGGGATAGCCTAAGTGGCGGCGACTGGGTGCGATTTAAAGGGACCCGGATTGAGAAGGTGAACGGAGAGAGCTGCTGGAGAGATATGAGGTGATAGAGAGTCGAGAAGCGGGGGTCACCTCGCCGAAATGTGCTCGTAATGCTTCTGATAAGGGGAAAATGTTTGCGACGTAACCCCTCCAACCTCCACAGTCTTATCTCACGCGGCTGGTGACGTTTAGCGCGGTGGGCGAAACGCTTGCGCCATAAACAGGACCGTATAACGACATTATGAGGCAGGACGTTGTGGGCGGTAATGCTTCTATTGCGCAGCGTTTTCTTCTGTTGGGTTTGTGCAAGGTATTTCGTTCCGCAGGGCGCACTCGTTAGGTACTGCATCCATACTGCACGCTTGCAATACGGCCCTGGTCGAAGATTGCAACGTGGCCTTCGTGTATATACTTGCAGTTTGCGTTGCGGCCAGGGTGCGTATAAAGACATACTGGGCGCAAGTTGTGAAATTGTATACGGGCTTGATTTGGTGCCGAACTTCGTATGTGTGACAGCGAGCTTCACCTTGCCACAGATACACATTCTCTCTTCCAGGCTGGCGATATTATGTATAGTGTATTGGGGTTGTTTTCTTTCTTTTCTTCTGTGTTTGTGAATTCGAGATCAATCGATGTTAGGATTGCCTGCTCTAACGCAGTGTTTGCAATGTTTTCGCATCATAATAACACGTGTAGTGTACATATTGCTTTGATTTTTTCTTCTAATACTTCGCCCTCCGTATTAGCCCTGTCTTGCAGAGCATGTGCTCTTAATCGGTGCGGTGTTCTGCGCTTGCATAATACGACGATATGCAATGGTCCAAACCCCAGAAACTATCAGACGCTTTGCACTGTTTAATACACACCGTTTAAGGTTAATTATTGTTCTAGAGTATATTCAATCTTGCTCATGGAATTGCATGACAGTTTTGTGTGCTATTCCTTGCACCACTGAACGGTTTCCTTCTCTAAACTTTCTTTATGCGCACCACCAAAGCTGATCCTGAAACTCTCGTTTACATTTTACAGGGCGCATTTATACACCATTTTAGAGTGCCATTGATCGCCTTTATAAAAGTACAAAGGGTTGCACGTTTATTGTATTTTAGGGATTAAGTCGCTTTTGTGCCTGAGTACTCACATCACTGTTGCAGCTATATATTGGGGCGACCAGGGGAGTCTCATATTCCAGGTGCCCGATATTATGTGTATACAGCGGAAATAACAAAGCTTTGTGGTCATTTATGCCGTGTGAGCTCTACTTTCGCGTGAAAATTTGTATACTGCAATAGTGGTACTGGGTACGTGAATGTTTGTTCACGCGTTTCGCTTTTGTGGTGTTTGACAACCTTACGACAAAAACTTCATGTGATGTAAAAGAAGGGAAGCTACCGGCGTCTCCCATACGCGTTAACCTATCCTTATATTACGTTAATCTATATTTTTAAATAAAGGTCATATATCTGAACTTACTACTATCCAGTGAGGCGAACGTGTCACAATCCTGTGCTGCTTCCAACAAGCGTGTATTTGTGGGTAATTGCCCTCAAAAACGAACAAAGGGGTAAATGTGGAAGATAAAAAATTGCGGCGCAGTGACAGCGGCGCGAGGTGTTTCGACACCGCGCACGGCTGGTGTTCTGACATCGAGAGGTCCGCCCACGCCGATTCCGAGAGAGTGTGAGTCACTCCTGTCACCGCTGGGCACGCGGGGTCCGGGGAAAAACCAGCGGTCGATGATGCGCTGCCATGGCTTCTCGTGCGTCCCAGCGCGCAGGCGCGGTTTCACTCCGGCCGCATTCACACACACACACACACACACACACACACACACACACACACACACACACACACACACACACACACACACACACACACACACACACACACACACACACACACACACACGCACACACGCACGCACACACGCACGCACGCACACACGCACACGCACGCACACACACACACACACACACACACACACACAAGTATGAGACGTACACTTCAGTAATATTTCATGCGGCAGCCGAAGCTACCTACTTCGCCAAACTATATATATATATATATATATATATATATATATATATATATATATATATATATATATATATATACCAGTAGTTTGTGTGCCAAGAAAAAAAAACAAAAACAGCAACGCTCTGTGGGCGATCGCGAATGTTGCACACAAAATAAATGTACAATTGTAAAGCGCATTTAAAGGAACACTATAAAGGAAAATATTTTGTGTGGATCGATTTTCTAACCGTGTTGGAGTCTATCACGACTCTCTGCGTGCCAGCAGGCGACTTTTTCTTCGAAAAATGCAGGCGAAAGTCCGCGTTGTCGCCGCTCAATTTCAATCGCCCGCGCCTGAAAGGGGACTTGACGCCACGCTCTCGCTTGCTGACACTATGGCGCAGGAGGGTTGACGATAATAATAGTAATAATATTAGTAATAAAGATTAAGACAGGTCTTAGGGCTGTCATATTTTGGTACCATACGGCTTATTACTGCCCCGCCCTGCCACAGTGTTCTAGTGGTTATGGTACTCGACTGCTGATCCGAAGGTCGCGGGATCGAATCCCGGCCGCGACGATTGCATTTCGATGGGGGCGAAATGTTGAGGCTCGTGTTGTGCATTGTCAATGCACGTTAGAGAACCCCAGGTGGTCGAAATTCCCGGAGCCCCCCACTAAGGCGTCTCTCAGAGTCATATCGCGGTTTTGATACATAAGACCCCCAAAATCAATCAACGTTCGGCTACTGCACGCACCTGTGAATAGCACTCTACAGCATATAGGAAGCCCCGACGTCACTCTTGACTTCCTACTTTGCAACAAGTCTACCTTGTCGGCTGTGGCTCTACGAATGGTCATCACTGACACATAGTGATTGATTGATTTGTAGGGTTCAACCATCTCCGATTATGAGAGACACCGTAGTGGAGGTCTCCGGAAATTTCGACCACCTGGGGTTCTTTAACGTGCACTGACATCGCACAGCACACGGGCCACAACATTTCGCCCCCATCGAAATGCAGTCGTTGCGGCCGGAATTCGACCCCGCAACCTTCGGGTCAGCAGCCGAGTACCATAACCACTAGAACACCGTGGCGGGGCACTGACACGTAGTCATCACATAAAAGATTATATGACACGGCCATGTGGGACACGTGTACGCTTAGCGTGTATATCTGCGGTGTGTAGCCAGGAGTTTGTTTCGGTGGGGACACTTTTTTGGCACGAAATGGAAGTTGCGTATAGGCGGGGTGTCGTGGGATATGTCGTCTTATACTGCGTATCACACACAGATATAAATTTCGGGAAGAGCTTGCGCCCGGTGTGTTACCCCCTGGCTACTCTCCTGGTGCCTATTGTGTTTCTGCCCCGCCACGGTGGTCTCGTGGCTATGGTACTCGGCTGCTGATCCGTAGATCGCGGGATCGAATCCCGGCCGCGGTGGCTGCATTTCGATGGAGGCGAAATGTTGAGGCCCGTGTGCTGTGCGATGTCAGTGCACGTTAAAGAACCCCAGGTGGTCGAAATTTCCGGAGACCTAGCTCCACTGCGGCGTCTCTCATAATCAGAGCTGGTTTTGGGACGTTAAACCCCACAGAACAATATTGTGTTTCTGTCATGGACTTGTAGGGACAAGCGACCATCCTCGAACTGGCGCTGTAGATTGGATGCGCGACCACTGTCACCCTCCATAGCCGTGCAACTGTCCATTCTGAAGCTAAACTCAAAAGACTTCAGGAAGACCCCGTCACTCGTCAGTCCACGAGACAATGTCCACGAGACAATGAAGAAACTTCCGCGCTTTTTTAAACAGCGACTGGACGTATGGCAGCACTGCGACTGGGCGTACGAGCCTATAGCAACAGCACGTGACGTGGCCGCTGTTCTTGCGAAGCGTACAATGTCCTCAGAAGACAAAGAGCTTTGTCCCCCACTCTCTCTCTCTCTCGTCTGTCGCTCCTTTATCCCCCTTTTGGACAGCGATCGACTACTCTAGTGCTTAAGTATATATACGGCGAAAGATTCAGCGAGATTGGTACGTCCCACCTCCAACAGTTATAATACGTTACAGGCAGAGGAGAGAGCATGTTTAGAGAATATATGCCGTAGCATCAGCGGCTGACAAGATGGCGCTTAGTCTCGCAAGTCCAAGACCATTATACCTCGTTTAGGGTCATCTTCATTGTCACCTTCACCCGGTCGCAGCATCGTCTCACTTTGCCAAGATTATTCCATTGGCTTGGCGATTTCATATCCTCACCATATCGAGCGACTGTCCTGTAGCGGACGATGACCAGCCGATGACCTGAAACGTGCACATATAAGGAAAGATGGACGTACGAGGCGATACTATATTAAAGAGACCGTCGATCAAACGGAGGTTTACGCAGCCCGCTACGACATCCAGTGCAAACATACGCTCCGCACATTCAGCATTCGCGGTGCACAAAGAAAGCTATAGGCGTGATTAATCGTCGCGCCTTTTCTCAGCAAACATGGCAGCAGCAATGAGCGACTACAGAGCCGCCCCAGATATGCGTCTATATATTCTCGAGTGCCAAGGAGGCACCATTCATTACGGCTTTCTCCCCGCCAGCCGATTCGTGTAAACTGATTCCCGCACTTATTAGCGTCCATGTGCACACCACCGACACGCTCTATATGTTTCGGGCTCATTGTTATATACATTGTATCTCGCGAGTGGAGGCGCCATGCCTGCATTTCGCGCTCTTGTGCGAGCACTAACATCCCTGTCTTTCCTCCTTTCCCTTCCTCCTTGTGCGAGCAAACACGGGCGCTAAATGTGTGCGCATCGTGGATCGCGTGGAGGCATCAGCTCGGGTGCCATTTTAGCGCTCGCACCATGTCACTGTATGTAAGCGTTGCGGTGTACCACACCAAATGTTCGTCGGTAATACAATAAGGACACAACTAGAAAAAATACGAACCACGAAAACATCGCCGTTTCTGTTTGTTCGTCTGTTTTGATTTTTTAGTTTGTATTGCAGCGCTCAGTTCGGCTCTCACAAAGACAGGCGAATAGAGACTGCTTTGCTCACACTCAGAGAACATGTACGAAACCAATATAGAAAAACGTTTCTTCACTTTTTAGCACTAGAGTGCTAAGGTGAAGACACTTTTGAATTCGCTTTAGCAATATTGCGCTAAAGTGGAACCATTCGTTTGCTAAAATGTAAGACTTCACTTGTATGACTTTAATCAAACTTATGACTTCAGATGCACGACCTCAAGCCTTGTTGAAATGTATGACTACAGTTATGCATTTTAACAAGTCGTTTGATTGTGCAAATAACAAAATTTGGCTCTGGTAGTTATCACAGAAGTGGCGTTAGAAGTATACTCCATCAACATTATTTGAGGATACGTTTGTGAACGAAAGCACTCAGTATGCATAAATCACGAGAAGTCATGCTTTCTTCCTATACTAAATGGCGTGCCACAAGGGACCACATTAGGCCCTACGCTTTTTAACTTTTACGTTAACGACATTACTAATATTGGTACAGCATCAAACTGTATCATATTTGGGCTGATGACACCACACCTCTTGTTCCTGGTCCGAATTCACAGAAATTGATGAAAAAATGAAACGAAATATGTTACGTACATGCATGGTCAGTCCCGAATTGCCTAAAAAATTCTAAAAAAGCTAATGGCATGCTATTTCGTGCAAGAATTAAAGCTCTCACTAGAAATCACACAATTCCGTACACTGGCAAACAGTTGCAAATTGTTAATGAATATAAAATATGGCGTTTTTTTTTTTTCCTTATATACACATTGAAGATACTGCAAAAAGCTTTCTGTTGTCACAGGTGTCTCGATGTCGGTATCTACTTCCGCACAAACCAGAACTTAACACTTATCATGCCTTATTCAGTTCACCTACACATTACTACGTCGTGAACCTGCAGGAAAAAATAAATTTCATGGAAGAACGTAAAAAGACACGAGAAACATTAAATGTACAAAAAAAAAGTGTCCACGGTGCGAGGGTGGGGACACTGCGAGAGGGAGAGAGTGGTGTACGAAGTGGTTATTACGTACAAGCCGTTTAATATAGCCCAAGTTCTTCCTGTCTTCTAGGCTTTCTTTTCTCTTCCTTCCTGCTTCAAAACTAGCAGTATAAAAGAAAGTGCATTGGAATCCTTGTCATTACGCTGATGCTGTAACGCTGATGTGGTGCAGCGCGACGTCTCTAGTAAAGGGGAAATTCCGTCGAGATGTCTTTCACGGGTAATGACTGCCTTTTCTGCCGAATGAACGAATGCGATAGTTTCGAAAGCATATCTTTTGCAAGCGTCAAACCGATGGCGGCGGTGGCGGTAGTGGCGCTAAAGTATATCAATATTCTAGTAGTGTTGGTAACGTTGCTACAGGCCGAGATATAGCCAGGCGAACCCGGCTCACATTTGTGCTCGCCCCGATCACCTCTTTCCACGCGCACACACGTCAAACTGATTCATCACTGCTCTTCACATAGTGTTTTTTCGTAGAGCTGTTGTAACTGGAAAAAATCAGGTCACAATTGTGCAAACTATATAGTGCAGCGACGTTTTTTTTTTTTTTTTTCCTCTATGTGTAACACTCGAACACTTGTGTGTGTGTGCGCGCAGCCGCGGGGGCACGCTTCGCGGCTCGAAAGACGAGCGCATAGCGACAGCCTTGACGGCGGGTCGTCCATGGCGGCCGCCCGCTCCGAACAATCGCCCCATTCGCGACGGCTGATGACGACGCGTCCACGGACGCAGCAGCACACGTGCGGCGCACACATAGGAGCGTGCACTAGCGCGAACTGCGAGAGAGTGTGGGACAAAAGGGAGCTTTGCGTCGTCGGCCCTGCAGGCGCGTATCAAGAGGGAGTGAGGACGACGCGGCCCTATTGACGCAAGCTGAAACGCTCCGACGCGCTGCTGTTTAATCGCCGGAAAATGGTTCCACCGTCGACGCTTAAGAGCTGCTGCTGCCGCCCGCTACCGCCGCGCGGCTGCCGTGCAACCGCCGTCCCGCAATGCCCTGACCTGCAGCCCTTAGGAGGCTTCGTCTATCAAGGAGGTTTGAAGATATGGCCGGGGAATCTAAAGTCGGGGGCATGATATCGGGCGGGGGGGAACGGAACAAAAAAAAAAAAAAACGCGAAATAAAAAAGGACGCAAGTGGAGTACCTTGAGTTCATGACAATGATGACCTGTAACGTTTGGACTTCGTCCGAAAGGGAGGTGTTTGGTGCAGACAGACGCACAGTCTGGGCACTAGCAGGCGCATTGTGACGACGACGACGATGATGATGATGGTGGTTTTGGCGGCCAGCTGTGTGCACAAAATGAAAGTAATGTACACAGCATGCAGCTGCAGTGTACCCAATCCGCGACAATTTGTTCCGGCCTGTAACGTTCGGGCTTCGTCAGTTAAGGAGCTTTAACGCGATGACACCCCATTGTAGCGAGTGGTCTCGGCCCTGAGTGCAGAGGAGGAGGAAAAAGGAATGAAAAAAAAAGAGAAGAAAACGCAATATGGGCTCCCATTGTGCAACATTGAGCTGGCGTGACACGTTCGTGATTCGTCCGATAAGGAGATTCGATGAAAGGGGATCCATATGTCAAGGGCGGTGCTTAGAGTCATGGCACGGAAAAACGAAAAACGATAAAGAAAAGATTCTTAGAGGAGTACGCAGCCTGCAAAGAGCTGATGTGCAGTGTTTACGTTAGAAGGAGCTCTAGCTGCGCGGCTTCCAAGGTGAAGTGCATGATATTGGAGTGGATGATATTGGCCGGGTGCACAAGCAAAAAGCACAAATAAATGAAAGCAAATGTACACAAAGCGGTATTCCGTCTGCACTGAGCCGACCTGTAAGGTTCTGGCTTCATCCGACTGTTAGATTGAATCCATTGGGGAACCGCAACGATAGCGGTTGTTATTGCCCGTGGGGTGCAGAGGAAAACAACTCAAGCCAGTTCCAAGCTGTGTTTTTATCATTAATCGTTACGTAACTGGCAATGACATCAGGTTGACTATTGCCATCATATGGCGCGATCACTTACACGTAGCATGGGTCTGAGGGCAAGGGTGTGGGTACTGGGTCGAGGGCTATCTATCTATCTATCTATCTATCTATCTATCTATCTATCTATCTATCTATCTATCTATCTATCTATCTATCTATCTATCTATCTATCTATCTATCTATCTATCTATCTATCTATCTATCTATCTTCTTGCCCTTCGCATAATCACTACCACGTAGCAGTGGGTTGAGTGCAAGAGTGGATCGGCCTTTCCCTCTTTAGTGACACGAGACCACACTCGCATGTCGTCAAGGCGAGCCCTAGAGCATCCCGACTGTTAACAAAACAAAAAACGGCGAAGAACAAAGGACGAGCATGAGCGATTAAGGACGAGTATGAACGATTAAGTTACACTATAGACATAGGTAACACTGCAATATGAAAGAAAATTCAGCGTATATCCAACTAGACACAGGAACATATGTAACTTATTATGCCACTTCGAGTTGGGCCATTGCCTTCCGTTTTATCAGGGGCCCTCAATAGTTTTATTGAGGGACCCTGATTTTATGTTCGCTTTGTGTGTGTGTGTGTGTGGAAGTAAGTGCCACAAGGAACAGTTGTCAACACGTGATGTAGCTAAAGGCAATCTGCACATTTCCTCTCCATATTCTTCCGCAACAAGCAAACTCAAATTAACAAGCCATTTGGGAAACAAGCAACCACAAAAACCTTAACGCATTCATTTCGCAGATGCACGACTCGAAACATTCGCCCCTGTATTTGGTGCTTCACGCGTGTGCTACTCGTTCATATCGCACGTAACGATGACGAGGCTCGTGAAGCAATTTTTTTCGCCTTCAGCTTACTTTGTGTCGGCATCGGCGCGGCTACAATGACTGCTTGCGCAGTGAATACCCGCGCTGTCGGGAAATGCCGAGCGGTTTGTGGAGGGCGCGCGTTCGGACAACCGTATCCGACAGAGAGTCGACGGCGGCTGTGCACAAGCGTGAGGGTCAACGGCATCTGCGGTGAATCGCGGGCACATTAAATGTTTCGAAACGCAGCTTGCTTTGTTTTCTTGATTGATCGATTTGTGGGGTTTAACGTCCCAAAACCAGTTCTGATTCAGAGAGACGCCGTAGTGGAGCTAGGTCTCCGGAAATTTCGACCACCTGGGGTTCTTTAACGTGCACTGACATCGCACAGCACACGGGCCTCAACATTTCGCCTCCATCGAAATGCAGCCGCCGCGGCCGGGATTCAATCCCACTACCCTCGGATCAGCAGCCGAGTGCCATAACCACTAGACTACCGTGGCGGGCCGCTTTGTTTTCTTCCGAATGGATTATGGTGTTCGCTTTGAAGTTATACGACGTATGTTTAATGCGTAAAGAGCGTTTAAGGTTGGCAAATGAGTTCTGCGGAAACCCGCAATTTGGAGTGACGTCTTGTGAAAGTGAAAATTAGCATCCACCCGCTTGTGGAACAAGGCTACAAGGAAATCCATACGGGTTGCTCAGAAATGAAAGCCCCAGACAGGCGTTGGTACCGGGTCCGAACCTCGAACCAGGACGAATTATGAGGCTTCCATTTCTGAGAAATCTGGATGGATTTCCTTTTAGCCTTGTTCCACAAGCGGGTGGATGCCAATTTTCACTTTCACAAGACGTTTAAGGTTGTTCTTGTCGTTGTTTGTGTAAGTACAACAGAGAAAAGGACGCTTGAAGAGAATATCTGGTATTTAAAGAGGCCTTGCTATACTTTTCCGAAATAGTTCGAAAGCGGTTCCATCAGTCGTGGAGGCTCCTGTGAACATGTGGGCCAAATATTGCTGTAATGCACGCACCACGGAATTTGAAATTTGGTTTCGAATACCGTTTCAACAAAGCACCACTCATATTGTCGTTGTTATCGTTGTTGTGCCATGCAATGAGCACGAAAACCTGCAAATACACGCAAATGTTGATTTGATTTCTGGGGGTTTACGTCCCAAAACCAGCTGCGGTTATGAGAGACGCCGTATAGTCGAGGTCTCCGGAAATTTCGACCACCTGGGGTTCTTTAACGTGCACTGACATCGCACAGCACACGGGCCTCAACATTTCGCCTCCATCGAAATGCAGCCGCCGCGGTCGGGATTCGATACCGAGACCCTCGGATCAGCAGCCGAGTACCGTAACCGCTAGACCGGGGCTACACGCAAATATTAACACACTGCCGAGCACACACGCATGTGCGCCCACACACCCAGACATGCTTTCTTTCCCACACGCACTCGCAGAGAAGAAACGTTTTGGCTATCCGAGGCCATCTCATTACGAAGTCAAGCCCCTGCTCTCTTCCAAGACTCTCGACGTTTCGATTGTAACCCAAGCACCGCGTGCGCACATCGCCAATTCCATCGTCCGCCCGGGACTCTTTAACACATCGCTCTCGCTCGCACGCAATACCTTCGCGTATATATATGCACGACGACCCGCTTTCTCGCAACGTCGCATTCCTCGCGACCGCAGCGTCGTCAACTCTCGCAACGCCTCGCCGTCGCGGTGCCGATATGCACCGCGACTCCGAAGCAGCTGCCGTCGCCACGCGCTCATGCAGCGTGCAGGGCCAGCCAGCCAGGTCGCATACGTAAGCCCACCATCTGCAAACCCTTTCGGCACAGTCCTTGTCCTGGAGAGATAGCCCCCCTCCTCATGCAGTCTCGTTGCATTCATTTGGTATTCCCCCCGTGCGCCGCACGTGGTATGCGCCAAGGAAGTTCGATGAACCACGATGGCCGCCGTGCGACGTCGCGGTTTCGCAAATGAAGCTCGCGCCGCTGTTCCGTCTTGCACGCGCAGCAAACGCCATTTTTGGGATGGAGCTGAGGAGTCTGCAGCAAGTCAGCCTGAGCCGTCTTATATGTTTAACACTTCTATATAGTTGTAAGTTCTGAACAAGTTTGGTTGGCAACTTTTTGGCACCCCGAAAGGGCTCTGGCTGCTCCTCCACAGAACTACAAGACCCCCCCCCCCCCCTACTACACACACGCACATACACAAAAAGGGAAAGGGGGTGAGGTGCGGGTGCTGAAGGTGTAGGAAAGCACACGAGACAGCTCAGAGCACTTGCTAAGTCCTGATGAAGAGATCATTTTCGACAACTGTTCATCATTCCAGGCCTCTATCTTCCCCTGAACCTCTATTCTCGTTTGGATTGTTAAGGTCCTGACACTTGTAAATGAAGACACCGAACGGACTCGCTCCATATGATGAGGTGTACGAAAGAACCTGGAAGCCCGAAGCTGTGCACGTCCTGTGGACAATGAAACGCAATATTTCAGACTAATAAACGCGGAACATGTTAGACGGACAGTACGCAGCGTGACAAATTTAAAATGAAATAACGAATTTCCTGTTTCCGTTTGATGTAGACGGTGGAATGAACGCTTTAACGTTATTGCCAATAGAACGTACACTCTTAAAAATGGGCCGGTAATCATTCACACCGTGATATTGGTTCCTAAAGCCCTATAAATTATTATATATCCTGGAATGTGCTTTCGGTGCTGATGTCCAAAGGGGCGTTCCTTGTGCGCTTGTATTCGTACGTGTAGACAGTGCTTTTGAATATCTTTTAATTTTCATTTTCTTGTTTCGTAAGTAATTCTTCACTTTCGGCATGGCCGTCTCTTGCTTCGCTTATCTGGCTACGTTCTTTTGTATCTAATTAAGTGCGGTGTATTAGGATTTGTATTACAGTGTCCAACGCCGAAACATGGTGGGCCACGTGAGACACTATTTACACGCTACCCGAAACACATTGGGTGGTTGGGAGCGGGACGCTGCCTCTTAGGCCACATAAAAGTCGAGACGGCCTTCACCATCTTATAAGCTTCCCCTTGTCCAACAGCGTGATTAGGGGATTAGCAATCGCCCACCACCGATATAGGCTCGCTGTACGTTGCATCCCTAATGAGATTTGTTGCGTCCCAGTGCATTCGAAGGAAAGGTCGAAGAGTAGCAGTCTCGTCGAGGGATCAGAATAAGCCGAGGTGACGATCCCTGAGAAAAAGAAAGCGTTTTTGTTTCGTAAGGCAGTGATACTTGAAACCTATCATGCCCTGTAAGGTTAGAAAAAGTGATTCCCTGGTTTAGGGAGCTCTCCTGGAGCCGATCACGCATGCCGTCTCCCACGCTTGCTTTAGATTAGGAGAATATGTTGTGAGGACGTAATGCAGGGGCGGTCAAAGCTGTCGCGAATCAGTTGCCTAGAGAAAGAAAACTTGGTCGGTTTGTTTCTTGGTTCCCTATTGTCGTGGCGCAACCCACCCTGGGGTATCAGCAATGAATGCACCTTGACCTTTCACGTGAAAGCTTGTTTTTTAATTTGTTTTATTGATCTTTCTACTTTTTGTTATATAAGGACAGTAGGAACGAACCTCACTCTTTATGCGTGCAACACGAAGACGATACAAAGAGAGAGAGAGAGAGAGCGAGAGCGACAGAGAGAGAGAGAGAGAGAGAGAGAGAGAGAGAGAGAGAGAGAGAGAGAGAGAGAGAGAGAGAGAGAGAGAGAGATGAATAGGAAAGGCAGGGAGGTTAATCAGATGTTAGTCTCCAGTTTGCTACCCTGCACTGGGGAGAGGGAGATAAAAGGGTTAGAAGGATACAAATAGCAGCAAATACTCGCTAAGACGCCCTCAGTGAGTCCTAACGAATCCAATTGCTCTTTTCGGAATGATTGTTCCAGTGACATTCTCTTTCCAACTGCTTATCGCTGAGAAATTCGAGCCTCCATCTTCTCCTGATCTTCTTTCCTGTCTGAATCATCATGTCTATGACGATGCGCCGCGTTGAGATCTCGATAACGTGTATGTATGTATGTATGTATGTATGTATGTATGTATGTATGTATGTATGTATGTATGTATGTATGTATGTATGTATGTATGTATGTATGTATGTATGTATGTACGTACATGTAATAAACGCTGACAATGATTAAGGCATGATAATATCGTTATGCTCCTGCATACTGTTATACTGCAAGTGTACATATTTCTTCATCATCATCGTCATAATCTGCTCATCAGATGATAACACTACAGAATAAAGGACCACGCCAGATAAACCGCGGCAACTGAGGGCTTTTCAAAGCTATCGGTGGACTTCAGTGTTCGGTGAGTTATGAGCGAGCGGCGAATGAAATGATGCGAGTGACGAGCTGGAGTAGCTGTCGGGAATGCTAGCTTTCGGTGTTCAAATCACCCCATCTCAATTCCAGATACGGGATTCACACGTAAATGCAGAGCAAGTGTCATTGAGTCATATCGCCAACTTTTCGACATGCTTTTCAACCGAACAGGCGCTTCGGTCAACGAAAGTGGATTGCGTAGCTGTTTCCACGATTAATGTATGGTACGAGGTTCTCTGCGCGCATACGTCCCACATCTGAATGCCTTTAGAAGTCGTTTTTCAATTTCCTTTTGTCACCTTTTGTTTTCATTAGAAACGTACACCTGTCGAAACCTCCTTGACCTTTGGGATGCGTTCGCGTCGAAATGTATGTGTTCATTATTTATTCTATCCCACAGGTTACCTTAATCGGGATTTCTTAGCGCGCACTCTTCAAGCAAAGCTGATTTCAAGCGCTTCGAAAATAACGCGCTTGTTCTGGCGACCAACACACCAAAGGACAAACCCGAGAGCTCATCCCGGCTTGCACCTACGCGCGATCTTTCGCGTATGTAACAAGGCAAAGGCTCTGTTGCAGGGGTGAAACTCGATAGCATGCAGAGCTTCATTCAAAGGCCAAGGTTTATAGACGTAAGACAACACTCGGAAGTCCTCAAGACGTGTAATCTCGCTTCAGCCCTTGTGCGTGTAACGCCACGTGGTGAGCTTTCGGCTTCTCTGTCAGAAAGTTCGGGGCAATGGGAGGTTCCAGTGAACACCTCCGCGCGGACGAAAATGAACAGTCGACCTTTGGAAGACAGGTTGGAATTTGCGCTTGTTCATGTGCCAACGTTGAGTCGATTATCTACGTAACGTATTTGTTAAAAGGCTCCTTTTTATCGGCTTCATAATAATACTAGCGGTTATCCTCTATCTCCTAGTGAAGCTTCCGACGCCTGAATCGTGCTGCCGACGGTGTTGAATTTGGTGCGCGAGAAGGCGATTTACATCGTACTCAGGCCTAAAGCGTGTGCCTGTAAAGCGTGCATACTCTTCATCAGTGCAACGCGGGAACATATCTGAGTTGCATGAAACCCTGGGATTTTCTACCATAAAGAAAGAAGGAAGGAAGCAAAGGTGGAAGCAACGACTAAAAGAAAGGAACAAAAAAAAAAAGAGAAGGAGAGGAAGACAACACAAGAAAGAAAGAAAAAGAAAAGGCATGCTCACGCCAGGGTTCGCTGGCCCTCATTTTCCTGTTAGGGCCTGGCTCTTAATTTCTTGCTTTTATAGGACGACTTTGAAAAGTAGACTGGTCACCCACTTCAATCAATCAATCAATCAATCAATCAATCAATCAATCAATCAATCAATCAATCAATCAATCAATCAATCAATCCTCTTTCCCAACGACAGTGGTTACAGACAATGTCCGAGGCCCGAGTACATAATGAGTTGAGCAGGCAAGCAGTACATTTTTGCGCCTGGATGTCTGACGTCTGATTGACGCGTCCAGTCTTCTTTTGTCACAACTTTACAGTGCACTACATTTACTATACCTATAAATTGAGACGTTAACAGACGTGGAAAATATCATCGTCACTATCATCAGCCTGTCTACGCCCACTGCAGGGCAAATGCCTCTCCCTGTCTTGTGCTTTTTCTGCCGTCCCCTGACACCGCTTGCCTTCTTTAGGGATAGATCCTGATACCATTAATGACCAATGGTTATCTGACACTGTAAAATATAAAATAACGTAAATTTCTTTATCTAACGATGACACTAAATGGTGAAGCAGTCAGTTCTAACTGATCGAAGCTATGCAAAGGATCTAAGGGTTCCTTCCCTTAGGTCCTTTACGTAGCTTGGATCAGTTGGAATTGGATCACTTAAAAGCTTGGCATCTAAGGATCTCGAACGAAAATATACGGAGGAGAGATTTCGGTGCAAATTGAGTTTTGAGATAAAGGGCAAAGTTGTGCTAGCGCTAACATGGAGATCTTTTTTGTTTCATTTATATAGCGAAACACACCGGAGCACACATCCCTTTGACTGTATAATCTATAGTGTATATAGTGGCCTTAACTGACAAAATTACTTTTTTTTTCCGACGAATTTCTGCTATCTGACGCACTGCGCGTGCCTGTATTTTAATTTCTTTTCTGTTATTTCGCAAACTACTGCGTGCATAAGAGCGCGCAGCCGTCGCTCTAAGATAAGGCATCCGTTGTTATCGGTGTTTGAACGAATGGACGCACTGCTTTATTCACTGCTCAGTTTTGCAATTCGAAGTACGTATACGCGCATGAAGACAATTGTTATCTCGCTGTTGCAGACGCCAGTCGCGCGAATCGACAAGAAGATATTAAGAAAAAAAAGATAACGATAGAAAAAAACGCAGGCAAGCATAAAAAACTTTGTGTGAGCACTCTTTAAACTGCTTCCTGAAGCGAATAACCGGTTAACGGAAATAAAATTTAACTGCTCGCGGTATTGAAGCGATTAGTGACGCAGATAATCGATCGTTCACCTAAAGCTGTAATCGAAAAGGCCGTCGTGTCCACGGAAGCAATAGAAAAATGACTAAAGTATAGGTGAGATCACGGGACAAAAAGAAGGATGTCGCGCTGAGCGTAATGACGCAAAGTGCTCCTCTGACAAGCACCGGGGACATGTTATCGAAAAGCAGCGCACGCTAACGACCTGGCGAATAGGATGTCCGCCAAATGGAGCGGCGCTTTAAATCGGTGATCGGCATATAGCTCGAAAAGAACGGGAATAGGCGGGCTCCATCAAAGTACCCTTATATAGGAGTGTATAGGAGTGGAAGGACTATAGTTCTTTTTTGAAAGTGCCTGGGCCTATCGTTTGGTGACAGTTGAGGTGGGCGCAGCGTGCCATTTGGAACTCCCATTTACGTGCCAGATAAGAATTCTGCTGGTCTTTTGTTCTTTCCTAATTGATCTACCGTAAGTTGTCTCCTCTGAGCGCAGCGATATTTATTGACCGTCGAGCACGCGTTTGAGTTTGACACGTAATAAGAAAAAGAAAGAACGAAACAAACGTTTGAAAGAATTTGGCGTTATAAGGAATGCGGAAATTTCCCCCGTGGTGAGGGCCGACAGTGTATTTGGTATGAGGGATCCAATTCATGTTGCTTATGCATGTACGCTAGCTGCCTTATTTCACTCGTATCTATCTATCTATCTATCTATCTATCTATCTATCTATCTATCTATCTATCTATCTATCTATCTATCTATCTATCTATCTGTCTGTCTGTCTGTCTGTCTGTCTGTCTGTCTGTCTGTCTGTCTGTCTGTCTGTCTGTCTGTCTGTCTGTCTGTCTAGTGAATTTGTCGCGTTGAAGGGAGGTAAGCCAACCACATGAACCACATCTTGCGCATAGTTTTCGGCGCCAACCGCCCAAGCCCTTGAAATATAGACTCACCTCACCCCCCACTCCCTCAACTCCCCCTCTTCCGCATTATTCCTAATCCACCCTCTCCACTTAGCGGCCATTATTGCCACCAGTTCATAATATGCGCACTGCTTCTCCCAGCGAGCTAGTGCAACTGCACGGTTTGACTGGATGTACAGTGAGGGTGGATCACGTGTACTCCTGTAGACCAATGATGGCCTCCCTGTCAGCGGCCGAAGTGAGGACGTGCGCTGCCCTGTCCTGCTTCTCCAAAGGCACGCGGATCTCAAGTGTGGCGCAAAGAGGAGTAGAAAATTTGAATTGTGGCGCTGGCCTTTCAAAAGCGCCATTATTGGCGTTTACACAAGACACGCGCGGTACAGGCCTTTCTTTTCTTTTTTTTTCATTTTTTCCGTGCTGGAGAGGTGAAGAGTTATAAGCAAGTTTGCATAAACGTTTCTACAAAAAAGAAAATGTCGAAAGCAGAAAAGAACCAGGGGGAGTGGGGCTCGAAAAATAAATCAAAATGGAAAGAGTGCGAGAGAGAAAAAGAGAGAGAGGGTGCAACGAAGGCGCCGGCCCGGTTCGTCCCTGGAAAGTTGTTTATATTGTGGTACGCACGCAACGCCGACAGCTGCGGCCTTTGGCCCAGATAAAATGGAAGGCGCATCCATCAGTCGATTTCTTTCTTTCTTTACTTAACGCAAGATTCCCCCGAGAGCCTGCGCGCGTACTCATGCTTACATGTTCGTAGCAAACATTGCGAAGCCTCGTAGCGCATTTTCAAAGGGAACGATGGAGTACGAAGGCTCCGAGTCTCCCAGGAGATAAATGAGAGAAAAAAAAAAAAAAGATTGAAGCAGAGAATGGGCTGTGAGCACATGCAGTGGGCGGCTTTCAGGCAGCTACGCCGCAAGCTCGGAACAAGGGACGTTTATGCAAGCAGTTTTTGGTACAGGAGTGATTACGACACTGCACGTTGGGTCCCACGCGGCGTGGACCCAGGGCGCCGTTCGGACCGACGTTGGGCGAGAAGTGGGTTGAGGCCAGTGACAGGAGCGGCTGTTTAGATCAGGTTGGCGGTTTTATACAAGCCGCAGGTGCGCGTGCTGCAGCATCGATTCGTTGTTCTGCCTTGTTCTCATCTTACCTCTTCTCCCATAGCAGATCACCCTTCAACACCACACCCACCCCCATCAACGCCTCTCTCTCGCTTCGTACGTCGTTTATACAGCGCAGCTCCCGTGTAGCGGACACCCTCGCGGAGGCTCGTGCGTGGCCCCCATCTCTCACGGCTGACATGCGTGCACTGTGCCATATCGAGAGGCTCCATAGGGCGCCTGGTGCCGGCCCCCTCCTCGACAGACTGCGGCGGGTGCCGCACTCGCGCGTGGGGCGGATGGTCGAATTGTACGACAGCATTGTGGTCGATGACCCCGTGACCTGTGCGCGTTGGCCGTCACCCCACCGCAGTGTCCATTTGCCTGTGTGTGTGAACCTCCCAGGAGTGAGCACGAAGCGTCACACACCTCACGGTGCCATCGCGCAGGAGGCGGCGGCGCGAATGCAAGACGACTTCGCCGGCAGGCTCCATGTCTTCTCCGACGGGTCAGTGCTGCAGGACCGCTCCGCCGCTGCTGCCTGCACAGCTCCCGAGCTCGGCGTGGACAAGCAGTGCCGACTTAGCTACTGTGCTTCCTCTACGACAGCGGAACTGGTCGGGCTACAACTGGCTGCTGACCTCCTCCTCGAGTCGCCGGCCGTTACGAGCGCAGCGATATTCTGTGACTCTAAACCGGCCTTGCGTCTGCTCGCGAAGGAGGAACGCGGCCCGCCGCTCGCCCAACGAGTCGCTCACAGTCTGCTGTCTTTACGGGAGCGCGGATGCGACGTCGTCCTGCAGTGGCTTCCCGCACACGTGGGCATCGCGGGAAACGAGGCAGCGGACGAACTCGCTAAGCGCGCCCACTCTGCCGACATCCCGCTGTCCGATTGCGCCAGTTCGTACGACTCTGCGCTCATCAATTTTCGTAGGGAACTGGCGCGATCCCACCCTGACTCGCGCATCGCCGACGGCTGCCCGCCACGCCCACTGCCCGCGACCGGTTTCACTCGGCGGGAGCGTGCACTTCTCTTCACCCTTCGAACCGGCGCGGCGTGGACAGCCGAACGCCGTCATCGACTTCGCGGTGCCGTCTCTCCCGCGTGCATAGACTGCGGGGAGGTGGAAACCCTCGCACACCTCCTGTGTGGCTGCCCTGCCTTCGCCTCCGCTCGAGAACAGTTGTGTGCCAGCTACCGTAAACACGGCCTGTCGTGCTCAACACTACAGGACTTGTTGCACCCGGCTGGTTGCACTGAACGTCGCCGCTCCGCTCTTTCCGCCCTCCTCAACTTCATCGAGGACACGGGGTTGGCCGGGCGGCTATGACAAACTAGCGTGTATTTTAAGTGTTTAAGCTAGCGTGTGTTTTAAGTGTTTAAGTGTCTTTTAAGTTTTTAAGTTCGAGCTTGATGTTTACCTGTGTACAGAGTGGTGCCTATGCCCGTGTCTCCCTCTTCTAAGTTCTACTTTATCTTTCCTTCTCTGTTTTAGTCCCCCTCCCCCATCCCCCGCACAGGACGGTTGAGGTGTCCTCCTCAACGAGAGACAGTTACTATCCTGTGCTTTTCTCTTCTTTTCAAATAAAGAATCTCTCTGCGGTGGACGCCGAAACCAATCTCATTGTTATACATGCGCACCCCTTACGAAACGACGGCATCCGATGAGGTTGTTCGCTGCCTTTTACCTCTCGACAACATCCCCCCCTGTTTCCACGAAAAGCAAACTCGATTCGGCCCCACGACAGTGGTAGTCCCAGCACCAACCGCCTGCGAGGCATGCGGCCCTCACGTAGGCGACGCAAATCGATTTCGAGACGTTGCCTCGGTTTCTTGGTTCTGTTTTTTTTTTATTTCGCCTTTCGAGCCCGTTTCGGAAAACGTGCTCCTCTGTCTACTCGTCTTTGTTTCGTTTTGGTTTATTTTTATTTTTCAATATATCAATGGGTAAACAAATAAATGGTCGAGCTTACAGTACTTTGTCGTTTCTGTTTATTTTTTTACGAAATGCTGTATCATCGCCCAACAAAAATTCGTGTAGATCTAACGGAGAATTCAAAAGGACGGTTGTATAAAGAACGTATATATAGCGTTATCCGGCCCTCTTACTGATACTCGGAGGGTTTCCAGAACTTCTATGGCCGTGCTGGAGCTCTCGAACTACTGAAAAATACTGCTCGTCCTCTGCGTTCGTTTTATTCAAAATGTAAATCGGATGCGCTTCCATACAGGATTTCAGGCGACACGAAAGGACAAAAAAAAAAAGTGAAAGGGGGGGGGGGGGGTGTACAGAAATAAAGTATCTTATGGAATGGGCGCTATGACTTTCGAATATTTTATGATGGTAAGGCAGGTGGATATCGTGCTCACGAAAACATATATATGGATATGCACTTCGCCCATAATGGCGTTAGGAGTGGCATGCGGCCACGTGCAACGAGGGGCGTTGCATATGTACCAGAGCGCTGGCATCGGTTCAATGTTTGTTGAATGGATTTCGCGAGGCCTTCATACATTTTGCGCGCGTGTGGCATGCACCGCTGTCAGCCTTAGACGATAACTTCCCCCTCAACAAGATAGCGTTCCCTAGCCTTTTTGAACTGTGATTATTTTGTGTGCTTTCTGCTAGGTAATGTGTTCTCCACGCGTAACGACTGCATATTTTAGTTCTACGATTTGTATGCGCATTAGTTTCAGACGGTTTACAGAATTCACTACACCGAAGCTTCAAGATATCGCGGTACAGTTAGTGAATCCTAGTTATTCAAATTCATAAAATAATGATAAGCTGTAGCTATGCATATGCAATATGCTTGAAGAAACTAAGCAAAATGCAGCGTTGCGCTGCTAGTACGGGAAAAGAGCACACACGACAGCCAGGGACAGAGAATCGTACGAAGACAACTACAGTGACGTGCGCAAAAACGGTGACGTGGAGCTACTCTCGTGAGAATACACAAGCTGGTGTGCTCTGAACAAGAAATGAGACGTCATTGTCATCTAGCAGCAGCAACCTCTCCGCTCACTCAAGTCTTTCAACTTTGTACGGTTGCAATAGAATACAGTTGCAATAGAAGCGACAGCACAGATAGAGCTCACAGTGGTCCTTTAATGCTCCAAGGCAACCACACCTTGTCGTTTACATAAAAAAAGCTTGTGCACAGAGCAGCGTTGCTATTATAATTATATGGCTTCATCCGCAAGCAATTTGCGAGGACCACAGTAAATACATGCTGTCACCTTTGTGCTTACATCGCGACAGTGGTTCATCAACGTAAGTTTTCTACCTCACCTCGAAAGTGGCAAGTCTCCCCAGATGTCGGCTAATATCCCTTCTTCCCTAATTACGGTACGGATTCACTTGGTCTAAGGAAGATTCCCTAAGCATAGCAGCTCGGGTTGTCGCTTTTCTCCCTCAATGTGAAAGTGGTCAGTTTCGTTAGATGTGTACTAATTTTGCTTTCTCTTCAGTTCACTTCCGTAGATCAGGGTCAGTTCACATTCCCTTGATCTAGGGAAGTTTTCTTGAAATGGGCAGCACTGATTGCGCGAAAGAAACATAAACAAAAGTGTCGCCTTTTATGTCCAGCAGCAAAGTCCACAATTTCATTTCTTTTGCTTACACTTTTTTTCTTTATCTGTTAGACATATATGATACATGAATATTAATCCGATGTTCGAAAAGACCATTGAACTCATGTACACTCTTGCATTTTTAAACCGATATCGTGCGAGCGGAGAACGCATGTTCTCGAGGAGTAACGAGGTCCGCTGTACGGCGCACAATTGAAACACACTCAACTGCGACAGAGCTGTTGACTTCAAAAAAGCGAAGCCGCCTAGCATAGCCGAGGACACGTGCACTGAGCTACAGAAAGCGCGCTTTGCGCAACTCCTGACCATTTCGCCGACGTGCTCCGTCTTAAACAGAGTCTCTTTTGAAGATTACTTAAAATATGTTTTGAAGTGCAAATTAAAAAAAATGAAACAATGTTGTTGTTGTTGTTTTGTGGGGTTTAACGTCCCAAAACCAGCTCTGATTATGAGAGACGCCGTAGTGGAGAGCTCCGGAAATTTCGACCACCTAGGGTTCTTTAACGTGCACTGACATCGCGCAGCACACGGGCCTCAACATTTCGCCTCCATCGAAATGCAGCCGCCGCAGCCGGGATTCGATCCCGCGACCCTCGGATCAGCAGCCGAGTACCTTAGCCACTAGACCGCCGTGGCGGGGCAAAAAATGAAACAAGAAAGCGAATAGTCTAGGAAACAGCGCTTGCAGTATGGGCGTGCTTTGTGCGCCTGCGCATCGTAGACAGCAAATCTCGTTACCTTTCGACAATATTACACGCTATATATCCTGCGTTCAGCGCTCGCGCGGTATCACGAAGAAATTGCAAGGTTGCATATGTCTCTTGTCACTTGACATGTGGATGGTCATGTCTCCAAGGAAGGGGGCATTTGTTTCCGACTCGCGGTCATGCACTAGATGATACTAAAAGCCGACTCAATTCAGCGCGCTCGAATAGACAATGCATGCAAAAGAGACTATGTTTACATATCAGCAGCTAGCGAAGGCTTCGGAGCTGCGGAGTTGCTAGGATTATATTTACGTTACCTTTACGATTACACCGGCTGTCCGTCGGCGTAAGGACCGTCAGAGCGCTTGTGTCGCAGGTTGGATGATGAACGCAAGTTCCTTTCCAAAGCAGATATTGACTATGGTTTTCGCTATATGCTCCCATCTTGATCGCGTCACGGTGGCCGTGATAGCGCCAACTCTCATTTATCCGGCGGCATCGCCCGCGTCGCAATACTCACAAGCGCTTGTAGAGCATATAGCTGTGCCTGCAAGGAATATATGGCCGCCATGGTATCAATAATCTTGTGCCCTATAGTAAAAGTGCCAGGATCCTCACTGACTGATGGATTTCTGGGGTTTAACGTCTCAATACCACTATATTTTTATGAAGGGCGCCGTAGTGGGGGTCTGGTCTGGTCTGGTCTGCACGGTCGGACCGACTGGTCTTTCCGTTACTGCTCCACCAGGAACGTATCCCCCTTCGAGTCATTCGCAACCTTGGTTATTCACGTACTCAGTCGCAGCGCCAGGCAGTAAAAGAACATAAGAGAACAAAAAGATACAGCATTAAATCCAATTTTCCTAGAAAGGTCAATAGCAGGCGGTAATGCTGTTGTATTTTTGTAAGGCTTATGGCGGTCGCAGCCTCGGCAGCCGGCAAACCTGCGCGCAACTTTTCTTTTTTTTCTTTTTCTCTCAGTGTGTCGCTCCGTAACCATGCACACCGAACGAACCCAACGTCAAGGCACGTGCCTACGCCACGGGAATGCAAAAATAAAGCGTTAGTCAGTGACAGGTCGAGCGCTCGAAAGTCCGGCCTCCAGGAGTCGTGTGTCGTGACAAATGGGCCACGCATCGCAGCATTGCGGTCGGGCGAGACAGTACGCATGCGATGCTTCGCCAACTTCGTTTATAAACTGACGTCTCCTGTGCTCCCCTTCCGTTCTTGTCAAAAAAAAAAAAAAATTCTGGCCGTCCAAAACACCGAAGTGCGTCGCGCGCGTGAAAACCGCGCTAATGAACTCGCGCACCGACCGTCAACTCCACGATGGTGGGCTGCAGCGGCTTTGGGCCGCGGTTTTGCTGAAGCGTGAGCGCTTAGTGCAATTAGACAGACGCTGCATTAAACTGGGGGCGAACGGCTGCATGCTTCAACCAGCCTGCTGCCCTCATGTCGCCTCCTCCCCCGCCTCCTTTCCATCCCCGTGACAGAACTTGCGTGACTGTCAAACTCCGTTCGCGCTGTACTACAAGCCCACACATTTACATGCGAGAGAGTGATGCTACCCATCCTCGCCATTCGTGGTTAACGGTGAGCTGTCTCCTCGCGGCCCACGACATTTACTGGGATGTACTGCCAGCGCGAGTGAGCTCTGCCACGGTCGCTCAGTCAGAAAAAGAAGGGAAAGAAAGAAGAAAAGAATCACGTTTTATCTTTTTGTGTGTTGCAAATACATTTAAGTAAATTTTCATGTGCTGCAAGTGCTTTCTTCGTTTTGTTGATTTATTTCGTTATTGCTTATGTTATTGTACGTTCTGCTTTATTATTTGCTCACTCCGGTACTGCCATAACGTGTAATTTACGATTATCAGATTAAGATTATTAATAGGAGGTCCCCCTGATAGTTTTGCATCTCTGCGCCCTCTTTCTGTACTAATGATGAAGAAAGGAAGAAAGAAACGAGCGTCCGTGACTCGGCTTCGCCTTGGCAAGTGTTGGGTAAATGGTGGCTAACATTGGCTAAATTTCCGCTAACGCTGGCACATATTGTCAGGGTTCTCGCTTCTTTAGAACGCGGTGTATATCTCTTCTACCAATAAATAATAATGTAGGCTTTAGTAGACGCCGTCTGAGATGTATATCATCGCATGTATTAGTGCAGTAATTGCTCAGAACCGTCACCACTTGTATTTTCTGCCTTGCCAATTCTCTCCGTGCAGGTGTGTTGGCTTTCGTAAAGTGAAACGATATCTTACTACTGCGATAAAAATCGTTTTAGGGGCGAAGCTCCTTATGCCGTGGGTCTGTCCATCCTCCGTTTGTAGTAGCCACATCCAGTTCGTGAAGTGCTCACTAGATGGCGTGATGGCGCTGCGGTGCTCGTTTCATTCAGATGTATGGGAACGCGTAGTATGGGAGTCTGTCTGTCTGTCTGTCCGTCCGTTGTCGGTCTGTCTGTCTGTCTGTCTGTCTGTCTGTCTGTCCGTCCGTCTGTCCGTCCGTCCGTCCGTCGGTCCGTCCGTCCGAGCGCTGCGGTGCTGCTTAGCTAGTACGTGAATTTATCAATAGATGGCGCGGAGGCGCTCGCTGCGTGCTCAAGTGTGATAGGAGGGCGCTAGATGGCGACACACAGTGTTTGTCACGTCTTTGATGATGTACTGGGCAAGATTCACGGAAGATTCACGGTTTTTACCGATGAACCTCCGGAGCTTTGCCCACTCATCATCGTTCACTCCGTGGATATGCGTGGATTTTTTTTTAACTTTAGTGTCCCTTTAAGTTGAGATTTCCATTAAATGTGTCGTAAATTATACAAGCAATATTGTAAATAACTATGGTGTGTTCGAGCCGGAACACCGGATTTTGTGAGTCGTTAGTCATATAATTCTTTCGCAATAATAATAACCGATTGCCCATATACGCAAAAATAACCTACTACAAAAAAGGGTCATACAGAAAACTTCAGCCAATACTGAAGCTGGACATATCGTTATGGTGAAGCCGCGGTCAGTCAATGGCGAAAAGCGCTAACAAAATAAAGGTTTTGTGAATTCAGTCCCAGGAAGAAAATTGGTACGAAATCAGCACATGTCGTGCGCTTCCAGCGGATAGCTTATAACGGAGCCGTTTATATCCCTCTGACTAGGAAAGATAGAGAAATGGGTATCTTAGCAAAGAAACCACCTGGCCGGCTACCGCATGTAGTGAGCCGCTTGTAACCGGCACTGAGACAATGCGCGCACGCGAGAGAGATAGAGAACAACAGTAGCAGGGATGGTATAACAACAACAACAACAACGACGACAAAAAGAAACCCAGCTTTCTGCTGCCCACCCTGTGAGCCACTTATATCCGGCATAGAGAGACAAAGCCCAACATAAAGAGCAATGTTCCTGAGGGCTACTCCACGCTACAGAGGGCGGAAGCTTGGGAAGAAAGATAACAGAGAAGTGGAGAAGGAAAAATAAAAGCGTTCTGAATTCCATAAAACGACCTCTAGCGCGAGCAATCGTCCACGGCCTATGTAGCCAGGAGGCGGGTGTCACGCAGCAGGCGATTGTCTCTGTATACGCATCGAAATGCGCTCGCTGAGATTCGAAGATTGCTCGGCGTAAATACACGATTGCTGGTTGATCGTGTGCGTTCTCAAGCTGTAGAGAAATAATGTAGGTAATGCGTGGTGGATTTTGCTCGTGTGCCGGGTGGTAGATGGCGGGAAGTCCGCTTAATCTATAAAGTGAAGACTTACTATATACTGTAGGATATATTACGTTGGGCGATGCTCGAATCAGATAAATATAGCTCGACGTGGTCTGCGGCTAACGCACGTGCTATCGAAAAACTGCAAGGTTTTATTAAAGCCAAGCCTTCGAGATGAGCTCCTGAGATCTATTCGCTTAGGAACTTGAAGAAGGGGTCTTTCGATATATAGCCTTCACTGACGATGAGAAGCGTATGCGTTGGATACATGCTTAGTGCAGGTATATTGGGAATACGGAATAAGTAGAATAAAAGATTCGGGCATAGATGTGCGAGCACTACGAAGGTATTAAAGGAAGGAAATGTACTATCTTGTGCGAAGAACATACGTACTCAAGGACACGATGGCGATCAAGCCTCGGAAGTATTTAAAAAAAAAAGTACGCAAGCACTTGTTGTGCCGCAGTATAGTGAATCAGTTTTCGTTGCGGCTTATCACCAGACAGGGAACAATGCCTGTTATAACGCGAATGCAAATGGGCTGCGTTTGAGTCTCTCGAACATTTCGTCCCTCTCGCTTGCATTCATGTATAGGCATTGACGCTTCGCGTCTTTTTTTTTTTCTCTTTTGCTTTGCACAGCGAGCTGCTTATCTCAGACTCTGCGTCTGCGTCTTGTTGGCAGGAACGAGAGCCGATTAAAAAGCAGTCTTGCACGTAATAAAGGTCAAGCCTTCTTCGACGCTATATATCGCATCGCTTGTTTGTATGGTGATAATTTATGACAAGAAGAACAAGGGGAAAAAATAAACAGCCCTCTCAACAAGTTTACTAATTGGCGCTCTACCTAAGTAATCTTATTTTTTGATACAGGCGTCGTATAGCATGGTTACATAAACGAGAACAAACATTACTATCAGCGCTTATCTGGAATGCGCCTTGCTCGAAAGCGTTCCCTGCGTTTCGAGGCGACGTTCACCTACTTCTTTCAACAGCTGGAGATAAGATATAAGAATGTCGCTGCAACCTTTTCCCTGCCGTTAGCGAGAGAGCGCGTGCCTTTACGATTCCTTGCTTGAATGATGCGTTGACCTCTTCGGCATGAGGATCCTTAACAGCGCTGTTTCAGCATTGAAGTATTTGCCAACAACTCACCTGCACCCTCGCTTATCGGCATTCATTATGCGCATTTATTAGTAGTCAGGTAACCACGGCACGGCAATGTATCTGTTACGTGTTCTTGTAGACTTTCTGTACTGGCAGATATCTGCATCGACAAAAGCCTTCATCTCTTGTCCTAAGCATTAGAAAATCGATTTCCTGCTTACGAGTAAGACGCGATGTGATGACAGAGAATTGTGAATCGTGGAACCGACAAGAAAAAATAAAAGAAGGAAAATGCGGATGCCAGAAGAGAGAGAATTTTAAACAATTTAGCAAAAGCGGGCTTCAAATACCAACGCAATTAAGCGAAGGCCCTTTGGAGCGTACCTACACCCAATCTCGAAGGCTGTGTACTTTTGTGCGCCGCGGGCACCGGAAGCGATTGCAGGCGTCCAAAAACACGTCACGGTCGCCACATATTCCTGCGCCGTTCTATATGAGCTGCTCGTAATATGTATATATAGTTCAATAAGCAAAGCAAGCAGCAGCGGTAGCAGTCCAGTGTCCACACAACGACAGGGCAATACCGTGGCGCCGCGGCACATTTACGCGGAATTGTATCTATAACAGCGGAGACAAAGACGTGTCGAATACAGCGGGCTCCTCTGCCTGAAGCTTGCATTCTGCACATGCGTTGGGGAGAAAAATAACATTAAAAGAGAGACAAAAAGAAAAGAACGTTATCCCTCATGTGATCGAGAGTGTAATTATCGAAGTCAGAGAAAACGGTTCAGCCCTTGTGTACATCCTCCATGTTTGTTCTTGTCGTCTTCTGATCCGATGTGCGCTGCCATATGCCACTAAGAAAAAAAGAAAGAAAATAGAAAGCAAGAAAGGAAGAAAGACGAGTTCAGGTCAAGCCGGCACTATAGGGAAAGACGAAGGAGATCATGATGGTTATGATGTCGGAGAAAGTGGTGGTGGTGTAGGAGGAGGTTTTCTTGTTTGTGAAACGCCAGTTGTTTGTGACTAAGCTCGCGTCTCAGCGACGATTTTCTATTGCTAACAGCTGCTAACGTCAAAGGATATATGCTCTCTGCGTACCATACAAGCGCAGGAGTCAGTTGCGAAAGCCGGAAACACATAGCGGCCGCCACATTTGAGACAGCCTCTACGTGGTCGCTTTTTAGCGGTGACTCGGTAGGCCCGTCTCTTACTGCACAGTTCGGGAAAGGGGTTGCCCCCCCAGCTCGACCTTTTTTTTTTTTTTTTTCACTTTTCTTGATGCAGGAAGGAGGCGCTCTCGCGAAGCGATGTCGGCAGGCAGGCGAGTTCCCGTTCGACCGCGGCGAACAGGCGCGCACTGGGATCGCTGCGAAGGCGCCGATTCGAAAAAAAAAAAAAAAAAAAAAACTGGGTTAACAAAGCTGTCAGTCAGCGAGACGCCTCCGCGCAGCCACCGCCCCGATAGGAAAGGCCGTCGCTCTCGAACGCTCCGCAGGCAGCGCTGCCTTGCCTGCCTGCCTGGCTGAGTGACTGCCGGCACAGCGTCGAAGCTCGGCGCGGCGGGCGTGTGCCGTGGCTGATGACGCTGGCCTCCTCCCGTCAAGTCTACGTCAGAGGTGGGGAACAAAAATATAAAGAAAGGTCAACGGCCTAACTGCTCTCTCACGACTGGCAATCGCAGCTGATAGAACCGCTTCACGGTGGACGAATTATGTTTTTTTTTTTTAAATAAGTTTACGAGCAAGGCGTGTTGTGTGGGACGCTTCCACGTTAAAGAAGCAAAAACCCCGAACGCCTCCCTCTACTCTTGTGTCCGCGTTTGCACGCCTTTACCTTTGCGTAAAAAAACCGCGAGTACCTTGCTCACTGTAAGGGAGTCGGGCTCGCGTTATATCCGTGGTTGGTGGGCCCACCTCTTGCCTCACCCCTTGAAGCTCGTCTTGTCATCATCATTGCCGCCCCCACTGCCACAGTCATCATCATCATCATCATCCATAACCGCCGTTTTAACGCCCATATCATCAAGGGGAGAGAATCACTCTGAGACTTTCGCTAAGCAGCGTCTCGCTCGCAAGAGACGTTATGTATACAGGCTTTCTAACTGGCCGGCCACTCTGTACGCCTGCAGATGTCGAACTGTTATTGCTTCGTGTAAGCCCGGAAGGAAACAAAAGCAAACTACGTATTTCTGCAAGCATGCTCCGCCGCGGTGGTTCAGGGGCTGGCAATGGGTCGTCTGTCAATGGCAATGAAGGTCGTCTGTCATAATCATATCGTGGTTTTGAGACATGAAACCCTAGAAATCGTCGTAATTTGTGGAAGATTTGTGAGGGTTTCCAACACTGCCGCGGACTGAAATGGTATTGATATGCATGTTGTATATTCCATTGTTTCTTTAAATTACGTTTTGTTTGTCTCAACGCTGATGCACGCACGGGGTTTCAATCCCGCCCGCAGCGGTCGAATTTCGATAGAGGCGAAATCCCAGAGGCCCGTGTGTACACTTAGGTTTTAGTGCACGTTGAAAGAATCGCACGTGATCGAAATTTGCGGAGCCATCCACTATACGTCATTCCTAATAATCATATCGTGGTTTTGACGTAATTAGCGTTCTCTTGTTCCAAAGAGTCGTCGTTATATTTTTATACGACAGTTTTCATTCCCCATTTCACATCCATAAAGATATTTAACATAATTGTAACTAGTGAAGTGATTGCGCTCTTGTTGTTTGAACGCTAACCCAGGGAGCCGCCTCATAAACCCGAGAGCTCACTTCCCGCATAATGTTACGCCTTAAAACGGGAACTGTTAACTACGCCGTGGCCGGGCATTAAAGTATAAACCTCACTTAGATAGTTACGCGAAACTTCTGTACTTGAAACGAGTAGTGCATGCTTGCTCGCTAATTACGTGTGCTTAACCGAATTGCGAACAAAATGGGTCTCTTCCTCTCTCTCTCTCTCTCTTCGACGGGTGTTCGCCCCAGCTTTGAAGATTACGCGAGAGACAAAGGGTGACACGTATGTTGTCGTTCAAAAAAAGATAATCGCGAAAGGCGCCGCCCCTGCTAACGAGCACGCTCACGTTTTGTTTTAATCAGGCTGTACTTTCAAAACAGTTCACTGCCTTCTTAGGGAGATAATGGAACGCGATTGTCGCATTTTTTATTAACGTGAGCTCCGAACCGTGTCATTGAAGAGGAAAGATAATTTTTGAAGGAAGGAATATACATTCATTATGGGGGTTTCAACTTATAATTTTAGTTCCTTGTGGTGGGAGAAAATATAACGTTTTCTTTAGTAGCACGACTACCGAAAGGAACTCTTTTCTTACACCACTTGTTCGCGTCACGAAATTGAAACATTGAATTTTAGGAAATCTAAACCGTACGAAAGAGAACATGCTAAGAGCTGCATATGGAAGGTCTAAAAAAAAAAGAAAAAAAGACGAGAGTAACGAGAGTATAGGACATTTATACTAAAAAGGCACTTAACCAACAGGATATTTAACGAAAATTTCTGTGCGCTTCTGACCTTAAAAGACGTTACGTGGTTTTTGAAGAAGCAGCAAAGGTATATAAAATTTACGTGAGATGTGTTAATACTTGTTTATGATATATGTGATACCAGAGCATACGTATCTTGTACTAAATTCTCCACCGCGGCGGTCTAGTGGCTATTCCTCGGCTGAAACACACACACACACACACACACACACACACACACACACACACACACACACACACACACACACACACACACACACACACACACACACACACACACACACACTATATGTATGACATAATATGGTTGATGGCTGGTGCGGGCGTCATAGCCCGCACCAACCATCAACCATATTATGTCATACATCACCTCACTGCAGCTCACTGCATTGCTGCTATGTGGCTTTGTAACATGACCTGGCTACCTGTCTAGTCTTTAACCACTTGCAGGCCTGAGCCCTCCCTTCCCTCCATTCTGGCAACTTTCACCTTAACTTAACCGGCACTCCACAACAGCCCGTCTCCTCAAGCATTTTTTCCTTGTCTCCGACTCTTTGTACTACCAGGATCGTCATTTTCCCATTGCTACCACGCCTTCGTCAACTGAACATCTTCTACATGCTGAAGTCCCATGTCCCCAAGTCATCTGCTGCACAAGGACCTACTCCATTCGGCCGCCTTCTCATCGCCTTACCCTTCGGCACCAGCACCTCGTGAAGGGGACACCTTCTTTACAGTGAAGGACAACCCCCGACAACAGCATCTTGTCTCTCCACCCCAAAAGCACCTGGACTAACCCATAGTTTATACAATCGGTAGTTGCTCACTTTTCGCGATAGGGCATTATGTCTGTAGCATTTCAAGCATTTTTAACATATACATTGGCACATCTGCACTAAACTATACCCGGGAGCCTTCTAGAAATTTAAATCGACATTATCGTAATTGGCATTTGCAACTTTTACGCCTCGTTATGCGCAGATTGACCCTTCACTGCCTTGGCCTCCTACACCCTCCCCCCACCCTTTTGTTACGATAATTGGCACTCCCTACAAGTTCACCTTTCGGGAGTATTTCCCCTCATTTTTTATTTTACAATTGGCTGTAAGCCCGATATACCTTCGGGTGGTGCGGGCTACCCCCACATTATTTTAATTTTGTTTTCGATCGCAGGGGGACAAATTTAACAAACACACACACACTTCAGCGCACGTTGAAGAACCGCAGCTTGTCAAAATAAAAAAGAAAATATCACGTCTGGCTCACGCCCACGTATCCAAGGCGGGTATACGAGCCAAGGATGTGCGGATATTAACACACACCAAAGAAAGCAGCATTTTTTGTGTTTTGTCGCACTTTATTAACACAAATAGACCAGCGAACACCGACTTTGGGGTGTTGCTGTCACCACTACACGGCAAAAACAAGGAAAAAAGGACAGGCTTGCAAAACACGGACATAGGGAACAGAAGTAGGCAACACGAACCCTGTGTCCGTGTTTTGCGCGCCTGTCCTTTTTCCTTGTTTTAGCCGTGCAGTGGTGACCGCAACAACCCCGAAATGGACAACACGAACTATCCGGCATTCGTGTTGTCCACTCCTCTTCCCTTGTGTCCGTGTTTTGCACGCCTGTCCTCTGCATTATGAAACCTTACCAACTCGCTCAAACTTTCTGTCCTTTTAAAACAATGATTAGCGTCGCCTCCTGTTTTAAGCCGCAAACCCTTCGCCCTGGCACATGTTCGTCAATGAACAAAATTAAATTTATAAGTACTATCCGTGAGCACAATTGTAAACGATTTAACTAACCCCTAGACACATGATAGCTCGGATTGTAACTTAAATGCACGAGAAAACGTAATTATTTTACGTGGAGGCGATGCGAACGAGGCCTAATGACGCTGTACCGTTCATTCTTAAATGCTAAGCTTATGCGTCATATAGCTTTCTTGTCTTTCTTTCTCTTTCATTTTCTTTCCTGCCTACGCCTTGATGTCACTGGTGTAATACGTGGAGAAACGAGTCTTAAAAAATAATTCTGATAAAGAAAAAAAGACGCTAGAGCAAATGCGTAATCGATAGTCGATTACAGAGAGTTCAGGCAAGCGAAATCAAGCAAAGTAAAAGAAATTCAGTCTTGCCTCTTTAGAAGGCAGTGACAGAATGCGCCTCACAAAAGTCAAAGCACTAAAGTCGTTAGAGTGGGCTGTCAAGAAAACTTGCCTAAGTTTACTTCGGGTTCGTGACTTGGAAAGAAAATGTCGGGAGAGTAACGAATATCATTGCCTCTTAGAATAAAGCCTCGATTAGCATACTGCACTGAGAGTATTAATCATTTAACTTCTATACCCAGCGTTCTACTTCGAATGAATTCAGCCGTGAATTGTATTTCAAAGCCGACAAACTTACCTCGGCAAGTTGATTATTGTACCTTTGAAGGAACTGGCTCCAAAAGGAAGCAAGAAAGAAAGAATTAAAACAAGAAAGGTGTGACCGTGATACCCATTGCCTATCTTTCCGCTAAATGATAGATTATCAGTACAATCGTTAAGCGATTACTTGATGTGTAAACGATCATGATCCCAAGCACAGCCGTTGGCTATGTCGATCCAAGTGTTCGCAGACGCTGCGTCGTTTCCTTTCCCGAATAAATCTGTTGGTATTGAGCTGGACAAATGATAGATTATCGGTATGCACCTAATGACTCTCTGCGTTAATGACTCCATGTGACTCGTATAATTGCGTGTTCACTCCTGCGATCGTATGATGTATGACGCATGTGAACAGTATTGGCTGCGTCCCGACGATCATCTATCGTTCTGCAGAGCGAACGACTGTCTCGAACACAATTTTTTTTAATGAGTCGATTCGTCCTCCATAGCGGCATTTCCTGCTACGGGAGTCACTCTTTCTTTTTGTTTCTTTATCGACTTTTTTGTGTGACTAATTTTTCAGCGACGTATCTGAGTGCTTGCTATGTGAAAGGGAGGATGGTGTCGCCATCGTTCCGGCTTTTCACAGTTAAATTTTCACATCCAGTATACCGAAGGCAACGCCTAAATATCCTCATTGCAATAACTATGCGCCTCCTTTGAGAGCGTGAGTTCCATTGATAACGTCATTAGTTTTCTAAAAACGTATGGCGGTTTCCATACATTAACAGTAATGCTGGATTATTCTCATACGAACGTTTTGGCGGCCTAATTATTCTCCTAGACGTGAGTAATACCCACATTTATTTTAAAAGACTTACTGCAATCATGCTAGGCAGCAGTGTTGTACACGTTCCTCCAAAACAGGAACGAAAACTCGTTCCTCGTTCCTTCACAATTTTGTAACGAGTTCCCGTTACAAGTTCCTTTAATGGAAAAGGAACGCGTTCCAGTTACATATCGAAAATTGGAACGTGCCGTTACAATAACGTTACATTTGATTTCTAAAATTGAAAATTAATCCTGAGGCAAATTAAAGTCAACATATTAAGTCTCGCATCGACCTATGTATAACTGAAGAATTTCAACGTCACCGGCGGCATATTATTTGGAGACAAAGAAACATCCAAAGAAACGCTCCGGGGCAAATATTTTCGAGGAGCACCGAACATACTACGGACAACTACACTGCAACTTTGGCGCTATAGTCTATTACAAGAGCGGCACTTTCCACTTCACTCTTCATATACGTATACTGCGCCTCCAGTGTGTAAATAAGTAGTTACTCACATGCACCAGTGCATGTAACAGTGGTGCATCTGGCACTAAAGGTAGTAATAGACCTTTTGATTCAGGATAGCATATAAAGGTTTGAACAAAATATTTGAACAAGATTCCCCGAAGTCGTCAGCATTCCCGATCCTAAACGATTTTGCTCAAAATTGGTGGCCCTTGTAGCATTTTAATAAACTATTTGGCAATTCTGGATATATTGCTTTTACTTAGTTCTCACCACTTTAAAGTATTTGTGATATACTGAACTTTATTTGTTAATTATAGCTGCGTTGAATATATGTCGGTGTGAGGAATTTTAATAATGCTATCTTGTGCGTTTACCGCCGAATTAAATAACATGGGACTGTTTTCTTCTTTTGTTCGTGGCTTTAGAAATAAGCATTATTTGCCTGTTAAATTTGTATGCACAAGGACATTAAGGCAAGGCTGAAATGCTGTTGTGGTGCAGGAAACAAATAAGAAAATAAATAGCCTAACATGCATAATTTGACGGGATGCCAACCGAAAATGACCCACACCACACAAGTATAATTGACTAATTAACAGGACAGTCCTGTGTAGCTAACCCTTTGGTCGCGTACTAATGATAGCAATGGAACCATAGTTTTTATTAGAAACAAACTGGGCATCTCCGAACATAATTAACCAGGTCCGAGTTAGAGCGATGTTAACTTCGCTCAGCATTACGAACACGAACGCACGCACGTAAGCATGTTCAGCACACGTTCGCGTTAGCACGTGTATATATCCTTTAGAAAAGCCTTTCGTTTCTGCTTTTTGTAGAGGGAATAGGGCTGTCGACGCCAGATTAAGGCGCAGCCCGTTCAGTTCAACTGAAATACCTTCATTAGATTGACGCACAGTGTGTCTTACAAGTATGGACAACCATGGCCGTAACCGCGTTCTCAGAACCAATGCTGGGAGACGCGATATAGTAAAACACGCTTTGACAGTGTTTTTAGTTCGGAGGGAGACCTGGCGGCGGGATCATAAGGGACGAAAGGAACTTCGCTGTTGCATGCAGTTCCTCCCGCGTTGCCGTACACCGATACAGGGCTGGCTGATAGCCGTATACTATACTTGTAAGCGGCCATAGTAAGCGACCACCGCCAAAGAGTAGAGGGATACCCTGACGTCGTGCAGCCACAGTGAAGGGGAAGCGTCAACCCCGTCGAATCATCGAAACCGCAATACAATGGCGCTTTGATGCGTGATTTTTTATCAGGGAGCGATAGTGGCGACAGGAAAACGGGTACTCCAGGGAGGGCTTGTTGTGTCCCAGCCTATCCGCCCTGCATGATGTGCTGCGTACGTGCGATCGTCGTGGAGTGGAACGTGTATGGAAGGAACGCCGTTCCCTTTGCCGTTCCTTCGTAAATGTAACGCGTTCCCGTTACAGTTCCACCAATCCCAAATGGAACGATGGCGTTCCTTCGTTCCTCCCAAAAGGAACTCGTTCCAGGAACGTCGTTCCTTGGAACGGCGTTCCGTACAACACTGCTAGGCAGCTTCATAATACCAACTGCTTGACTGTGTTGGGATGGTCTGCTCTAACTTGACGCATACTTCCATTTTTAACACGCTTATTAAACGATAACGCATACGATTCAGGTAGTCGAGTTTATCGGTCTGCTATTAAAAGCTGCATTAATTTTTTTGTGCTCTAGCCACGATATGAATATGTGTGATGGGGGTGTCTTTGCATTAGTTACGACGACCTGCGGTTCTTTAACGTGGTACACTTGTATCTACGTAGTACATTTAGCTCTCGTTGAAATGCTCCCTCCGTAGCCTGGAATTAAACACTGGTCCTCAACCTTAGCAGCAGAACTACGCTGCACCAAAAGCGGGTTATCAAACTGCAAGTGAAAAAGATTTGGGCGACACGGCTAAATAACGTAGCGAGAAATGTTGCGTATGTTACTATTGTCCGCTCTCAAAGCAGTGCCATAACTGTGGTTTCTTTAGATGAGTTTACAGTTTGTTGAGTATCCATGGAAATCAAGCCCCCGCGAACACATATGGCTATCTAGCAGTGCGCACAGCTGCAGCCCCATTCGCATGTTACTCATGTGAGGCAGATCCAGTCTGTGGCGTGAGTCATAGGCCATTGATCCCGAGACTCGTGGGTCAGGACGCAGCGTTCTCTTATTTATTTACTTATAGCGCGGCCGCACTCGCATTCGGATATGATAGAAGAAACGTCACAAGCTGTCACTGGAACATGCAAGTTTCGCTTCTCTATTTTCTGCTAGCAGTACGTGTAAGGTTGCAAGTTGCACTCGCGAAAGTCGTGCACTCTTTTTGACGTGGCATGACTTTGATGGACTCAACACAGACGACTCGACTGCAGTACAATGACTGCCCGCGATGAAGACGCTTAAAAAAAAAGAAAAAGAAAAGCGACGAAATAAATTCTGTTAGGAGAGTTCCACGCACCCGTGGACACGGAATGGAACTTCCCGGAAGGACATTTGTGTGACATTTCATGTCTTAACTATCAGAAGTAATACGACATTTTATTTAACTATTAGGAATCAGGAAAAGACAAAAAAGCTACGTTGAAGACCCTTATTCCTCGATCTCGTTGCACGCCGACGCGTTTTACTTTGCTATAGTTTTGTTCAAGTGAGCCATTGTGGCTATCGAGCAACCTCCGCTAATCATATGTTCGATATAACGGTCAACATTATCGTTTTTCGATTTTATCATATCGTCTACGCGACGAAGGCTTATCTCAAGGAACCCCAGTCCACGCGTTTTCTTTCTTTTCTTTTTTCAGCAGGGACGTTACTTCTGGTTCAGAGTATTCTATTAGCGAATACTATTAGCGTATGCGGAGTTGTGAATGCTTGATTTCGGGCATTCTTCATTCTAAATACACACTGTGGCGCACAGACAGCATTTACTTCCCTTTCAAATGTACCATCACGTGCGGCATTAAAAATTTTTAAAAATGGAAAGACGGAAATAAAGAAAAGAAAACCTGAATCGGTAAGTCGAAGGAAATAACTCGTAAGATATTTTTCTCATCCGGGGAATGGACTGCGCAAGTTGCACGTAAAACGTGTGGACGCTTTGAAGAGTAAGTTTTTACGATGTTATCATAACTTAAAGTTGCGAGCGCGTAGCGATCAGAGTAGTGGGTTTGTCCATTAATACTGTTACGCGACAAAGCGACTGCCAGTGGGGCATCGGCTCAGGACAGAGCTAGCGAAAGACGAGGACGCTGAAGAAGTGAAATGGCGGAGTCAGAAGTCACGTGATAAAGCGGTGTTTCCTATGTATTTTAGTAGCGTATGATTTGTGTACGTTACAATATAATTGCCAGTGTGTATAGAGCGACTAAATGAAATTCTGTAGTCACCACATGAGCACGACAGAAGGCCGCGGCGCCATGTTTCCTTCAGGTCGTCACGTGGTATACGTCCTTGTTTTTTGTGCTACCGTTGAAATATGCATTTCAATCGGCTATCGCGACCCCCCGCTTGCGCGCACACACGCACAAACACCAAGATATCGTTCTTATATTACATTAGTGTTCTCGCGCAGAACTGCGAAACCGAGGCGTACGCTTCCCGACTCCTCGTATGCTACACGTACACCACGCACACACACACACAGCGGCGGTGCCGGCACGCAAACGTACGGGACATGCAACGGCGGGGGGGAAAGAGAAAGGGGGGGGGGGGTGCACCTAGCTCGGCCGGGTGCACAACCCTTTTTGAGATCAAGGAGAGACGAGGTACACGACGGCGGCGACTCGTCTCCCGCTTGTCGCTGGCCTCGATCCGCCAAGGCAGACTGCAGCGCTCACCACCGCTTTGATGCAGAGTGTGTGCGTATACATACTATACGCGATTGCTGGCTCCCCCCTGCACGCGCTACGTAGACAGAGACCACACTACAGCTGCTGTTGCAGAGACTGGCGTACACAGCCGAGGCCTGCCCCTGTATATATATATACTCATGGCTCAGGGCCGAAGGATTGCCACGCGGCCGACGACCGCATATAATGCCGATGCTTTCGCGTGGCTTGTGCAAACAGTCGAGTCCCAGCTTCGTCAGCAATTTCGTGGCAAAACGTCGTCGCGTTGTGATGTATACAGTACAACTGGTCAACTTCTCGGGAATAAAATATATACTGCCCGCGAAATGAAACACCAGGTAAAGAAGGAGGCGAGCACAAAGTATATACTGCTTTGCGTTGGTGTATTCGCTCGCTTGTTTATCCTTGAGAGGATTTCATTGCAGTGTGCAGCGGTGTGCTGAGAGACGCTGTGTGTTTGTGGCGAGAATGGTTGCCTGTTTATGCTTTCTTGCTCTATGTATTGTGTCCGTGGGTGCGCATGTGGATTTGTATGAGCGCGTGGATGCTTCACTGCATGAGTCTATGCGTACTCGCGTTTCATAGCGTGCGGATGGTTGTGTTACCTATGTGTATATGTATCGTGCGTCCATGTGTGTATATATTTCATGGAGTGTTATTTACTTTGGCAAAGGGAAAGGAGACATGGCAAAGTGCTATTTTATTCTTGAACGCTCCATTTTCCAGTTCTCCCGGTGTTTATTTTTTTGTCTCGCAATACCGTAGGGCAGACTGGCGCGTATACAGCGGTCAGCACGGTTAACTCGGACGCTCTGTAGCGTGGCCTGGACTACTTGGACCGTGGCTAGCGCCGAGTTATATGGTGGGCGCTGCCGAAATAATATTTACCTACTTATAAACAAATAATCGTAAATATTGCTTCGGCAGAAGCGGCCGCCATTTCCAGGCGCTGGCCTCACTGAAAGTGATCCAGGCCATGATTCAGAACGTTCGAGTTTACCGTGCTGACGGCTGTATCTTGTGGTAATTGCGAACCTATACCTTGAGGCAAACGCAAACCTACACTGTGATCATTGTGTGTAATTTTATTCGTATGTTTGCAATGCGCGCGCTTTTGTGTGTGTGTGTGTGTGTGTGTGTGTGTGTGTGTGTGTGTGTGTGTGTGTGTGTGTGTGTGTGTGTGTTTACAGCAGCAATTTGGAATTAGCTTATGCAACAGCAAATCGTGAGCCAGTGGGGCAGAGAGTTGCACCATCTTTTCCTTGGAACTGGCGGCAGTTGCTCTGGGGCTGCATTCACAAAACTGCTCTTGCGAAAATGCTTTATGCGATTCGTGGTCGGTCGGCTTCTGTAATGATATGTCCAGCATCAGGATTGGCTGAAATGTTCTCTTACGAACTTTTTCATTGTAAGTCGCTTTAGTGAATACGGGCCCATATCTTCTGTCGAGCACTGGGAAAGCGATTGCATACTATGTCCCCCTTTCCTGTACGCTGTTATTTTTGACCGGGCTGTTGTCGAAGGAAAGACGAATGGAACGAACGCGACGTGTCAAGGGTGCAGTAGTACAGAGATAACGGCGTCTTTTGTCTGCCTTATTACCCGGGCCGTCCTTGCGGCGCTCCCATCTCGCTTCCGAGCGTCGCTGCCGACCGACGAGGACGAATAAATCACCGCAGCTTTGCGGCCTAAGAATGAAAGTATTCTTCGCGCGTCAACGTTGTGCACTGGTTGGCCGCGAAACTGCCGGTAGCGACAGTTTAGACCGAGTAATCCTTTAGAAAAGTATTAAGCCTGTTTAGCCTTACTTTGTGCACTCCCTTCTTGATGGGCCCACCCGCGAACTCAAGATTATACAGGGTGAATGATAAATCTTGCGCGATCTTGCCAAGCTTTGAAGCTTGTCAGTCCCTGCTCACGCTAACTCCCGCGAGTCTCCCAAGAACAGCACAATTAGCAGAACGAGTTCTCCGTCCGCGTCGTGGCGATATTTGATACGACAGAGCCGCATGGTGCAGTGTTTGAGACTATCAATAGCGCGTTATTTCAACGCGAATAGTGCTAATAGACAAATATATTGGATTAATTGGTACAGTTACATGGTGCACGGTATAGGAATTGCGCTAACGCGTAATTGTGACGAATTCTCAGCATACACGCGCCACTAAATACGTTAGCAGAGGACACTCCAACGCAGCAAGCATGTGCAGGGCTTCGCATTACATCGTTCTGACCCTATATCGCCAAGCGCAGTTGATTAGTGAACACGTGCCAATACAACCAACTTCACTAATGATAGGTCCAGTGTAGCTGTCATTTTATGCCCACTGCAGGACGAAGGACTCTCCCGCTGATCTTGAATTTACCCTGTCTTACGTCACCTTACTCTATATTATGCCTGTGAAATTCATTTCCAACACTTAACTTTGCCCTCTCTTTTCCTCGGCTGCATCGGGCTGATTGGCGCGCATACAGAGGTCCGCACGGTTAAACTCGGACGCTCTGTAGCGTGGCCTGGACTTACTTGGACCGTGGCTAGCGCCAAGTTATATGGTTGGCGCTGCCGAAATAATATTTACCTACTTATAAATAAATAATCGTAAATATTACTTCGGCAGAAGCAGCCACCATTTCCAGGCTCTGGCCTCACTGAAAGTGGTCCAAGGCCATGATTCAGAACGTTCGAGTTTACCGTGCTGAGGCTGTATCTTGTGGTAATTGCGAACCTATACCTTGAGGCAAACGCAAACCTACACTGTGATCATTGTGTGTAATTTTATTAGTATGTTTGCAATGCGCGCGCGTTTGTGTGTTTGTGTGTGTGTGTGTGTGTGTGTGTGTGGTGTGTGTGTGTGTGTGTGTGTGTGTGTGTGTGTGTGTGTGTGTGTGTGTGTGTGTGTTAACGCCGCAATTAGGAATTAGCTTATGCAACAGCAAATCGTGAGCCAGTGCGGCAGAGAGTTGCACCATGTTTTCCTTGGAACTGGCGGCAGTTTCTCTGTTGCCGCATTCACAAAACTGCTCTTGCGAAAATGTTTTATGCGATTCGTGGTCGGTCGGCTTCTGTAATGATATGTCCAGCATCAGGATTGGCTGAAATGTTCTCTTACGAACTTTTTTGTTGTAAGTCGCTTTAGTGAATACGGGCCCAGATCTTCGGTCGAGCACTGGGAAAGCGATTGCATACTATGTCCCCCTTTCTTGTACGCTGTTATTTTCGACCGGGCTGTTGTCGAAGGAAAGACGAATGGAACGAACGCGACGTGTCAAGGGTGCAGTAGTACAGAGATAACGGCGCCTTTTGTCTGCCTTATTACCCGGGCCGTCCTTGCGGCGCTCCCATCTCGCTTCCGAGCGTCGCTGCCGACCGACGAGGACGAATAAATCACCGCAGCTCTGCGGCCTAGGAATGAACGTATTCTTCGCGCGTCAACGTTGTGCACTGGTTGGCCGCGAAACTCCCGGTAGCGACAGTTTAGACCGAGTAATCCTTTAGAAAAGTATTAAGCCTGTTTAGCCTTACTTTGTGCACTCCCTTCTTGATGGGCCCACCCGCGAACTCAAGATTATACAGGGTGAATGATAAATCTTGCGCGATCTTGCCAAGCCTTGAAGCTTGTCAGTCCCTGCTCACGCTAACTCCCGCGAGTCTCCCAAGAACAGCACAATTAGCAGAACGAGTTCTCCGTCCGCGTCGTGGCGATATTTGATACGACAGAGCTGCATGGTGCAGTGTTTGAGACTATAATAGCGCGTTATTTCAACGCGAATGTAGGCAAATATATCGGATTAATTGGTACGGGTACATGGTGCACGGGAAAGAATAGCGCTAGCTTGTAGTCGTGACGAATTCTCACCATACACGCGCCAGTGATACGTTAACAGAGGGCACTGCAGTGCAGTAAGCATGCATGTTAGTATACGAGCCTGATGGCGCACATGTCACCGCCCCGTTACAAAGGTGACGCTCATAGCATCCATCCATCCATCATCCATCCATCCATGCGCAGGGTTTCGCATTACGTCATTCTGCCACTATCGTGACGTGCAGATGATCAGTGAACACGTGACAATACAACGAACTTCACTAAATGATAGTTCCAACATAGCAGTCGTCATTTTATATCCACTGCAGGAGGAAGGCCTCTCCCGCTGATCTTCAATTTACCCTGTCTTGCGCGACCTTATTCTATATTATGCCTGTGAAATTCGTTTCCATCACTTCACTTTGCCCCCTCTCTTCCTCGGCTGCATCCAATCTCTTGACATCCATTCCATCGCTCTCATTGGCGGTCGGTTATCTTCCTACGTGTTCCTTGACCGCCCCTCCCCCTTCCGTTTTCTTTACTTAATGCCAATTAGGATTATGGGATATCGGTTATCGCCATTTCTTTTCTGTTCTACTCTGCTGACCTTTCTGCATTTTTTTTAGTATTACGACATGATTTTTTGTTGATACCAAATTTTATTCCTCAGCTGTTTCTTCTCTTTCTATGTTCAAATTTCATGACGCACATGTTAGTATACTGTGCAGGGCGCAATGATTTTGGCTGTGACGATTTAATATCCTTATGTAACCCATTACACGCTTCTGCACCAGGGATTCTGATTCAGTAGAATCGATTCTGTTTCTTTTGTTTCGTCTTCTTCTTTCTCGTTTCTTATATGGTCAACGCACGCGCGCTGTAAAGTCTGACGGGGCCCTATACTACTGTGCGGCCTGCACGAAATGGCACAGATGTATCGGCTCGGGATCGGCGATGGCACGTTTCCCTTGATACATTATGCCTACCGTATACGCGCGGAGCCTGCGGCATCCGACCGGCATGCTTCTCGGAGCATGCATGCATACATACATGCACGACGCGCACGTTCCCGCATGGACGAAGGCTCTCACGTCACTCAAAAGGAGGGCGTCAGTGAGGGACGTACGGGACAGAATGCGAGGCTCATGCGCGAACACCCGGTCACGTTTTACGTCTGCCGTCAGACAGCGTGTGTGGCTGCAGCGTGGTCGGACCATCCAGCCACGATACACATACACACTGGCTGTATTGAACGACCGCGCATTTGTATAACGTGTTCGGCCCGGTGTGTGTTCCTGTTAGGGCTGTAGGTTTCTTTGTTGTTTTTTTTTTTCCTGGTGGAATGAGAGCTCCCATCGTGTCGTCGACGCTGTCTGATGTCGCCCATTACGGCATTCGAATGCAGCGACGAAACTGTAGAAGGAAATGTAGCTCACGACAGTATACATTATAAATGTGTACTGGACCACACAACGGAACCATCGCATACGATGGCTCCGTTGTGTGGTCCGGAGCGTAGCCAGGAATTTAGTAACGCGATAGCCTTAAATGTTTTCGTGCGGATGTGACCTTGGAGAAACGGCGGAAGAAAAACAGGGTGCACACAAACAAACAAACACACAAACAAAATGTTGTACAACGAAGTCGTAAACTCGCGTCGCGCGTTCTTGGTATATACAGGACAACTAAGTCAGTATTGTTCATTGTTCTATTGACTAACTCAAGAGTATTTTTCAAAATGGTCCCAGGTATTCAGTTGACATTTTAGTCAGCTAACCTTCAAAAGATTGCTTTAAACGCACTTTACATAATGGTGAAGTTGCAAAGCATGTTAATTAGCGAGCAAGTAATGTATTTGCATGATTGTAAGTGCACTGGAAGAGGAGTACTGCGAACTCGGTTGCGGCCATTGCAACATCTCGGTCGTCATATATATTGGCGATCCTTTACCCTCGCTGACCGTCATATTTAACTAGTAAACATCCACCACTCGTAACATTGTTAATTACCTGAGATCATCTATAAAAAAAATGGTCTGGTGTTGTCAAGACGACAGGGAATAATACTAAGTTCCTCGATCCCTGAAACACGCGCTTGAATATTTTAATGAGTGGCGCAAGTCAGCTGAAACACCTTGCATAACGGAGCTTCCAAGTTGTTCCAACTGCGCAGGATAATTTAACCTTGATCACAGAAGCTGGGAGAGCAGTGGGGAAGGTAGAACTGGATCGATGTAGCCTCTTCACATCACCCACGTGACGCGCGTGAGAGTCGGCCATTACTGTGCGATCTATACGTAATTGACTTGGATTTAAACTTGGAGGCTACTTACGGAAGAGTTTCCTCGTCGTACATCCTAAAGGTCATCTCGCGTTGATCATTACCGAAAAGTTGGTGGGCCGCTACTTCACGTCAAAATATGCTCTGACGGAACACGTGGAAATAAATGAATGAATGAATGAATGAATGAATGAATGAATGAATGAATGAATGAATGAATGAATGAATGAATGAATGAATGGGAAAGTAGCCACTTCGATACGTAATATTCGTCTGAGAAAACCTTTTCTAGGCATCATCTACTGCAATGGATTATTTTGTAAGAAATTTGTTGTGCATACGCGAACTTGTTCCCTAACGAAAGAAAAAGAAAGCTATACATATAAGTATTGTTCGCATTCAGTATAGCCTTACCTCAACCACAAACCACGCCGGAGACTAACCTGTCTTCTTTGCGTCTGTATATGGGCGTTGTTTGAATACTGCCGAATGCTAATTACGTTTTCTCTCGCTTGGGAGAACTATTGGAGGGGGACAATTATTGTACGGCAGTTACCAGGACTGAAAAATTTCGATCGTGCCTGCTGTATTCGTGTTTGTCGTCTTTGTTGTCCCGTCTTCGCCAGTTCAGAAAGTCCCTTCAGAACGTCGCTACCAGTTCAGAAGGTCCCTTGTGTTTGCCCTTGACCCCAAACCCTACTCATCGCCTTCCTTGTGCTTTTGAGAGGAGAACCCCCTTTCAAGGCAGAAATGCGATCTGCGGACGACATTCGCTAGAAAATGTTACAGCACTATCTATATGCCTATCGATGTCCATAGCAGTCATGAATGGTTTTTATAAACTTATCAGCACCCGTATTGGATTGGTCGGCGATTCGGTGACACTCGGTCAGCGCTGTGAAAACGCGCTAAGCGTCTACACGCACCATCTTGCAAGCGAAAAAAAAAAAAAAATTCTAGAAACGACCGTTGCTTACACCCGGTAAAGTCTGGGTCTCCGAAAGAGGCATCCCCTTGACTATGCGTATAAGCTTTCACATTTTTGTGAATTTACTGCGCTCATGGGCATGACGCTTATTGTGCGCTATTGCGCCAGTGTTGTGTTCAATTAGGTGAAATCGAAATTTCGACATGTACACGTAAACAATCCGAAGGCAGAATGCGAGACTCGATTCGGTGTTCTATTCCGGCCACGGCGGTCTAGTTAGCGCACGTTATTAGTGCACGTTAAAAAACCCCGTAAGCGGTCGATGTTTTCGAACGTCTCCACTGCATCTTACCTCATAGTCGTATATTGTGGTCATAGGAGAATAGAACTTTATTCGCCCTGAGTTCTTGCAGGAGCGGTAGCAGAGGCTACGGGCTTTATAACCTGACAAGGCCCCGGCACCAAACTACAATTGGCCGATGCGCAGGCCCTTGCATAACATCGTTTTGCACGTAAAATCTAGGCAATTATTACTACTCAATTCGGCATTAGGAACTTTCAAACATTCACGCGCCCCTGTGGACCGCAATGATTCAGCGACTTTAGGGGGAATGCCGGTTAGGTTGAACTAACGAACACGGTGGTAACCAGTTTGTACTAATCTCGTGCTTGGCCGCCCCGGATCTCGGTCGCCGTCATTTGCGAAATATAACGAAACCCGCAGACCATTTTCTGACTGCACTTCCGGCGGACGGTAACTGCGGTATAAAGATTGTGTATGCTTGCTCTGAAAGTGTTTCCGAGTGTATAATGAATCTGGTGTATAGAAACCGAATCTGAGTCTATTGTATTGGTATGATTAGGATGATAACGGCATGTTAACATACAAATGAACGTCACGCGTAGTCGAAGACTTAACTGAGGAGTAGTGAGGGAAGGAGCTTGAAAGATGGCACTGAAGGGTATCTTAAGTAAAAATGAAGAAGAAATAGGAATGGACAGGGCATGTAATGAGAATGGCACAATAAACGACGATGACCATCGATGATGACCGATGGACGATGATGGACGATGATGACCCATGGACTACAGGACGGCTCAGTTACGTCTTTGATAAGCATTTTGTCGACTTCCCGTTGAATCACTTCTCGCTCAGCATGGTACACGCGATAAGGACGTCGTCGGATTGGGCTTTCATCTCCAGTATTGATCTTATGAGTAACAACGACGTCTGACCCAAAGGACGGTCATCAGAGTCAAAGATGTCGCGATAGGATGTCAGTATGCACCGCATGTCTGCGCTGTAAGGAGGTCGGGCGCGATCATTTTGCGGATAGCACCATGGGGTTGACTGCGCGTGGCAGAGGAGGAGGCAAATGACAAAGAAGCGTCAGCGACGGCGGAAACGGCATATCCCTCTAGAGTATAAATGGTGGCCAGACTCATGTCGTGTGGAATAAGCTGCGTTCACCATCTGAAGTTCAATATCGGCAGAGACGTTCGATTATCCATAACAGTATAAGAAGGGTGTGAGGGACAGCGACATTTCGGGCAAATCAAACGTCAGCGTCAGGGCACTTAACAGAACAACACAATAGATCCCATGGTAACTGCGCGAGCGTGGCAGAAGTCGGCACAAAGTTGATTGACTTCTGGGTATACGTCCCAAAACCACGCTATGATTGTGAGAGACGCCGTAATGGAGGGCTCCGGAAATTTCGACCACCTGGGGTTCTCTAACGTGCACTGACATCGCACGGCACACGGGCGTCAACATTTCGCCTCCATCGAAAAATGCAGCCGCCGCGGCCGGGATTTGATCCCGCGACCCTCGGATCAGCGGCCGAGTACCGTAGCCGCTAGACCACCGTGGCGGGGCACGGCACAAAGTTAGGCGGGCTGGTGAGATCAAGCAGTTTGCGGGGATAACGCGGCCGCTGTTAGGGCAGGAGCTGGACATACGGGAGAGGCCTTTTCGCCCTGCAGTGGGCGTGGTGGTGATGATAATTCAAAGGGACCTACTTTCAGAGATTCTGCGTATATGGTATACTATAATGCTGGCCCTATAAGTGAACTAGAATACGTTGCTGCCGAAGGCTTTGCCCGAGAGCACGGCCACGCCAACCCATCGGCCATCACGACCGTTCACCGGTGGCACAGCCGTGGGGGACACGCGCGAAAATCAAGCCGCACGCGGGCATGCGGTAGGGGGGGGGGGGGGGCAGCCGGATGAGAGCAACGACTGCCGCGTGCGCGTTGTCTGTCTGCTCGTATTTTGTGTATATACGACGTACTCGGTATAAACGGGGGCCTACGTGCTGTGGAGAAAAGAGGGGCGGGAGGGGACGCGACCTCGCGTTGCTGGCAGCCGCGGGGTGACGCGTCTGAGCGTAACGGGCTTCCGGTTCCGTGATCGGCCTCTGCGGTTCCGGTGTCGGCTCAGTCCTGCCTCCAGCATGCATCGCTCCCTCGGCCCGTCAGGCGCTTGTGAACGAGCCCGCGCGACCTGCCGGTGCTCGCCTACGCTACCGTGTCGTCGTCGAACCGACGCAGCCCGAAGGGCTGGGTGGATAACATGCCGCGTGCATATAATACACCACGCGTTCCGTTGGTCGCCCACCCCTAGAGAGAGTGAGTGCGTGCAGTAGCAGCTCGTCAACAAAAAGGGCCAACAACAAGCGGGGTAAACACAAAGGAGAAGCGAGGCGGCGGGGTCGGCTGCCCTGATTGAGCGAGTGTCTGAGGCGGGCGATTACGTAACCGGAACCACCGGCGTATAATAATACGGAGTCACTGCGAGGCAGTGTCCTCGTGAGCTTTCTTGCGTATACAGGCGCGCATGCACGCACTGCGGCTGCGCAGAGTCCTGCACGGGGGGTCGTAAGTATAACTGGAGAACGATCGACTTCCGAGGATATCACTTTCGCTTCGCGTTCATTGGTAGGGCATTCAGAGGTGTATGGGCGAGAGCGAATTAATCACGTGTACACTCTTCCTACCAGCCTCATTTTCTTTCGCGTTGCATGGTTTTCGAGTTTGTGGGCAGCTCCAGAGTTGGCGCGTGTGACGGTTTAGTGCGGTGACGTCAGCGCACGAAAGTGGAAATGATTGCTGCGAGAACGTTCGAAAGTGATTACGGAGGTTGTGGCCCTCGTAGAATTCTTTCTCTCTCTCTCTCTCTCTCTCTGTTTTTGTTCGAATAAAACATTTCCATCTCAACTGATCACTTTTGGAAGGTACGCTTTGATTCGTGCATGTCGTTGGCTGGTTCTTCCTACTGCGTGCTCAATAGTTGTTCCTCCTATCACGCGTGCTCAATAGTTGCTCCTCCTATCAAACAAAGAAAAAAGAAAGACTATCATGGGGAAACCCTCGAGTAGCTGCATTGTCAATTCTACACCGAGGCAAAGTTTTAACATGGAAGTCTATATAGAACTATACCGCCTTTTTAAGTCAAAAATAAGTACTTACGTAAACTGTCATGTCCTGTGCGGTCGGCAGAGAAAATGCCCATAGAAAACGAGTGTTTTAACAATCTTTTTCGGTCACCGTTTATAGGAGAACATCTATCAAAGGTGAAACCTCGTTGATGCGATCCCGCTTATTACGTTTCTCGGGTAATACGTCTTCCCCCCTTGGCAAGCACCCCATAGGCCCTGTGTATTTTCATTCCCCTCACCCCTCTCCCCCTGCACAGGGTAGCCAGCCGGTCTCAGCACTGGCTAATCTCCCTGTCTTTCCTCCTTTCCTCCCTCCTTTTCCTCCACACGGTTCAGCAGTCTTCGATGATACGTTTTTCTATACTTCCGGTTCCCGCGAAGGTAGTATAACCATATAACCAAGATTCAAGTGTAACGACGAATACATGACTTCAGTTCTGATGCGCCGTTTTAGGTGACACGCCGAGGAAAAAGAAAAAGCATATTACGTCACATTTTTCTCGTGCTGAGCGTGCGACAGAGAGGTCACAGAGGGTGAGGTCCTTTGAAGTTTCTTACGCTGTGTACGCTCGTAAAGAATCGCTACGAGCAACGGTAGCCCGGCTTTCCGTCGAACGACGTCCCCCCTTCAACCGCTCTCGAGTCGAGTTCGTGCGCAATGCTTTCCAAGGCTATTGCTCCTATATCGCTTGAGGTGCACTACGCTGGGCCACCGACCGACCGGGCTCTATTGAGAAGCATGCAGCGGCCACGGCGCGTGGCGTGGCCCAATCGGCCCGTTCTCGTCATGCCATGCGCCCCGCATGCCCCCAATGGCTCAGCGCCGTTGACCGCAGCGCTACGGCCGAGTCGCACTACGCCGGCTTTTTTGTTCGTGTTTCTCGCGTTCGCTTCGTGGCTGTACGACGCTTGCTTCGGTCTTTCTCGGTGAGAGCGTGTACGCACTACGCCACGGCAGCGTCGAGCGCGTACGCGGGCGCTGTTACATCGAACGTACAGTCGACTCGATGGCGTCGTCGGCCTCTGCGGGCCGGTTTTCGCCGATGGGAGCGCCCTCTTTTTTTTTTTTTTCTTCGTGAAGCTGCCGGCCCTCGCCACGGCTGCAACACCGTGGAAACGCCGCTGCGGGCATTGAACGGCGATGGCCCTGGCGTGCGTGTGTGTGTTCATACATGTATACACGTAATCATACCTACATAGCCTACAAAGCCACATAGATATAATTGAAATATGAACGAGTTAAGTAGCTAAAGAATGCGTTGTTTGGTTTCTGCTTTCGTGCGGCTGAAATGCTCCTCCGAAGCTGATCTACAACATCGTAAATCTAATTAGACCGGTGCAGCAGTTGTGAGCTTCGAATTGAGCTTGGCAATTAGTAAATGCTGGGATTTTACGTGCCAAAACCACGATATTAGGGAGCCTACATGACCGCTATTCGGACTACTGAAAGTTGAAATGCACAGTACGCCCGCGCCTACTATAGCATTTTCGACTACATAGAAAATGCTGCGTCGAAATGCGTCTCAAGCTTTATCCTCCCACCTATCGTCTTTAGCTGCGCTTTTATCGCACGTCGTCGTAGGGCCTCGTCTTCCAACGTCACTTCCTCTTATCACGCAGTGAATAACAACAAAGGTTTGCCGCTGGCAGCGCCGCTATGTGGTTATATAACTTCAGCTCCAGCGCCAAATTGCGATGTTATGCCAGGCCCGCTAATCAAAGCACTCTCAGATACTGAGCTTTGCAATTACAACGTGGTCTGCCATTTACCACGCCGTCTCTGAGAATGATGGTTATGTCTGCGCATGTATTACGGAAGCCACAAGAGTCGACGCCTTATAGCTGGTGACGACGACATTATCTGCATCTCAAGAAAAGATAGAGAGAGCTATAGATATAGAATATGCTATTGAGAATACCACAACGTACTTGGGAGATCCTGCTTCGGTCGCGCAAAACGAGTTGAGAACCGGATAAATAGCCGAAGTGTGTCCGTTCCTCATTTTTTTTTTTTTGTTCAGAAGGATTTAAAAGGGTCGAAGCGACTAAGTAGCTGACAGAATTAAACGACAAAATACGGCGCACAAACACATTCATACCCGTTCCATGGTGGAGCTGTAGGGAACAGGAGGAAGAGGGACTAAGGTCTAAGGCAAGCAGCGCATATATCGTATGCGCATATAGCTGCTGTGAACTACAATCCGCATGCTGACCAGCGAAATCAGTTCGCCGTGCAGAAAGACAAAACCTGTACGACAAAATGTTTTGAAGGCGCCGCGGTGGACCAAAGCCCAGGACGTTCTGGTCGGATGAAAACGCAGCGGGGTGCTTCAGATAACGCTATATACGACAGCGGCAGCCGCAGCAGCCTCTACCCTCCCAAATAGAATCATACACATATATAGTACCCCTTGAAGCGCTACCGCTCACTCTCCGCGGTAGAAGCTATCGCCTCATATTCTTCCCGATTCGCGTTTTCAGCTCACGCACTCGTGGCCTGCCGTTGCTGTCTTCGTCGGCTTCGAGTGGCGAAGATCCTTGTCGCTTGAAGATACCCGGCGATCTTATGAGACTCGGAGGACGGTATACAGTATTCAAAGGCGGCCTTTAAAGAACTGTACCACCAAACTCATGTGCGCCTGTTTGGGCGTAATGGGGTCGGAAGCGGAGCATCTTGGGAGCGAATAGGACGGTCGCTCTTCGTGTGTCCCGATCGCGCCGCGTCTCATTTGCAGACAAAAGGTTGCGCCGCACACAGAATACGGGTACGGAAGCCCCGTTCTTGATCGGTGTCTTGCAAAGGAGAGCGCTCTTGTTCTTCTCCTTTCCTTTTTCCGTGTGTGTGTGTGTGTGTGTGTGTGTGTGTGTGTGTGTGTGTGTGTGTGTGTGTGTGTGTGTGTGTGTGTGTGTGTGTGTGTGAGAGAGAGAGCTTTGGGAGAAAGCTGACCGGCTCCAACTTCGCTTATAAGCGTCGGTTTGCTCTGTAGAACAGGACAGAGGTCAAGGCGTCTTGGAGTGACTGTACTCAAGCACATTGCTTTTTCGCTGTAGGTTCATTCATTCATTCATTCATTCATTCATTCATTCATTCATTCATTCATTCATTGCGGTTACTCAGATGCGGTTACTCATCGGTTCGACATGCAGTACGGTTTACTGCGATAGTGGTCTTCGGTCAAACCGAGCTGATTCTTCCCAGCAGAGTTGCCTCCGTGTGCGAATAGACTCACAGAATACGTAGAATAGGTCTCCTCCTGACGGTCAAAGTCATCAAACAGCGTTCTCGATCATTCCTTTTCGGAAGACAAACGCTTTATATTAACTATAGCTGATAAGGCAGTGGGGCCTTGCTTCGGCTAAGTCCAGTTCTCATGCAAAATCGAAGCATGCAAATGAGTCCAGGCAATGATGCCCATTGTCCTCTTTTTTTCCTTTCGAACTTAAAAACCAACGCGTTTATTTTTTCTCCTGTGCGATGCTGTATAGATACGCGTTTCTATTAGCGCTTGCTTCTCTTCCTCTTCTTCTTTCTTCCTCTTCTTCTTCTTCTTCTTATACTTAGGCTCGCTTTTCTTTTTCACTACGAAGTATTGCTGCCTTCGGTTTCCACGAGCACGGATTCTACCCACACAAGGGCAGTTTGTACTGCGTGTCCCTCTCTCGGAACGTTGAGTCGTTCCGCGGGCTGCGCACGTTCCACAATCTTTACGACTTCCCGTAGAGACGACTCCATTCCAGCATCGCTAAAGAAAAAATTCTAACGTGGGATCGACCCCGAGCGAGGAGTATTTCCAGTATACAGCTGGGCTGTAGATACTTGTCTGGTCCTTATGCCCCAGCTCAATCAAGGATACCGACCCCTTCTGTCTCATTTCTCATGTTTCTCTGGCTCGTCTCTCGTTTTCTGTCAGAACAATGCCATAAACAACAACAACAACAAACAGTAAGGAAACAGCTCAACACCGTGCTACGGATTTTGGCTTTGTATGCGCGCGTTCGCTTTATTACTTACTTGGCCGCTTGTTTGCAGGCATATTTTGCGTTCTGTTGTGGTTTGTCTGTGTCTTCGCACCGGTACGGACGAAACGAGGGCCTGACTACGACAACCATTCAAGTTCTTCGAATGCAGTTCTTGCGTCGTACATGGCGCAGCTACCACAATGCTTACTTGCCGCACAAACCCGCGGAAGATTTTTTTTTTTTTTAGTCTTTATTGACGAGTCCCCCTTAAATCGGTTAATTCAAGTCATTGAATAAATCGACATCGTTATACGTGTGAAGTCTTTTACTGTATATGCCAACAAGTCCCAATTGCGTTCAATTTTCTCTTCCATTCCTATTATTTCCGAGAATAAAAGATGTCTGGGCCAACTTTCGGCCCAGGAAGTGGTCGACGATCTTGCCATCGGAGCTCTTCCATGCTGAGGCGGGCGTCCAACACTCGGCCATCCGAGAGCTATTGCTATAGGCTGCATGCATACTGTACCACTCGATCGCGCGCAGTATAGTACAGAAAGAAGTGCCGCTGACCGCCCGTTCGCGACCGACCGACCGACGATGTCGAAGGGCTGGATGGTCCTGGCAGTTCCGGCCAGCTATAGGGCAAGGTGCGGCGTCGACGGAACGCATCGCGAGGGGTCGCCGAACCGCCGGCCGCACAGCCGGTCGCTGGCAACGACCGGCTGCTGTGCCGCCGGGGGCAGCGCCGATCCCGATGCCTGCCAGCGCGTGCGACACGAGAAGGGAACGTTCTTTGCTGCCACGCTCTCTCTCTCTCTCTCTCTCTTTGCGGAAGTGGCCGCCTCTTCTGCTAAGGCCGTGTCGCCAACCGAAGGTCTGCGCCCGGACAAAGGCTCGTTACTGATGCTGCTGGCTGCTGGCCCGGCTCAGCGTTTTGCGGCAGCCACGACTGCAGAGTGCGAGTCGAGGGGCCGCTGTATCGCTTTACATACACGGCTTGTGGTGAAGTAAAGTTACGTATACGGGGCACGTATAGGTCTTCCAATCTGCCGCTGGAGGTATATGTATATTATACTGCAAGGATCACAGCAAATGGGTCCTTGCTACAAGACATGCCCTACGTGCTAATTTCTTAGTGTGCTCGAAGTGCGGGGCGAGCGCTTGCGTTGGCATAAGTCGATGTAGCTCGTGTCCTCCTCAAAATGCCCACGTTGAATAGTCCTGCAACCGTCTGCGCGACGGATTTCCCAAGAGCCATAGCGTGGATTGGACACACGGCATGTACTACTACTACTACTACTACTACTACTACTACTACTACTACTACTACTACTACTACTACTACTACTACTAATACTAATACTCCATCTGCTGCTGCTGATGATCCAAATTACATCGCAAAAATGCCATATATGGAAACATCAGGCATTGGACATATGACGGGTCCGTATATTGCCATATATACCTGCTCAATTCGTGGTGGAGCCATGTGGGACGATTATTGTATCGCCATCTCTCATGAACTGTTCATTATAGCCGTACGGACACGCCCCATATATAGTCCTATATACCAATTTTACTGATATAGCCATATATCCATATCAAGCTATGTATGCCACTTGTCCCTATATGGCTATATTAACCAAATTTGCTAATAGCCATATATGGCAATGCTAGAATTACCGTGTGTGACTATCAGAGTGGACAAATATGGCCATACATACGGACACCTGCCTTATATAGCCCTATGATAGGCCATATATCACTTTTCTTTTTCTTGTAAAGGTTGCTGTAATAAGATGAAACCGCCACCTCAGCTTGTCATAACGTACAGTGTTCCACTGACTGGGAAGTGCCAGCGTAAGGCATTACCGCCATCTTCGGTGTTTCTGGAATCGTTCAGCGACATTCTGAAGTGTCAATAACACCGTGCACGCGCTTTTCCCAACGTCTGCTTGCTGACTATTATTTATATTGAACCTCAGGTGGGCGGTAAAGATTTGGTCTGACTACTCTTGAGGTTCCATGGTGTAAACCGAAGATGGGATTTGACATTTAAAGCGAACAGTGCCCAATGTGATAAGACAAACATAGCACGGAGTTTTTCGTTGGCTTGCGCGAATAAAAGCGACCTGGGTGAATGTCTTGGAGTCAGTATTTACGCACTGTCTATAAGTACCGCGTGCTTCCATCTCAGATTAAGATAAGCTAGAGGCGGCGTAGGTGTGCGGCCCAGTTGCGAAAATACGCTAGTGTCGTGAACGCTAATACATTTTCCTTCTTGAAGTATACTAAAGAAACCTTCGTTCCGTTTTTTTATTTTTTTATTGCCTCGGTTTCGGCGGGTCACTGTAGGGCTAAGACTCCACATAAGGGCAAAATAAGTACGTCTACAAAGGATGATGGCCGAGAGAGCAAGAGGAATAGAAGAACAGGAAAGAAGGAGGGCCCACAATGAGAGATTAAAATCCACGCTTGGACGATATGTCGTATATAAGGGTATGCGTGGGGTACGCAGTGGGAGGAGCAGGTTGCATTATCGAATTTCCAGTTATCTTTCTTGCCTTATACGTTCTTTCGTACCCACATTCGACAATCCTGCTTCTTCTTGTTCCCACGCTCTTTTCTTCGATTCGGTCCCCAAAAATAAGATGTTCGTGATCTCTTCACGACGTCGCTCCAGACACTGAGGAACAAGAGTAAGAGATGTCCTTCCTTTTTTTTTTTTTTTTGGGGGGGGGGGGGGGGGGCTATCGCTCAGTAGTTGTTGGATGTGTATTTAACGTTCTTGCTCTTCGGTGTCGGCGAGGAAATGAGATCTATAGATTGCTGCGACGTAGACAGATGGCGGCAGAAGGGACACTTTCCACGCTTACGGTGCGAACTATAGTCGACGCCGTTATGTGGGGCACACGAGTGTATATTTATCGAGACTGAGGTACAGCGAGATTAGAAGACTCAGACTCTTACACTCCAGTCTTTCTTCCAGTCCGGTCTCTGGCTTGTTGCTGTTCATCTTTATGGTTTTTAATCGTTTCGTTAGGAACGCTGTGGTCTGCGCTATAGCCTTTGTTCAGCAGTGCGCCCTGTTTGCATGTCACGCATATACAGTGCGCACCGGCGAACGCGCTTGGGTATACGCGACGAATGTTTAATGCAGTTCTTGTCGAGTTTAAACTGACCGCGTGGTTATGCGGTCTCTCGGGCGTCGTGTGGTGCGTACACGCCTGCCGACTCGCCTCCGTGTCGCACTGAGTGCAGGCTTTGCTCGGGCGAAACAGACCAAAGAAAACTTTAAGAGAAAGGACAAAACAAGACAGTTGCGGCGAGGTAGTCGAGTTTCTAAAATTAATTATTCGGGAAGTTAAGTTTTACGTACCGCAGCTTGCTTTTCATAGTAGCTTCGCGAGGTTTCCTTAACGCTAACTTTGACCTAATCGGCGCTGAATAATGCGAACGGGTGTTCTCGTGCAGATATGGTTCTCCCTCCGTTGCTCGGCGGCAGCTTAAAATGTCTTCGAGCTGCACTCGCAAAATTTCTGCACGGGGGCTGCGTCCGTCTACACCGCAGAAACGGAGTGCATGAAGTTCCCCGAGAAACACGTTTGTGGCGCCAGGGAAATGAGAGAACGCATACTCTGAGCGTACGTTTTCTGTTTATGTAGTGATTCGAAATTTGGAAACGCAATAGTTTGCCAACGCGTAGAAGGGAGCACAGTGCAGCGTCCGTTGGGTGGGGGTGGGGAGTGCGATATGTACAGAGGGCACAAGGTAGAGGATATACCTTCTCGAGTTGAGTGTATAGCTCACGACCAAACGCCAGGCCTGGGCACCTCACCCAAAAGAAATACCAGTGGTTGCTTGCAGCTTTGGGAATCGAACCTAGTAGCTCTCGCGCCGGTACCGGAGGTCCTATAATTCGATCACGGTCGCGATTATCTTTATTAAAGATTTCTTGCCTGTCGGTAGAGTTCGTCATGTTTGCGGACAGCGGGCTGCCGGAGAAGTATACACTGATCATCAACGCTGATAGCTGTCATAACCATGGCACACAAGCTCTTACACTTGCACGTTTTACTAAACTGCTGGTGACAATCGTTAACTCACACTAGTTTTATTGTTTCCTTAGAGCGCTGACCCAATTAGAAAAAAAAAAGAATACATTATATTTTAGCTAAATAAAATTACACAATATAGTCATTATCTGTGCTACTGTCGTCGCTGGCTGCGTTAAAACGGCATCCGTAATACAAAAACAACTCCATTACGGACAAACTAAACTTCTATATGGCCTTGCATTCGGTCCTCTCGCTTCTACGCCCTTTTAATTTGCTCAGTGTATCAGACCAAGCATTGCATTCTGGGTACTATGAGAAGCATTGAAGTATAGTTTAGACTGATAGCTTTGCCTTTCCGAACGCTATTCTGTAGTTAATTCCCCTGTTGCGCTTTTCAATTTTGGAAGAGACGCTTTCACTTTTGAATTGTGTGTGTGTGTGTGTGTTCTTATTACATGTCTCAATGACTGAGTGTCTGCTTGATGGATCTAAGGTGTAGTTTCCGTGCTATTTCATGCTATACTTTCCTGTTTGTGTCCTTCATTTTATTTGCATGTTCGAAAGGTGTAGGTTTCTGTAAAAGAGGTGTGATTACATCCCTCCCAAGCTTCATGCGCGCAAACGCAAACATATTGGCAACAAAGGGGCCTGCCTCATATAACGAAAGTGTCGCTCGTAAAGCAACGGTGACGCTGTCGTAAGTACCAGGTGAGGCAGATATATCTTGTCACCGACTGGAGGCGCGGCTTGAGTTCTTGCCGTGTGCTCTGGCATTTGTGGGCTCAGTGATAAGACACGGCCGCCGACCATCGCACAGCGTTTCACTGTCTAGACGTGACAGTTCCGGCATGTGTGTGCTCCGATCTCTGTAAGACTAGCGATAAAGTTCCGTTCAAGGAGACCTATCAAAGTGAAGGCCGCTTTTCTTGATCAACTTCGATTGCGTGGAAAGAGCTCCTTTAATTACAGGGACCCTGCAACGCTTTTCGAACGTAGTCCGAAAGCGGTGCATATCACTCGTGGAAGCGTTTATGAACATGTGAGCTAAGTATTATTGCACTGCAGGCACCACGGAATTAGCAGTCAGGTTCAAAATGCAGCTGGAAGCCGTCGGCTCTCTTTTTTTCAACATGTTACGCCAATATAGGAGCACTGGTTCCGTAGCATGAGGCAGAACTACCGTTGGATGATATCATGATCGTGGAAACATCCCAGTGGTTATATATATATATATATATATATATATATATATATATATATATATATATATATATATATATATATATATATATATATATATATATATATATATAAAGTGTCTATGAGGAACGCTGTAGTACGTCGGGCGACGGTTCGTACTCTTTCCTGGTGACGTAATTTTGAAAAGGAAGCGCACGCTATTTCTAGCTGTATTTCACGCCATGTTGCAATATCCGTGATTCGTGCAGTGCGGTGGTATTTCGCTCACACGTTCATTGGAGAGTTCGCGAATGGTCCGCACCGTGTTCCGTGTTCAAAAAAACGTTGCAGATCCGATTTCATGCTCACATACTGATGTGGATATATTCGTTGAAAGTAAAATCTCATCGCAATATCTAGCTTCAGTACTACATTACCTTGGTGGTGCTGTCCGTGAGCGAAAAAAATTCTGACGAATGTAAATTATTATCACGGTAATGTAGTCGCAAGAACAACACTCACAGTGACCCGAGAAGACAGGACAAGCGCTCACTTTGAGCGCTTGTCCCGTCTCCTCGCGTCACTGTGAGTGTTGTTCCTGCGCCTACATTAGCGTGATGATGAACATGCACCATCTAGTCCAGTATCAAGTTTTGTTAGACGAATGTAAAGAATCAAAGGGCGAATCTGCCAACCTGTAAACTACAGATACTGTAGTGAGCAACCGGCAGCATGCCGGAACTCACCACTTCTCCGAGTCATTCAGCCGTGTGTCGTAGACACAAGACAATAGGCCAGGTGACATTCACTAGGCTATACTAGGGATCCGTGTGTCCAATAATTGTGTGCAACTGCAAACGCACCGTGGCAACGCTATCACGCTCCACTCTTAAGGGCGATAGCTTAAGCATCGTTCAATATTGAACAAGAAGGCGCAGAAGCAAGCCGTAACTTCAGTTGTGGTCAAGTGGTTGATCATCGGCCTCCATTGCGGAAGGTACTGAGTTCGACTACCAGTGCCGCCGGGCATCCACCGATTCTTCTAGCGCTCTGACATGACGCTCGACAGCAGACACGCGGAGGGGGCAGTCGCAGAATAGGTGCTGCGGTGTCTCAGGCTCTTGGCAACGTTCACAGCTCGTGCTGTCCCGCATGCCATATATGAGCTGAACGTAAACGCATCGTTACAAAAACGCCCAGGCGAATCCGGTAAGCGAGCGTACATATACATTTGTGGCTCTAGTTGACTTAACACGGGAGGAGAGAGTACTGCCAGACTATTCTTGGAAACTGCTTGTACATAGAGTACTGTGCAGTGTACAATGCTTTCAGACTACATAATATTTCGTGGTGCATACATTAATACTTTAAATCCGTATAGGAATGATTCGTTGCGGTTGGCGTTGCAGTAACACATGTCCTCGTAGATTGCCTTCCCGTAACCGAAAAATGGACATGGGCAGGCCACGTGATGTGAACGCTAGATAAGCGATGGACAGTTAGAACGACGGAATAGATACCAAGAGAGGGTAAGCGTAGCCGCGGAGGTCAGAGACTCAGAGAGTAAGATGGGGGGACGAAATAAAGAAATTCGCAGGCATCAAATGGAATCAGCCCGCGCAGGACAGGCAACGATGGAGAGGATTGGGAGAGCCTTCGTCCTGCAGTGGACATAAGATATGATGATGATCTACATAATCATCTTCTCAGTCATCACACACACACACACAAAATAAATTCTGAGTCATGCCGCAATGGCGGACTCTGCATATAAATTACTACCTTAAACCGCGCCCTGCTAGAAGCAAATGGCCGGTCTTACAATTCGTGGTCATCAGAAGGGAGTTAGCAACAACTTTATTCGTCCGAAGCCGTGTCATTGGTCTTCTCTGTATGCCGTAATAAGTGTGCAACGCCCGTGTTCAACATTATTGTTCTGCCGATTAAGGACACAGTAGACAGCTCGTGTCTGCGGACGACCATTATTACCCTTCCTTGAGATGCCATGGTATGCAGTGTTTAAGACTCGAGCTCTTTCATATGGGCTCTGGGTGCAAGATTCTCATGTACGCAGGGGATGTTCCTAAAATGTCGGTTCGAAGCGCCCTAGAGAAGCAAGTCAGTACAAATATCATTAGGGAGCGTAGTGGCTTAGCACCCAACGTGAAATGCACGAAGTTTTGCGTATAGGTCACGTAGCGAACACGCCAGTGCACGACAGCCTTTCAAAGAACCGGTATGAGCTTTCTCTGCAGACCTGAGAGCATGCGTCATTGGCCGTTGGAGGTGTTGGCTGTAGTCCAAGGTATGCGCTCATATACGCATCCGACCGTTCAACCGCGCCCTTTAAAACTGCCGTCGTGGAGAGAGGTCATACGAGAAGGGCAGTTCTGTAAAATCTAATCGTCACCAAATACGACTGTGCACCAAAGAGAGGATAAATAAAAAAGATAAAGAAGAAACGAGACGCACTGCAGCGCAGGCACTATGAGCGAGGCAGGTTCGTTTCCACCGGATGTGATAGGAGAGAGGCCGGAATAACCAGATACGCGACTTCCTCGCCGAATGGCCGCGTGCAGTTGTCGCCGGCCTGTTCTGAGTTGCACTCAGTAGTGACGAGTTCTCGCATATCTTTTGCACGTGTCAAGCCCTCGAAGTTTCGTGACGCAGTTTGCTTATTCGCAAGAGAAAGGACAGACAGACAGACAGACGGGCACGCGGGCGGACGGATGGACGGACGGATCAGCGCGGATGGACATACATACATACATACATACATACATACATACATACATACATACATACATACATACATACATACATACATACATACATACATACCATGGCGTTTCCGTGGATATGGCGTTACGCTGGTGGGAACGAGGAAGTAGGTTCGATTCCCTCGGATGCCCGCACATACGGGGAGGGACAGAGAAACAGACGAAGAAATGTTGGGAGATTAAGCAAGTACGTTCTCGGTTGGCTATCCTACACGTGGGGAGGGCTGTAGAGGCGGATATTAGAGGAGATAGAGAAAAGAAGAGCAGGAAAATATAAACAAGCGGCAAGTGCGCATAGAGGGGTTCTTCATACAGGCAGTGAAGTATAGGTTTTTATTATAGTGTAGTATAGATATTAAGGAGCCGGGAAGAAAGAAATGGCTTACTGCGTCATTTCTCAAGCTAAAGAACAATCGCATGTGACGCGTGCTATCCGCCGCTGAGTTACCTTCTGTTGTTTGCTCTAAATGCAAACAGGCGGTATCCCCTTTGGCAAAGGCTGGCTCTCGATCTCCAGCAGTGCTGATAAGCGTTCCGTAGTCACTTTGTTTCATTCCTTTGTTTGGCAGGTATTAGCAAAAGAGGAGGCCGAACGTAACTGCGATATACCGGCCGCCTGCCAAACAATCCTTTGCACCGAACGGAGTGTCAGATAAGACCGAAGTGGAAACGTGACCACGGCTTCTGCCGATCTATAGCGAAACATCTCGATCTGTCCCGAGGTATTTCGAGGCCGTTTCGTAGCATTGTTTTTGCCATGTTTAAACAACGCTTTGTTACAGGCCATACTGTCTCGTAGGGTCTTTTTGCTTACTGTGAAGCTCCTAACTTGCTGGCGCACGATGTGCTATAGACGGGGTGGTGAATGCACGCAGTGTTAACGGTATGTGGTTTAGTGCCGACAACTAGCCATCTAGGTATACCAGGACATTGCCTAAAATTGTCGTTCGGAGAAGCCTGTAGACATATAATAACCGGATATATGTTCGCTCGTGTATATCACTGTAACTCTTTTAAGAGCTATCATGTGATCTCTCTCGTTTACGCGTTACTTGACGAGATTTAGTGGCTGTAAAGTAATTTTGACGTGAGCAAATGAACTATAGTCGATTCTAGTGAGCAGCATATAATGAATGGCAAAGGACATAACGCAGAGAAAGCACGCAAGCACGTATACATACCGAACCGCCGCGTACTTGTCTCCGGTAATTGGAACAGTTGGAAGGTCGCGCCACCCAAGTCTCCGCATATAGTATTATAAAGGTACGCACGCAGATCGTATTATTTCTTTTTATTTATCACTTTTTTTTCTTCGCACTCTACGCGTGGTTGTACAAGGGCTTAACAACGTCGAAACGGCGGCGTGTGGGGCCAGGTGAGGTCAAACGCATAAGCAAGAAAAGAGGGGACGGTAAAAAAAGGAAAGGATAAAAAATAGCAACGAATAAGCCGGGTCCCTGCAGGATAATAGTACACGCATCGCGCGACAGAAGCGACGGCGCCGCCACAAGCTGCAGCAGCAGGCGATGTTTATCCTGTCCCGGTTCTGCAGAAAAAGGCAATTATGCTGACCTTGAGCTAGTTCGCCTCACCCCCCCCCCCCCCCCCTTCCACTTTGGCAGCTGACGGCATGATTCTCACGCCAAGCGCATAAAAAAAGAAGCAGTACTGAGGGAACCGGCCGCTGTGCCAGAGCCATTCCTGGGCTTTAGACGAGCTGTCCAGCGCTGTTCTACATGGACACGGATACTATATGGCGTCTGAAAAGCAAGAAAAACGAAGCGGGCAATAAAAAAAATTCTATAGTGGATGAGTGACCGGGCCGGAATGTTTGAGTATTGGACGGGGATGTGGTGTGGCATCACTTTGGGTGAATGGTATACATTATCGAGTGCGTTAGGCAGAGGTGGTGTGAGGAAATGAGAGGCACGGCACCACACACTCACTCACTCACTCACTCACTCACTCACTCACTCACTCACTCACTCACTCACTCACTCACTCACTCACTCACTCACTCACTCACTCACTCACTCACTCACTCACTCACTCATCGCATATTGTTATGCTACTCAGTGTGGCGAACTCACTAAATACACGAATGAAAAATAAAGAATGTATTAGATGTGCTCGACTAGAGTATTCAGCTGTGTGTAAAAGGTTATCTACAAGCTTTAAATTGCTGTGACTCCAGTGAAACAAATACCTAAGTGCCATTTATGTGCTCCCTTTAAGAGTGGAACACTCTTGTGTAAAGTGCTTCTTCATTTACACAGCCCCGCCACGGTGGTCTAGTGGCTACGGTACTCGGCTGCTGATCCGAGGGTCGCGGGATCGAATCCCGCCCGCGGCGGCTGCATTTCGTTGGAGGCGAAATGTTGAGGCCCGTGTGCTGTGCGATGTCAGTGCACGTTAAAGAACCCCAGGTGGTCGAAATTTCCGGAGCCCTCCACTACGGCGTCTCTCATAATCAGAGCTGGTTTTGGGACGTTAAACCCCACAAATCAATCATTTACACAATTTTTTCTTCTCTCGCACTCGAACACATCACTGCGGGAAGCCAAGACTACTTCTTTAATGCAGTATAGCCTTTATAAACGGCCAGACTGTTGATTTTAAACTTGATAGACGTGTCGTATGTGTTACGCGGCCGAAGTGAGGTCCAGCGTCTTACGTTCAAATGCGAAGGTGTAGCCTGTATATTCAAAGGTTGACGTGACAAGAGCTGCGATCAGAAGAACAACTTTATCGAATAAGGTTGGGCTGTCTTCGATCATTCTGAGTAGCCTTGCATTGCCTGTTTACTTCGTCCAGCGTATTTTCGTTTTTCCAAAAGGGTTGGCAGTCGGCATCACCGCTAATCCTTCTGTTGCGCTGCGCAGCCATGAAAACGTAAGGATTACTCGCTCGCACTGAGCGTGCCCTTCGTTTTCTTTCGTTTTTCTTTTTAAATAGAAGTGATATATCGTAAAGAGAGGAGAGTTCGTGGCCAGTTCTGGCAACCACTACTTTTCGAGGTGCAAGTGGTGAAGGTTAATTATATCTTAACGTTTATGTTATCTGATATAATTATTCGATGTGGGCTTACGTGTCAAATCCAGTTATGATCATGAAGCCCGGCCCGTAGTGGATGTACAGCGTGAATCTACATTTAAGTATAGTTGTGTCTCCCTTTTTTTTCTTTTTTTTCTTATTTTGCATAGCCCCCTCCCCCCGTAACTTCCGTAACCTCGAGCTTCGGAAGCATACACCTATATAGCATGTAAGCTATCTCGACGGGTCACTGGGTTATATGAGGTGTACCGATGTGTTGTGCTACAGAGGCCCGTTACAAGTTACGTGAGATAAGTTAGGAAGTGTGTAAATCAGATAGTAGGCCTGGAGAGCGTTACCAGCTATGTGAGAGATGCGTCATGTGTGAGATACCAGTATGATCCTGTTCACGGATTGAAAAAGTGCCTTGAAGAAGGAGCCGAGAAGCAGTGAGCAACCGTGACACGGGACCAAGGAGCTGTTAACAGGAGCGAATAAGAGTACACGCGTGAATACATTCGAAGTTGTTGCAAACTGGGTAAGGCCCGAAACTACGTACTTTCGCGCGTACGTGATGCAAAGCACAGGACTCGGTGCCATTCGCATAAACTAAACCGGTAACATGCTTACGCCTGTTCACCTCCGAATATTCTGAACGTAGCCTCTTAATCAAGACTGTTAGTTAGTCAATGATTGAATGCGCGAGATCGTCGTAGCGCCCTCTAGCATGCGCAGGGTATAATACCTACAATTTATGTTGCAAGGCCGCGTGAGAAGCAAAAGACCAGTTTTAGTTGGGCTGAAGCAATCCCTATAGCTTTTGCTGCACTGCACACAATTGCGATACAGGGCAGAGGGAGTTCAAGCAGTGCGAAGAGAAAGAAACTAAAAGAAATAGCAATAAGAAATAACAAAAGACGACGGCGTACTGTGTGCACAGGTGCAAGCTTCAGGGCACCAGAGTGGAGACGCTGTTGCTGTGCAGCTGGGCTCGAGCATTGTCTCTCAAACGCTGGGGCTGCGGTACACCTCTACGTTCCTTGCACAGAGGAGTACACTGCCAGGAAAATTGAGACAGCTGCCTGCAGGATTTACCTTTCTCAAAGACGACGAACAGATGTGCGGAGGCCACGTCGGAATGGTTCACCTATTGTTTTTACACATATTCTCACAGGAGCTCCCCCAGGCAGTTTTACTTTGGGACCTTCTTCTGTATGTACTACAAAAAAAAAAAAAAAAGACATTGACTACAAAGAGCGTTCTGATGAATTAGCGAAGCAACTGAATGGCCACAAACTGACACTCTTAAACTGCCTTGAGCAAGAGTGAAATTTTTGCATACTTATTGTGTCCAGCAAGTGGAATCTACTGTATAATGGGATAGATTTTTCTAGTTATGCTTGTGGGAAAGAACACTGGTAGTTACCTTCTTAGAATCATTTTTCGGTGTCAGTTCAATCTATTTTTTTTACTTTATGTGGCGGTTTCCCGCTGTAATAACTATTGTCTAATGTCGTGAGGTCCACTTGACGTTCCATAATTTTCGCAACCACCGTGGTCGGAGCCATATCCTCTTCCTTGATTAAATATATCTAGGAAGAGGAGGAGGAGCAAGGACAAGAGGAAAGACATGGAGGACAGCCAGTGCTAAGACCAGCTGGCTGCTTTGTGCTGGGGAAAAAGGGTAAGGGGAATAAAAGAGAACAGAAAGGATGTACGACAAGGAAAAAGAAAAAGAGAAAAAAGCATGCGACACTGCTTAAACTTCGCCTTCCTTAGACCGCTCATCCTTAAAAAGTGCAACAACGCGTTCACCGCTTTCCGTGTTGGTGATGGTCCCGGCCAGTGTCCCAAGACTCGTTCCTCCGACAAAGGGCGCCTCTCAAGTCTGTAGCAGCGCCAAGTTCTTTCCTAGTGCCACTGAAACGAAGGCAGTCACATAAAAGGTGGCTAATCGTTTCTTAGAAGCCACAGTTCTCGCATATAGGGTAGTTTGCCACTCGAAATGAGTAAACGTTTCTTGAAGGCCACGCTAAGCCGCAGTCGGCACAGAAGTGTCTCCTCAGCTCGAGAGATTCTGGACGGAAGGCGGAACTGAAGGTCTGAATGGAAGCTACGAAGACGAACATTGGTTAATTCTGCCAAATTTCACTGTGCATGTTATCATCACGTGCTAGGGAATCGAAGCCTTGAAGATGCGTCGGTCCTGAAGAATGGTATTGCTCGGCAGTGAAGACCATCATGGGCAAATCGGGCGGCTTTATCGGCAAGGTCATTGCTATTGGTCCTACAATGACCCGGTTCCACTGACACGGGATATTGTGTCTGTATCTAATACATGGAAAGAAAACGGGAATAGTGTTTCGTATCTACGCCCAAAGACCAGAAGGTACACATTGAAAAGTCAGGAGCCCGCTGCACCGGTTCAATACCTGATAAGGCTTCCTTGATGTTCTACAAATCGGACAAGCATGGCACACATACCTGTGACAGGTATGTGCCACGCTTGGACGGTGACGCATTGTAAAGTACTGAAGTGGTATACAGCGGGCACGTGACTTCTCAACCTGCAGACTTCTGACTGTTGAGTATAAATGCAAAGCACTGCATTCGGCTTTTTAATAGGGCTCATGAGTTTTCAAAGTCCACCTTCTAATCTCTGGGAACAGATAGATGCACAAATCTGCTCCCGGCTTTTTAATTTTAGGAATTAGGTGGGGGCAGTGTTTCGCACCAATGCCCACAGATCAGAAGGCGCACGAAAAGTCCAGAGACCGTGGTACCGCTTCAGAACGTCATAATGCTTCCTTGACAAAATGTTTTTTTTTCTTCCTATAAAACAAGCGTGACACACGAACTTGTGACACCAACATTTCTCTCGATTCGAAGAAGCAACGACTACTCCAGGATAGTTGTTGCTTCAGGTGTACGTCACGTGGTCATCAGGCAAAGTCTTGTCACGTAAAGCTCAATTGTTCGCTTTACCACGGCAGACATGCTTCCAGCATGTGTGACCCGAAATACGGGAAGCCGGACAGTACAAGAACGTCTGATAGAGCGAGAGCGTTCATGTCCCCCGACGCAGTACTCCGAGGGAACGAACCGTCGTGCCTCATTTCTAAGATGGACAACGGCGTGTACCTTCACGCTTTCCGCGCTTGGGCCGGCTATGACGCAAGTCGTGTCGTAGATATTGTAGAAGTGTCTTGGATGGTGTCAGCCAGCGATTGTTTATCAAAGAGGACCTTGCGATGAAATTACAGCTAAATAAGATCGTTGGGGAGACCAGAATCACATTAGAACAGCGATGCCGCCACGTGCTGAAAATCTTGAAATCGTAGAACTTCCGCTGTGCAGCCAGCAATACTCTCAAGTGCGCACTGCGCCAGCAATCGCAGTGTCTGCGTTTATCTGCCATGACGTGTGTACGCCTTTAGAGGACAACTTTCTAAAACAGCTGCGACTTGACGGCAAACTTGTTGCTGATGAAGGGTAGTTAGTTCCTTGGAGCAGACTACGGACCCGGACTGTCAGTACTTATCGCATCAGGCCATCTCCCGAGGATATTGACTGTTGAACTTGAACGCAGCAGAGATATAGGATTGGTCACGATAAATTCCTTAATCGGATGGATTCTCCAAGGACCAAGCCAACATAGAGCACTCATCGAACGAGATACAAATTTGACGGTCTGCGCGCTGCGAGTAGACAGTTCTTCAGAAAGAGGAGCCATATTGCCCATAGCGTTCTCTACTTCTTCTCTCGCAGTCATTGCACACATTTGTCCATTTCTACACTGACAATGCCTGGGAAGGTTCTTCAATTATGATCTCTGCCACAGGGTGATTGGCGACAAGTTCTGCAACCGACGATGTTGTTGAAAGTGACGTCGTAAACAGTGTAGTGACGGACTTCGCTGGAATGACCAGTGATCCTCTAGCCGACCCATCCGTGTAAACAGAAGGCGTCCTCTGTTTCTAGTGCAGGAGCATTTTATAAAGTGGCTTGTTGCAAGGCTAAAGATTATATGTGGCTTTCTTTTTTAATTCGAGGAATTGTCAGGAGGGCTTTGAGAGGATGGAAGCACCACACTAGTAATGATAGTATTGCTGCAGGCCTGAAGATCGATGGTGGGATTACACGATGGTAGCAATAATACAGTAGGACTGGGGAACCTGGGCACGTGGGTGATATCGGTCAACTTCTTTTTCATATAGGAGATGTTAGGGCTCCAAGACAGGTCGCGGTCTGTTATTAGCCCGAGGAATCGATGAGTGTTCTCATACTTGATCGCATGTCTATTAACTCCAATGACGTAATGTCCATTTCCTTTCATGTGAAGGCAACTAACGAGCACTTCTCACATGACAACTAGTGCTCCAGATACGACCACTCAAGGCGATTCATCACCATCCTCTACATCTCGTAGAACACGTCATCCCCTTACAGCTCGTAGAACACGTCATCAACATGCTGGCTCTTTAACACCTTATCGGACAAGAACTAATCTTTTCAAATATTCCTTCTTTCCACGCACCATAACAGATTGGAACAACCTACCTTTTTCACATTTAGCTAACGCCGATTTCTTTGAGCTTGTAACTATTTGACCTTGCTGTCATTCGTTTGCCTTTTTTGATATCTTAATTAATTATCTCGTGTTCTATGGTCCATAGTCTAATAAGCTACTGCAGTGACTTCATAAAATTGTTTTATTTCTTCTTTTTTTCACATGTATGTGTGTAACTTTACGCACGACGTGCTCTTGTCAACGTGGCCATAATTTGAAGTATGTCTGAACTTTACATTTATTTCACTGTGCTGCTGGTTTTGCTGTTTACACTTCGCATTGCTACTTCTTCATAATTATATGGTTTGTTCCTTCCTTCTTTTCATGTTTGTTTTTGTTTTACATTTATTAGAGCTATTTCTTGCTCAATATGTATTCTCGACACTCCCAAATGTTTGTTCGCGTTGTCAAATTGTATTTCTTCGTACATTTGCCCCCTGCCTGGGCCCATTTTTGGGCCTGCAGTATATAAAAATAAAAATAATAAATCACCCGGTGATTTCTTATTTAGCATCTAGCAAGTGCAATGGGGCGACAGCAGGCCACGACGAGAGGCCACGCACTTGCGTGGCGCAGGCGATGTGTGGGCCTTTATATAGGCTTGTTGGTTTCATGAAATGAACGGTTCGAAGTTTGCGCTCTTTCCTGTCATCCTTTGCTTCCTTTCTATTCACGCAGTACAATACCCTATATAACACGACGAGAGATTTGGCTGGCACCTGTCTTGAGCATAGGGGCAAGGCGGCTGGATTTCTACGAAGGAGGAAGCCAGTCTATCGCTCCACGAGTCGTATATGTCCAGAAGGACACGTCGGCCCGCTTCACCGATCTTGCTGACGTTCATGTAGCTTACACTATCAAATACAGGCAAGGAGGAACTCTTGCATACAACCAAAGCTGCCCCAAACACCTCCACAGTGAACGGATTGTCCATCCTGGAGTTTCTTAAGATTGGCGTGTTTCTTTGGCTACATGAGGTGAAAGCGCGCCGTTGATTGGCAACGCTCGCGCAGAAAGCTCTAACTTCAATTTCACGACGATCTTGATGGAGAGCAAGGCACTTGAACGCGTGACGCTGCTGTGGTGATGTTCGCAGGCTGCGGACGACGCGCCATATCTGAGATAGGGGGCTTGTGTGGGTCAAGCGACTCGCAAAACGTTTTTCTGCAGCGAAGAGACTGAAGTGCTTTCATACGACTCTTAACCTTCTTCGAGCACACGTCTCGCCTCCCTTAAACTGTAAATCGATTTGGTGTGCCCATCTCGTCATTCAGCTCGATCACGAATTGCTCGGCGTCGCTCCAGTTCCGCTTCATATTCGTAAAATTTCGAAGTTGATGTAAAATCATAGGCAGTGTCTCGAACCACGTCATTGATTGTCTTCGTTTCTCAAGAGTAGCCTCTTCATTCTGATCGCAGCACTGCTTTGTGAGTTACTTGCATTGCGCCCAGTCGATGCGTCAAGAAACGGCCGTTGACTGTTATATAAGTGGGAAGTGGTCACTGCCATGGGTTTCGTTATATCCGGAAAGCACTGTACCTCGTCAGTGAGTCTTCGTACTGCTATACGTTAATCCCAGAAGGAACGTAGGACTGCCGTCGTCTGCGCAGTGCAGTTCATGATCCGATGGAAATAAAAAAAAGAGTCTTCTTCCTCGATGATCCATCTTCTGGATTCCCCATAGTGGGTGATGAGCGTTGAAGTCAGCGGTAATAATCCACGGCCCAGGTGTCCCTGATAAAATTGCACCAAGTCTCGCAGTGTCGAAACGACTGGATGTTGAACTACTACGCCTATAAGCGAGAAGATGAGGTTCCTTCGTTTGACTGTCAGGCACACACGTACTGGTTATTATCGTCAGGTGTTACAGCGTGTTCTACGTAGGTGAGCTGGCACCTGACGTAAATGATGACTGTACTGCAGTAGTTGCAAGATAACACACCTGAAAGCTTCGCATAACCAGATAACCAACCGCATTGTACTGGGAAGACGGTGTTCGCAAATAACAATAATAGTAAACTCGTTCTTAAATACAAGCGGTCGAGTATCCGAAATGCGAGTTCTGAGGCTTCGGGCATTCCACTGGAATATCGAAGCTTCTTGGACTGCTTTACTGAAGGGCTGCAGACGATGAGGTGCTATGGTGGTTCTGCAGGCTTGACAGCACCGAGTTCAGAGCGTATAATATTTCAAGTGCACTGCGACACTGCGAGTGGTCGGCGTGTGAATTCTGTATATAGAAGCACTCGAAGCGTATTTATGAGAGCCTTTACCACGGCTATACGACTTCCTTGTCATGACTGTCGCCACTGTGCCGTTCCGAAGCAACATGGGACATTCGTTACGCCATTGACCGTTACACCATCGGATGTTATGAGCCGTCGAGTGAACTATGTATACAGTTCCATTTTTAGGTGCGAAGCAGCTTATGGCGGGGGCTTTGTCTGTCGCTCCTTCCCACGTCCCACTCTCCTCTCCTACGCTCCACCCTTTCTCTCCTCTAGGAATCCTCTACTCTACGGAGCGGCGCCCGCATCGCGCGTCCCACACCCCCACAGCGCATGCGCGTCCGCTCCCCCTCTCTCCGATCTCCTACGCTCCTCCCTTTCTCTCCTCTAGGAATCCTCTACGGAGCGGCGCGCACGAGAGGTGGTGCGACAGCTGCATACTCCGCTCGGGGCGCCATGGTAGACGCTCAAGCTAACCATCTCCCCGCTGCTTCGCATATGGTTCCCTTTAGCGGGAGATGGTGTAACTTTTTTATTTATTCAGGACTTCGTATTTAGTGTTATTTGTCAATAATTGCAAGTCAAACTGAGCTACCCAGCCTCGTGCATACTACATTTCCAAAGCTTGAGCGGGCTGGTTTCTCGGGTGTCTCCATATATATGATGAGTAAATGCACTATTGTGAAGATATGCTTGCAGCAACAATAGAAATAAGTCGACTGCGAAATAACTGGCACTGGACGAAATAAGTAGCGGTGGCAGAATGTAAGTAAAACACAATACATGACGGCGACGCGGACGGCGCATTGCTGCTGGAATGTCCTTTCATCGCTATCGCCTTCGTGGGCTTTGTTATCAGAAGTAGGCGCAAACGTTTTGCAGTTAGTGTCGATTGTTTGGTAGTTGGGCTTTTGTAAGTGATATCAAACGGACTGAATTGTTACCCACGAAACAATAAGTAATGAGCATTTCTTCGGAAAACTACCATGGCGGCTTGTTATAGCGGAGAGAATGAAGTCTCACAATCCCGTTGCAGAAATTTTGTTTTCAAGCCGCGGATTCTGTGGCCATGAACGTGCGAATTTCGGTTGGAGCATTTGCTGCGTTTATCTGTTGTCATCGTTTCATGTCTGAGCCGATTAGAAGCCTCGTCAGAAGAGATAAGCGCGGGAATACAGCGCCTGGAGGCCAGCCTTTTTCAAAGGCTGGCCTCTAGCCGAAACGTCAGAATAAATCCTATGTTTGTCACTGTGTCTTTCTGATAGTATATTTATCCCGATAGCCAGGAAGAACCTTTCCTGATATATATATATATATATATATATATATATATATATATATATATATATATATATATATATATATATATATATATATATATATATCTTTTGGCCGAAAAAGTTCTAAGTGCGCTGATGTATGTGGAGTCATCCGTTATTTTCGAATCAGCAGTTAATGTCACTTATCCTTAAATTAATTAGCTCTGAGCGGCCGTTGCCCTAAGTAGAACAGCTTATCTCCATAAAATGTCGTAGAATGTCGAGCTACCCGAAATATTTGCATGTTTGACTTTCTTCAGCAGCTGTCGCATACTGTCTTCATGGGTTCCTTATAGAGCAGTGCTCGCTTAATTGCATTTAAAAAAAGAAAGGAAATAGAGGTACGGATTATTTACTAATTAGTGCTTTCATTAAAGGGGAACCCCGGCGACGATATCCATATTCTGATATTGCTATTCAGTTGTATCCATAGTCCTGTAGCAGGGAAAGCGGTTAAGTTTGACCAGAAACTCACCGATAATTTTTAATATCTGAATGAACGATGCTTTCAAACCGAAACCTAAACGGGTAGCCGCTTCGTGCAGCGCATGCGATGACGTCACAACTTACCCGCCGTGAGGCATGGGGTCCTGGTGCCACAAAAAATGAAAGTGACGACGTCATCTGACGATGCATCGGGCTGTGCTAGCTTTTGTGATTTTGACAACGAATATTTGAGCGCTGTTCATGAGCACTGTTCTGCTTTTTATCACCTGCCTCCTCGCGTGTAGGCAGCGATATAGGCAACGACGTCAGAAACACGGAGTGGCTCCCTTTCAATGGCATAGAATCCCGCCGAAAGTGTTTGATTTATTTTGATGAAAATGAAGTGATTTGCAAGCGCTGAGATTGGCTTATTACAGCAACAAGTCGAGCATATACTTAGAGAGAGATAGATGCCGTGCGGAAAGCAGGGAGGTTAACCGTTGCCCTCTAAGCTGCTTCCAACCAGCCTTCCACGTTCTGGGGAGCTCTTTGTACGAGACGAGCTGAGATCGAGAACGAGTGTTCTGCGCGAAATTCATTGTCCGAGTCCTTTCAAGCCCGCTAAATAAATAAATAATTTTAACATACCAGAGGACTTTATGTTTACGGATACCGGATTACTGCTTACGGCAGCAGCAGGATTGGTAGCGTCATCTTGCAGCCTCAGCTACAACACATTTTCATTTGTTTTTTAAACCTCGTTGGTGTTTGAGTCTAAAGAAAATCATGAGGGTAGTGTGAATCAATGGTTACCTCCCGGCTAGTGCATTGCACGAGCAGTTAAAGGGGCACTGTAATACCCCTGACAGACGGGCGAAAGTAAAGTCCTTTGTAGTGAACCCCTTTTTCTACTCTAAAGGACCCTCTGCAGAAAGTAGTTGCGCCGATGACACACGGCAGCGCGTGAACTTCTTTCTTTAGATGGTTCCTAAGGCGAACGCCGCAAAAAATGGCTCTCCTTGTTGAAGCAGCAAGATAGTGAACATTTTTAAAAAGTTCTGCATTTAATTTAGCGATTGTGGATCGTAAAAAAACGTCTTTATTGCTGATGGTTAATAATGTTGATGGTTCGTTTCACGCCGCGACGAAAAAGATAATGACTGCCGGAATCCCGCATGGCGGTGATGTGAGCGTTCGAGAGTGCGGTAAAAATAAATCTTTGCGGCCCGACAAATCTCATTACACGGCTAAAAGCTAAAGCTTATACGCAAGGCAAGAAAATAGTTGCGGGGTGTTGTAATTTTGTGAAAAGTCCTCTCCCGTTTACGGGTCGTGTACGCTGTTGTCGAGAGTACGCCTTTGCGCTCGAAAAGTAGATCGCCGATCTACCTTTCTGCAAAGGAACTTTTCCGGGAAGGAGATACTCCTTTGTCGTGTGTCACTGGGCATGAACTCCTTTCCAGTAGATGTCCCCTTACCTAAAGTACTTTAGCATGCCCGTGTGTCAGGGGTATTACGCTGCTTGAACGTAGCAAGGAAACACCCCCAGTAAATCGTGGAGGTTCCTGTGAACATGTCGGTCTAATATTCTTGCACTACGTGCAGAAGGGAATTACCATCTGGTTTCAAAGCACATCTGAAAAGCTCCCGCTCTCCTGACAACAAAACAAGTTATAGGCCGGCACGGAATACGATATGCGTGGTAGAACTACCTTTGGCAGATTCCCATGTTGAGTTACTGCGGGTGCCGTAAGGTGGCGCTACGTTCCCGCAGTGACTAAATGCGGCTGGATGATATTCAATGACAGCAACGACCAGGCAATATGAATACAGGGCGAGGAGGTACCGAGAGTACAAGAGCACAAATACCTCGGAATATGGATAAATGCTGGGAATAGATACATAGAAGTACAAGAAAAAGCTATGATAGTTAAAGGAAAGAGGAACTCCGCAATAATGAAGCATAGAGCGCTGTGGGGTTACAACAGGTACGAGGTAATTCGAGGTTTGTGGAAAGGTGTGATGGTGCCAGGACTGACATTCGGAAACTCAGTGGTGTGCATGAGGTCAGAGGTACAATCATGGCTGGACGTGAATCAGAGGGACGGTCGGACGTCTTGCATTGGGAGGCCATGGGAAGACCACAAATGAGGCTGTTAAGGGGGATATGGGATGGTCTGACTTTTAGGGAAGGGAAGCTCAGAGTAAAACTAGGTACGAACAGAGATTAAGGAATATGAAAGAAAGTAGATGGGCAGCGAAAGTATTCAGGTATTTGTATAGGAAGAACGTTGATTCACAATGGAGGAAGAGAACTAGGAGGCTTACCAGTAAGTATATATCCAGTAACGAAACGGATGGGACGAAAAAGAGCGTTAAGAGCATGGTCAGAGCGGCGGAGAACTCGGATTGGATAGCAAGAAGGGAGAAGAAACCGGCATTGAACAACTACCGAAAAGGGAAAGACGAAATCAAGAGAGAAAAATTTTACGATAATTCAAAGGGAAGCGCTTTACTGTTTGAGGCAAGGTCCGGTTGCCTGAGACCCCGAAGTTACAGAGCGAAATTCAATAAAGAAGGGGATACATGTGAATAGTAAAGCATATCTATGTATACTATGGTACAGCAGGGAGGCGGTTGAGGAAAGTGAGGCTGAGAACGAGGGAACTGAGGACAGAGAGTGTTGTTCTTGTTATGTGGGGTTTAACGTCCCAAAACCAGCTCTGATTATGAGAGACGCCGTAGTGGAGGGCTCCGGAAATTTTGACCACCCGGGGTTCTTTAACGTGCACTGACATCGCACAGCACCACAGAGAGTGTAGAATAGTACAACATTGTATGGTATAGTATAGAAATGGGATGGGAAAAGAAATTGAGGGTGAGGAGGAAGGTTGTGTGTGTGAGAAGAGGGAAATAAGAAGGGGAGAGGGTCGACCATAGCATATACAGTGCGGTATACAGTGCATATACAGTGGACCGTATACAGTGCGGTACAGCACGGAAGTGCGACAGGGGGGAGGATGGTAAGGTCACCAGCGCCCCATTATACTATTACAAGGAAGTGGAAAAGTGAGGTGAGTGTGCAGAGCAGTGGTATGGGTGTGAGGAAGAGGGACACGATGAAGGGAGAGGGTAAAACGTGGCATGTCCGCGTATAGTACGGTATAGCAAGAAGGTGGGGAACGGAAGTGAAGACGATGATGGAGAAAGGAGGAGACGAAGGCCACCAGCTCCGCTAATCATATCGCGGCCTTGAGTCCTGTCGCGGACGCCAGAATATGTCACACACTTCGCTCAGGCACGCCGTTCAGTAGCGGCGTTTCGGCAGACCCGTAGGCTTCCACTTACGCTTAGGCCTGCGGCGCCCTAAAAGCCTCGAAGCGGTACACTTAGTTTTGAGTTCGCCGGCCGACCCGTGCGGTTGGCACGTGTGGTGGTGTTGGTCCTGACTGACGCACACTCAGACAGACACGGATAGGTGCTTAGAAACAAAAGCAAAAGCATTTAATAACGAGCAAGGCAATAGGCAATTACAAAATAAATGAACTCAGACTATAGGAACACGCGCGACAGGAACTCGGAGGAAATACATGCGACAAGGTATCAATACAAGTATAAACAACGCAGGAGTTAACACTGGTAATAAAATAACTAGATGAAAAGAAAACATAACGAGAACTAACTCGATGCACTATCTCTGGTGCGACGCAGCGCACGCTTCGTTCTGACACCGAAATTCGGTGAATATAAAAAGAACATTAAATGAAAATAATTATGCCCTACGGAAATGTCCAACAATAACGGTCGTGACGCTTACGTAGAGGAGTTGACGGGTGTCACTGATGTCTCGCCGGCTTCGGTAGACGAAGAGAGGGCCCGATGTTGTGCACGACTGTTTTCGTCACTTCGGCTGCTCCATACCCGACGACTACGCGAGACTCGCGACACCGCTGATTGCTCTCTTGCTGGTCAAGACGTCAACTGCCGTGGCAGCCAAATCGGGCCAGAATCATCGTCTCCTTTTCGCGTGATGAACAAAGCGCGCCGGCCCGCTGCGGGGGGCCCCAGCCCGGCGGCTGCGTTTCTTTGGCGGTGCCGGCGGCATCCCGAGGCGTTGGCGATAAAATGGCCCGCAAGGCCAAGCTTTTCCTCGGGAGGCAATTAGCGGCTTTTCCCCTTTTTCCAAAGGACGCCGAACCTCGCTCCGCACATTCCCACGCCGTATCTTATCTCGTTGGACACGAGGGCGGCCGAGAACACCTGGCGGCTGTGACAAGTCCCAAAACCAGCTCTGATTATGAGAGACGCCGTAGTGGAGGTCTCCGGAAGTTACGACCACCTGGGGTTCGTTAACGTGCACTGACATCGCACAGTACACGGGCCTCAACATTTCGCTTCCATCGAAATGCAGCCGACGCGGTCGGGATTCGATCCCGCCACCTACGCCATCAGCATCTCGAGTGCCATAGCCACTAGACCACGGTGGCGAGGGTGCTCCGTTAGAGCAAGCTGCCCACAAATTTTTCTTTTTTTGTTATTCGTGAACCATGAATCTCCTTTCGCATTAATATTAAGCGGGCAATGGCGAATTCGGGCTTTCCTGTCAGTTAGCACTGTTTTTTTTTTTTTGCTCTTTAGAACGCGTGTACATGCCGTGCACGTGTGTGTACGTGTGTGTACGTGTGTATGTGTGTGTGTGTGAGAGAGAGAGAGAGATTGTGTTTGTGTGTGCCACCGCGTTGTATAAGGTTGTCCTGCTGGCGGTAATCTCTCGCATCCCTTCCAGTACGTGTTCATGCTTGGCCGCATCCATGCGAATATGATGGCGAGTGGGGGATTTGCCACGGAAAAAGGGAAAGAAATAACCAACTAGAAAAAAGGACGTTTCTCGTCGTTCGTGCCGCGGCCATAAAGAGAAACGAAAACGCGTTCCGTCCCTCGAATCTCGTTGAGAGCCTGAACGCATGCGCCAACTCTCAGTGCGGCTGCAGGACCATGTTCAGCCAACTTTCCGCCTTTGCGAACGCATCCCGGCCTCAAGACTTTATCCCATAGTGCAGTCTATAGACCCCAACCGCTGGAGTTTACGTGCCAAACGATGATGTGATATGAAGATGCACTCCGGACATACTGATGTCAAATTACTAACAGGAGGTCCGCCTGACCAGTTTTGTAACTCCGGGACCTCCTCGTGTACTAACAGTGAAGAAAGAAAGAAAGAAAGAAAGAAAGAAAGAAAGAAAGAAAGAAAGAAAGAAAGAAAGAAAGAAGAAAGAAAGAAAGAAAGAAAGAAAGATATTGTGGAGTTCTGCGGAAATTGCGAACACCCGGGGTTTTCTTAAACGGGCACCGATAACTCTCCGATAGCCTTTATCGGAAATGCGAACGCCACAGCTGGGATCGAACCCACGTGGTTCGGATCGGCCGCCAAGCACCATGCATCCAGCAGACCACCGAGGCGAACATGAACAGCAAAAAGGAAACAAGTATGGGCGACACGGATGCGCACTGTTTTCTGTCGTGTATAGTCGTGTTTTTCCACTTTTGTCGCTGTTGGAAAAGCTATCGCAGTAAAGTAAAAACAGCCCATCGAGAGGTCATTGCGAGATTTTGGCAAAAGCATTGCTATAAGGGGAGCTGGGATTGCTAAACTGTGAGAAGGGCAAAGAAACAAAGGAGATACCATTCGGAGTGTATCATGCATAACTTGCTTGATCAAGCCTTAAGACCAAGCCCTTCTAGTTTCTCTGGCACTCGGCCTCTGAACCGAAGGTGGCGTGATTGAATCCCGGCTGCGGCGGCTGCATTTCGATGGAGGCCAAATGCTGACGCCCGCGCACTGTGCGATGTTAGTGCACAGTGTGTGGGTTAAAGAACCATGAGGTGGTCGAAATTGTCCGGAGCTCTCCACCACGGCGTTTCTCATCATCTTATCGTGGTTTTGGCACGTATAAAACCCCGGAAATAAATTAGAATGGCGCCTTAGCTTGATAAGCACAAAAGATGGTTGGAAATCTGGTGGACGGAAAGTAAAGTTACGTTATGTGCGTTAATACGAACTTTCTGGCTTGCGGTTACTGATCTTGTGACTTCAGTTAGGCTCTTCGTAGCCTGTGACCATCCTGGTGGACGCTATTTCATACTATTTATTTATTTGTTTGTTTGTTTCGGGTATTTAAGCCGGAAGGATCAGAGGAAGTATCGCGGCGCAACAATAGTACCACCGGTCGATCTCTCATACTATTGTGCGTTGAACAACTTCAGGTGATGAAAATTGATCCGGAGTCACCCACGGAACTGCGACAAACCTCTTCATAGTATTTTGAGGTCGCGTCATCGAATCCCGGTCACGGCAGTCGCATCTCGATGGAGGCGAAATGCGAAAGAACACCCGTGTATATACTTATATTTATGAAGTACGTTACAGAATCCCAGGTGATCTACTGCGGAGCCCTCAACTACGCGGCGCCTACCTCATAATCGCAGCTGATCTTGGCAAGTGAAAACCCGTCAGTTACATTATTATCATCTTAATAGTATCGTGCTCACATAACTTTTTTCTTTTATGCTGGGTGAACTACCATTTGCTTGCAGCTGCACGTTGATCACATGCTGCCCCGGATTTCATTCTTGCAATTTTCTTTCGTCTATAAAAAAATCGTATATAAAAAATAATAATAATAATAATTCTATCCTCTCAGGGTCGCAGGGAGCTGCGACCCTGAGAGGATAGAATTATTATTATTATTATTATTATTATTATTATTATTATTATTATTATTATTATTATTATTATTATTCAGTTAAGGAAAGGACGCTGATTTCTGCAGCCTACTTCGGGAGCACGGCTAAGCGTCCATGGGGGTAGTGGAAAGGGGACTGAAAAAGAGCTAAAGGAGAGGAAAACCGTAGTGGAGGGCTCTGGAAATACTGACCACCTGAGTTTCTTCAAAACGCATTGACAAGAGACACAGTACACGGGCCTCTGGCATTTTGGCCTCCATCGAAAATGCGACCGCCGCGGCCGGCATCGAGGATAGAATGCTGCATGTGAATGCACGCTTGGTGGTGGAGAAGGCGGTGGTGGCGGTGGAGGAGGAGGAGGAGGAGGAGGGTTGCGTTTGCAGCAGTGCACTGTCACAGGATCCAGGATAGAGGCGAGCGGATTGCGTTGCGACGCGTGCTCACGCAAAGTTTACCGGCGCAGAAAAAAACTGGCAGGGACGCGACCATGCGCAAACATTGTTCGTGCGGAGTGGCTGTAGGGAAGGATACGGCAATGGCAACGGCACTGCGTGCAACTTTCTGTAGGCTTTTCTTTTTTCCTCTTCTTCCTTGATGTAGTACTGACATACATGTTCAAAGCTGCAGAAACACTATCCCGTATGCCTGAAAAGAAAGAGAGAGAGAGAGACGCTACTTGCTGTGATAACATCTTTGAAACAACGCGGCAGGCTTTTTAACTGTGCAGTTAAAAAGCCTGCCGCGTTGTTTCAAAGATTCTTCGATTTTGTATTCAACACATAACGAATTATACACACCCAGTTCTTTGCTTCTTTCACATCTGCGTGCGTGAATTATTCCGATGGCCGTTTTTTCTTTTTCTATTTTTTAGTGGAGTTGTATGGCAATTCTTCTTGCAGCGCTTTGCTATGGTAGCGGCGTTGTGTAGTTTATCGTTGTTCTGCTTTTTTACAGTCAACCGAAAAGGGAAGAAAGGGAATCTTGGCAATATGGAGGAAATTTAAAATTTTACGTTTGTGTCACAGTTCACATCACTTTCGGGCGGTGGCCTCCGAGATGGTGGTGTGCGAAACTTGACGCCTATGACCTGCCATGCCACGGTGGTCTAGTGTCTATGGCACTCAGCTGCAGATCCGAAGGTCGCGGAATCGAATTCCCGGCCGCGGCGGCTGCATTTCGATGGAGGGGAAATGTTGAGGCCCGTGTGCTTCTGCGATGTCAGTGCACGTTAAAGAACCCCAGGTGGTCGAAATTTCCGGAGCCCTCCACTACGGCATCTCTCATAATCAGAGCTAGTTTTGGGACGTTAAACCCCACAAATAAATAAATCAATCAATCAATCAATCAATCAATCAATCAATCAATCAATCAATCGACGCCTGTGACCTGTTTCTGGATCCCGAATTCGCTCCCTCTGCGTGCATGGCTGGTAGACCAACGGCCATCAAGCCGCGATTTTAACATCCAAGCCGTTCTTGGTTGACCCACTCTCATGCCGGGGGTTACACAAAGCCCAGTGCGCAGCAAGCGTTTTCGTGGCACTGCTTTCATCTCCCGCGCTTCTATCCACTCTCGCGCTCAGTCCACCGCTACATGGCGGTTATTACGCGAAGCCCAATGTGCGGTAAAGTGTAGATAAGGTTTAGCTCGAAGTTGTGGGTTCGATCCCTGCGGCGGCGGCTGCGTTTCCATAGCGCAATATGCAAAGAAAGAAAGAAAGAAAGAAAGAAAGAAGAAAGAAAGAAAGAAAGAAATGCATCAGTGCAGTGCATGCAAAGGATTGAACAAGTCCGGCCAGTAGGTAATGGTGAAGGCCGGAGTACCAGACACCGCCAGTTGACAAAAGACACAACGTTTGGGTGCAGTGCGAACGTATGACCAATATATAGGCCACGACATCAATAACCTGAGTGCCTTGTTGGCTACGTCATGATTACCGATAAAAGAACATCTTCGCGACGTTATTTTATCGTTCATCGCGAAGAGATCAGTAAAAGTCGGCTGGGGGCAGTAGTGTGAAAACCAAAGCTATACCCTGCTACCTAAAAAAATTTGCAACTATGAATTTATCGGTTCTTTTTTTCTCTCTGGGAAACTAATTTAATTGAAGCAGGTAAGGTCGAACGAAAACAGACCTGGGTGGCTCACAGGTCACCGTCCTGCTTCAAAGGGACAGGCTCTCTATGCGCCCAACTATTAGGGTAATCGTACAGGTGGACCATATACAGCAACTGTGTCATCAATCCATCAATTCAAGGTGAAGTAATGAAGGCACAACAGGAAACAAGGGCGTGTTGTGCCTGCATTTGTATTTGTTACAACGCACTAGCGCACGCTAGTGAAATGTCCCAAGTAATACGGAGCTCAGTGTCCCGAGTACGGCGTCGAAAAGGGACCTTACCTCCAGGGTGTCGCAACGAAATGTTTTTCGTTCCGGTTTTCGTTTCGTTCCACAGAGAAAAGTTCCGTTCCGTTTTCGTTCCGGAATAAAAAGAAAACGTTCCGTAACGGTTCGTAACGTTTTTTTTTTTTTCAATAAGAAAAACGAACAAGATACTTAATATTTAAAGGATCTTTTAAAAACAACAAAAAATACTGAACTAATACATAAAGATGCAATAATAATTGTTGGGGTTTTACGTCCCAAAGCCACGATGTGACTATGAGGGAAGTCCCAAAAAGTTTCGAAGCAAGGACACAACAAAAACTTGGTATTTATTTTTCCTCAAATTTGATTCTCGGATTTTCGTCAAGGGGGGGCACACGATTTCGCTGGTCATCAAGTATACTCGCCGATAAGCGAGACCGCTGCTCTGACCAAAACGAACTGCTCTGACCAAATCGAGTGCCGAAAATGCTCTCTCAACGCTGACTTGTGTGGCTGGCACACCAAGGGCCACTTGTGCTAACATGTACAGCTCCGGCTGCCGCTCTTTGCGCTCGTCCCAAAATTTCAACACATTCGTGCTTCTTGGAAGGCGCGGCTCCTTGTCCAGCATTTCCAGTAAGAGGACGATGACCGTTGATGATGTTGCTCACGTTGCACGACCTCGGTTGTTCCAGGTCGCAAAGTTTTCCCGTGAACCGAAAAACGATAAAAAAAATATTTCGTTTTTGCTCCGAAACGAAATAATAAATAACGTTTCGGTTACGTTTTCGTTCCCGTCAAAAATATCGTTTTCCTTTTTCGTTTTTCGTTCCGTTCCGACACTCTGCTTACCTCACTTAGATGTGCGCCAGCATTTGACAATTTCAAGTGTTTTTCTCGACAGACTAACCAAGCTCAGTCCTTGCCTGGGTTGAATTGGACCGAGAACCGGTTTCGCTCGACACAATAAGTTCAGAAGCATGCAGGCGACAGGAGGAAACTGGTCTCGAATCCTCTCGCGAACGATCTCGCTTGCATTTCGACAAACGGGAGGGAAACTCATCGTGGTTACAACACTGGCTTCTTGGAATATCTTGCCGGATGTCCCGAGATTCGAATATGCGGAGGGGGACATATCAAGATGGCGTAGATAATAAGCGTTCAGACGGCTAGTCGAGATAAGGGGACACCAACCACAAACGCAAAAATTCCGACGTTTCGAGGCCAGCTTCGCCCCTTCTTCAGGGATGACGGGTCGGCGTTTAAATCTTTACGCATTCAAACGGCTCACGATTCTGCGATCTCTCTTAGTGCTAGCATTGAAGTATGTTCAGAAAGGAAACACACCGTTGCATACCTGTTTGTTTTAGGGACCATAGAGGTAACGCATTTTTGTCCTATTAGCCTAATCATCGACGCTGTCGAGTACATTTCTGCCAAAGCACTCGATTCTCGTCACAACTAGGCCGTCTTCATACCCTGCTCACTCGTCCAAAACATTTTGTTGGGGACAAGAAATGTCCTTTTTTTTAATACGTGTTTTCGCGAGGAAGTCGTGGGTGACCAGCTACCACCTCCTGCTCTTTCCCCCTCCTCCCCCGCCACTCGTCATTTCACCACGCCCCTCTCAACAACTGTCCCTTTGTGAAAGTTCGTTCCCCAGAAAAGCCAAGGCCTGCCGCCAGGCCGCCCGCTGAGCGCGCCACCTCACCGCACGGTCCGCCTCCCCCACCTTCCTGCACTCGTTCAAACACTCACACAAAACGAACGAGCTATTGAATGCCCCCTGCCACCGTTGTTGTGTCGGGAAGGGCAGCTGGAGCTAGCGTGCAACAGAAAACAGAGCAGGCGGCTGCTGGGCTGGCATTTATGTCGAGTCCTTTTTTTTTTTTTTCCTTTCTGCGCGTGTTCCTCTGCGTTTTATCTTTTCTTCCTCGTATTTCTTTCTTCGTATTTATTTGCTTCTTCCACCACTCTTCTTCCCTCGACGGCTCTGAGCGAGCGGCCGGCCTAGTTTCATTTCGAGAGACGGCGACGACTGCTTTGCTCGGCCGCGTGGGGCGGAAAACGCAATCCGCCGAGCGAGCGAGCCGTGTGTGTGTGCGTGCGTGTGAGCCTTGCCTCGTTCGGGCGGTGCTGGCCGCGATGGCGCCCGCTACGCGATGAGGCCAGGCCGGCCCTGACAGGCGCCGCCGAGGAGTTGCGCTGAGTGTATGGGAGAAGACAGGTCGAGGGAGTCTTGTGTTGTGTTATCGGCTAGCGTTTCTGGAAAAGCGGCCGAGCAGGACACTAGGCGACGTCCAGCTGTTTGGGCATTAGGCATAGACGTCCACAAGGCCTTCGTTTTTCGGCGTAGCGGGGTAAATGTGAACAAGTCCGCGATAACATCAGTAGAAGGCGGTTGGCGGATTCGTGGAGGCCCCGCCACGGTGGTCTAGTGGATATGGTACTCGGCTGCTGATCCGGGGGTCGCGTGATCGAACCCCGGCCGCGGCGGCTGCATTTCGATGGAGGCGAAATGTCGAGGCCCGTGTACTGTGTGATGTAAGCGCACGTTATAAAGAACCGCAGGTGGTCGAAATTTCCGGTGCCCTCTACTGCGGCGTATCTCATAATCAACGGTGGTTTTGGTACGTAAAACCCCACAAATCAATCAATCAATTCGTGGAGGAAAGGGTGGGATAGAGTTAGGAGAATGGACGAAACGCGATGTAGTGTAAAAATTACATTTACCAGATAGCGTGGAAAGTGGAGTCACAAAAAGGCACGAAGTACGCAGAGAATAATAAATCCGCCGCGAGAAAACTAAGCAAAAGGTTGTTGGGTGCCCTCCGCAGCGAAACTCCACAGCAGTATGTATAGTGACACCGACCAGCCGTGGCAGCGCGGCATCATGAAGGAAGAGGAGCACCTCCATCGATAATGTTACGAGTAGCTTAGGCCTACTGCCATTTAGACACGGCACCGAGTGGTCAAGATGGCGCCAGTACAACCGCAACAACTACTCGCCTTCATCCTTCGCTTCCTTATAGAGCCGTGTTGAGACGGGCGGTCGGTTTTAATATGAATGTATATAAAGCTTTCGAGGGAATCAAAATCCCTCGATCGAACATCGACTCCAGGAACTCGAGCAAGGCACGGCCATGTCCTGGTACGTAACAAAATGCTGTAGTTCATGTGCACAAAATGCAAGGACTTCGTTTTGCAGTTGCTGTGGGAGTTCCCCGGAATGAACGTTTAGATTTCTGTGTACATGGAAGCGCAACTGCCGGAAAGAGGTCCACCTGTCCTTTCTGTTTGTATTTATCCTTAATTACTATTTCCCAATTGCACTGAGAGAGGAAGAGAGAGAACGAGACGGAGAGATCATTAAGGAAAAGTACGGAGGTGTCAAGAACAAACATCAAGTTTCTTACCCTATACGTTGACGGAAAAACGAATATGTGCCGACCAATGGGGAAAAAATGTTATCATCCCTGTGGGAAAAAAAAAGAACGCCCAAACACGGGCGAACAAAATAGGGCGAGACTCTTTTTTTTTTCCGTCGTCCGTGTCATGTGGGCGCCTTTTCCATTTTACGAACAAATGTATCAGCAATAACAAAAATGTTCGTTTTGCTGTTACACACACACACACACACGCGGTGTGTGCTCTATGTGCGCCGTCCGTGGTCACACCCTCGACTTGCTGCTCCAGACTTCGAGTAAGCAGGGGCCCTCAAGGGGGCAGCATCGTAAGTTAGCATTTACATTGTGTGTACATATGCAAATAGTTAGTCCTATGTTATCTGCCTGTCTTGCTGTTCTTATACTTTGCCCCCCCCCCCCCCCTTCTCTCTCTCTCCTCACCCCATTCGCTGGAGACCGCGACTCAGGTGTCAGATGCAATAGCTTGACAGAAGCTGGAGTTTCCAGCAACTCGTTGTCTTCGCTCCTCTTGTATATACAAAGAATGAACCACCACTACTACTATATAGAGTATGGATTAAAAATAAAATACAAAGGGATGGATTCTGCTCAAAGCATTAGGTTTCAAAGACCTAACATAACCTAACCTAAAGGAACCTGCTGCTGAGACTATATAGCAAGAAGACTAAAAAACTGGCGGTCGAAAACTGCGAATGGCACTTAATGAAAACAACCTATAATTTCACAGGGGGCGGGGTTGCTCGCGACTGATTCATTGGTAAATAACTGCAGATCATAACCCCCCCCCCCCCCGCAGAAATATATATATATATATATATATATATATATATATATATATATATATATATATATATATATATAGAAAGGAACTTCGCGGCGCTGCATGTCGTCCTGATTCAAAGGCGATGCTCCTAATGTAAGTCTATCCAAGCGAGTCGTGTGAGCCGAATTCCAATTTGTGGATGCGCGGTAATAACATGTGATTTTTCGCCATCGACCGTTGTGTAAGAGGCAAGCCGTTTGTCACGTGATTTCAACGTGTGCTTTGGCTGTCCGCTCGCAGCGTGGATGTCATGCGAACGATTTTGAAGCCTGAAGCGGATGTATATATAAAGGCAATTCCCAGGGGCACCGGATGACGCCAAAGCCAGTTCTATGTCTGCAATGGAGGAAATCTTTTACCGCGGGTAGAGACGGTCGTTATCAAAGTGCGACTTTCCCAAGGTTCGTTATTGTCATTGAAACAAAGCATTTGCTCCAGCTGCTTGATAAGCTGTGCGGGCGTTACCGACAGCATAGCAAAAAAGTAAGGCAGCTCTCTTTTTCTGTAATAACTGCGTGTTTGGACCGGCTGTGTAGTTGGTAATAGCGCAATGATAGCCCTGCAACTAAAAATGAATAAATAAATAAAATATTTGCTGGTGACGTTACCGACTGATGATGGATGGATTTTTTTGAGTTTATCAGCCGGAACTTATCGTGGTCATTTCCATTCAATGCTAGGAAAAGGGGCGTTAAATATTTCATTTATTTACACCCTGGTGATTCTGGCTTTGACATGCCAAAAACCAACGTACGATTCTGGGGGCAAGCCGCACAGTGCGGGTTGGTTGAGATCTGCGGATAAATTTTGGCTGGCGGGGTTCTTTAATGTGAGGGTAAATTTACGTATTTCTATAGCACCCGTTTGCATAATCTTCATATGGAACTATGGTCAGAGCAGAGTCCGTGCTTTTTTGTTATTTTTGGTGTGCGTGTTTTTCTGCGCTGCAATCAAAATCATGTTGAAGCAGCTATAGCTGCAGTCTTCAACCTTACTAGGTCAGCTCTTTGCGATCTGCGTCCCAACGTAATGTGGCCACCGTAGACAACCCGCACCGTCGCATTGCGTATGATCAACGCTAAGCCGTGCCCACGGTAGGCACGAACAGCAGCGTTTCAACAATGCCCTTATTCAGATCCAGTGCTTGAGGCTCTTCCCATTATGCACATCAAAGCAACCGCCATTTTGGTCAGACAATAGGGGGTTTCGGCAGTTGTTTTTATGCGAAAGAGATCCCTCTGTGCAGTAGTTAATGGAGCGTCGCGAGTCTATAGCGCAGCTTTTGAAACATTTCACGACTCTCTCACTTTCGACGCTTGTTTGCAGCTGCAACTTACGAAAACAATGAGAAAGAAAAATTACCGTAAAAGGAAGAAAAGTACACACTGGAAATTTCCGCAATGCGGTCGTATCGGCGCTTTAACAAATGGGAAAAGAAAACAAGCCTTAATGTTCTTAATGTTCGAACGTGCGTAAACACGTTAGAACTTTTGCCATAATAAGATTACGTTTTAGTCTCCTTCGAATAGAGCCATGCCGAATTAAGGATATGTAAGTGAAGGAATAATTTCCTTCATCCGACATATTTGACCTCGTTAATATGGCCCATTGGATATAGCTGTGATGCGTACAACGCACACTCAGTCACGAAAATGTTCTCATCACATTTAATATTCTTTCTGCTGCGGCCCGCGGCGTTTACTTGTTTACAAATTTTGAGGACGCCACCAGCTTAATATCCGTTCTAATAGTGCGTATACACGAATGACCGCTCTGGCCCACGTTCACATATTGAAATCTCTCTGGCTCGCAACTTTACGGGAGATCAAGTCTCCATAACCATAACCATTAAAGCTATTATAACAGAAGTGACTTTCCTTAACCAAGAAAGAAATGATCGCAATGCTTTTCTTAGCTGTTCACATGTCGTGCGCCTGTGAGCTCTGTTGCACGCAGTATATAGTGGCTTCTGCTCTGCGGTGGCTGTATCTGTATACGCGGTAAGCTCTTCCTGCGCTGTAAGAATAGCTCCCCAAGTAGCGTTTTCGTTTTAATTCATTCGTGCTTTCTAGTAAACAACATGATATACTTCATTCGCAACAGAATGGCGAAAAGCATTTGGTTGGCATGCATTTGCGATGGAGCTCTTCTGGCTCCGTGCCATCAATGCGCTCGAACCTGCACTGTCATCGTGTTATGGGATGCAGTTCCTTCATACACCTTGACTAATGCGTTAAGGTGAGGCTGACTTACAGAACATTGTCCTTGTTTTTATGTGACGGTCCACTTTTACCCTTAGTCTAAAGAAACTCAGTAGGAACTCGCAGTCTACAGAACGCTTTTCATGGGAAGTTTATACGAAGTCTAAAGCAACCTGTATGAAACACGTCATTTCACACACCATGGGAGGTGTGTTGACGTCATATGTGCTGAACTCTATAAAGTAACTTTTAGAGAACGCCTTCAGAACTTCCGATGTTACCTTTCTATAGAGTGGCTCTTCATGCGCGCTCTATAGTGGATTCACTGACGTCATATCTACTGAATTTTATACTATAAAGCGCCTTTAGGGCTTAATAGAGCTACATTTCTGTCAACCGAATCCTATAGAATAATATTTATAGAACGTATTTAGAACTTCAAACATTACCTGTCTATGACGACCTTTCTATATACACTCTATAATGACGCTACAGAGAGGGTGTTTTCAGCATCTACAAAATTCTGTAGAAGAACGCTTTGCCAGGGACCTGTTTAGGCCCACTGCAGGGCAAAGGCCTTTTCCATACGTTTTTTTACAACTAACCTGGTCATGATGTAATTGCGGCCATGTTGTCGCCACATAGATCTTGATCTAATCGGCCCACCTAGCATTCTGGTGCCTTCCGCCATGCTTGCCCTCTCTTAGAATTTAATATGTCGCCCCCTAATGATCATCTGTTACTTCGTTTTCGCAGGACATGTCCGGCCCATGCTCATTTCGCAGTCTTGACTTCGACTAGGATATCACCGAAATTTCCGCAAATAAAGTCAACCGCAGCGGTGGCGATGTAGTAGAGTGTCGGCGTCCAGTGCGACAGATACTAAGTCCGAATCCGAGTGCCTGACTAAGGATTACCGTATCTTCTTAAGGACATAGGATTGGCGATGGGGCGTTTTCGTTGATTATGGGATTGTCTCAAAAGGACACCCCTTGAGGTGGCAAACTAGTGGTATGAAAAGTTTTTAAAAGGAACTCCTATTTACGATCGTGGAAGAAACTTCATAGAAAAGCTTCGCAGAATTTGTCCTTACAGTTTAAAAAGAAACTCCGCGTAAATTCTCTATTGGAATTTGTCTGTACGATCTTAAAAGGAACTCCAGAAGAACTATTCTATGGAAATTAGTCTATAGAATGATAAAAGGAACTCGGTAGATGTTTTCTGTAGGACATCTTCGGAGTTTCTACAAGAATGTGGTGGCCAAATAAGTTTTGGAACTCTACGAAAATATTTTATAGCGGATCAAAATAAAAACGATAGAATTATATCAAGCAATTTCAAAAGACTTTCTAAAGGGCCACATTAAAATGTTTTGTCCTCAAAGCTGCAGACAGTGCGAAAAGTCGTTCTACGTACATTACCATGTAGTTAAATGCAATACAAGTGCGACAAAGCATCGCCTGTGTATCGTCAGTGGAAAGCAGACATGATGTCGGGTCACAGCACAGACAAGTCTGCTAAGCAGAGGTAGGCAAAGTTATAGACTGTAACTCTAGATTAGATCGCTTATGCCAAGTCACAATTTGTCTCCATCCTGTTTCAAAAGGAGTGGAACAGTATTAGATATCGTCATAATGGGTGTTTCCATGGTGCACACTCTGTGGAGAACGATTCTGTAGCATTCCCCACACTTGGATCAGGACAATTAGGGCAGTAGTGCTTGAACAGAGAACTGGGAGATACCAGTTGTATGGAGTGTACAGTGGACGAAATTGATCGGTTGGGTTTAAAGCGTGTGCAGTTAAAGCACTGACACAAAAATTTTGCATGTTACTTTTTCAGCTGCAAAAAGCCGCTAATGGCCCACTCATCACATGTCGCAACATTCTTTGCTGCAGCTCACCACTATTATTTATTCAGACACAGTTTTGCGGTGATCAGTTCCAGTTTCGCTTTCAGAGCGCCGAGATAGGTTGATTGTTCTGTAAACACGGTTGGCCACGCAGCCCCTGACAAAAATAGTGTCCCTGTATCTGCTACAGCACAGGGACACTAGACAAAACCTAATGAGTGCGCCACACTCGGACAACGCCTGCAAAAGCTTCACTCTCTTGCGAACAGTAGAAGGCGGGGAGACGACAAAGGAACGCAGAACTAAGGGCGCCTTTCTCCTTGTGGCTCCCAATGACACAGCGCGGCAGAGGCAGTAGCAGCGGCCAATGCAACGACCTTTGCCCGTTTCCAGGACAACGATTTAGCTGTCGATTCGGCGACATCCTGCGATGGTGGTACGGTTGCGCTTCACGCACCTTAACATATATTTTAAATACGTTCTAGGCTGTATTTGCCGTTGATGTTTCTCAGATGATGTATGCGTGTCTGCACAAATCTATCTTTAGAGCAAGCGCTAAAAATCATTGTAGAGGGAAACGAGGGGCACACGGGACAGGCACTCGTTTTTTATCTCTCCATTTCTTCCCATGTTAACATTTGGGTAGTCCTGGACCTATCCACAGTTTACCAATGAAGTTGTGAATGCATGCTTTTGTTTTCATTCTACAATAACATAGGCTTCAGATGAAAGAAGAAAACACTCAGGCTAACTGTGGCTTGTTGTTCGAAGCCAACCTGAGCTATACTTACCTCTACGCAGTACGTTATCCGTTTTATGTTGTGTCGCTTATCAATATCCTCAAGGCAGTTCTGTTTTGTGTATCCATAGTAGTGTATCCTCTAGTGACGAGCAAACCTCACAAAGTCTTCACTGTATATCCACTGTTGCGTGACAGCCAACACTGAGTGATCACCACTTCAGAAGACAAAGTAAATGGGAGGACAACGAAATGTCAGTAAAGGATGAGGGGTGTTGACTTGTGAGCCAGACTTCGAAGTGTCCACTACTTCAACGTATTTTCTCTGAGCAGCTGAGCGCAGCCCATGGAAAAGAGAACAGTCGCAGGTTTCAATGCATCCACGAGATTTATTTACTGTACAAAAAAATCTCCTATAGTTGTACGACTGTACATTTACATAATGCCTTTATACAGCTTTCCTTTTTACAAGACAAAGAAAAAAAGAAGAAAAAATGAATCTTTACAAGACAAACTGGCAAAATGCAGTTTCAGTCATACGAGGGTTGACGACGACGACGCACGATGTGTTTGTGGTTGATGAGCATGTGGCTTTGTAAATAATGCGCGATTAAAAAAATAAAAACAACAATGTGTTTCGAGAACTCTCTCATCAATCACGTTTGTTGACGACATTTTCCTCTCACTTTCGCACATTTATACAATTGTTAACATTTGTTATCTCTGGAACGAAAAAAAAGAAACAAATTGCACCTAAGATTTACATGGCAAGGTAGACAAGTAAAAAAAAAATACAAAAACCAATTTCTTTTTTTTCTTAAACTGGTCATCATGCAAGAGGGATCACCGGAGACAGGATTGCAGAGAGACCATTTCAGTTCAGAATGACAAAACAATGTACAGGAATCGAGCAAAAAAGAAAAAAAGAACAATAAAAGATGGTTTCTTTACAAGACACGATGTAGAATAAAAGCACGATTTCAACACAGTCTTGTTATTTTTCTGAGGTTGGGCACCATCGTGTCCTGCATGATAAGCATTAATAAAATGGACTTTATGTAACTTACAAGGTAAATGTACCAGTTGATCGTCTGATCCAGAAAAACCACTAGGACTAGTTTGCCAATTACAAATTTAGGATGCCTTCAGATCAAAATGTTCAGTACAGGAAAACCACGATGGAGCCCAACCAATACACGTTCTCTCTTATAGTCACCGGTAGGTATCCAATTTTGGATTAGCACAGAAAGTCACGTGGGAACTGGGCTAGAAAATAGAAACAGTAGGGGAAACTACACATAAGTAACAGTTATGTAGGGCAGTAATACTTCAGCGTCTTGGAGACACTGTTGCAAGGACAAAAAGACGTTTGAAGAAATTTTCAGTGACCAGTTTTAACATCGAGTTACATTTCTTTTTTTGCACAAATGAACAAACAGAATGCAGCAGGTTGAATGTGTATGTCTTGTTTTCTTTCATTAACCACAATGAGGCGACGAAGACGACGTAATAATGACGGCTGTAGCGGCAGCGATCACAGTGGTTGGTAAGAGTAACTAGCAGTGGTGTCGGCAAACAGTTACTCGGGGGAGACAGTTGACGAAAAGGTTCTTAAAAAAAACTTAAGGCAGTTAAAAATAACGAAGGAAGAAAACGCTATTACGGAGACAAATGCAGGAAATTCTTTCGCCCATCCAAATTTGTGAACAGAGCAGCACAATGACAAGTTTTTAAAAACATAATCAAGAACAATCAAGGGTCTTCCAATTGGTTAGAGGGCTTAAGCCTCCTTTTGATTTTCTTTACATCTTTGATGGGCAGCGGCCACAAAATAAAAAGTCGGTTACAAAAGGGACATTCGAAAGAGCTTGACTGACCGGCTAGGCTTGTGCATATTCCAAATTTCGACTCCGTTTTTCAAGACACCTCACCCGACTTGGCCCTACACAGCTTGTGTGCTTCGTTTATTGACACTCCTTTAATTTTAAATTCCCTGTATTGTGTTCATCAATGCTGCTTTTTTGCCGACGCATATCGCTAAGAGTCGCGTGTCTGTAGTTTTCAAAAGCGTTTTTTTCATGCTCTCTTTGTATCTGCGCATTCTCTTTGATGTATGTTTTTTTTTTCTTTTTCTCCGAAGATAAAAGAAAAAAGATGGGCATTTCGGGGGCGGCAATGGTCCCTGAAAAAACTTGTACTTTCAGGTTGTGTACACACAAACACACAAAAAACGTGATTGCTCTGACTTTGAGAGAGAGAGACATAGTTGTATACACATTCCAAACAGCATCAGTCTGTCGTTGCCTTTCAAACACGTCACTTTTGCCCCTGACTCTCCAAAAAAGACTCTTTGTATGGAGCGGGTGTAGTTTTTGTTGGCATTTCGCTTTGTCTCTTTTTTTTGTACAATCGCCTACACGAGTTCCGTGTTTTAAGTTTTAAAACATCTCTCGCCGCTACGCAAGTTTTGTTTTTTTGACCTTCACTCGTGTAGTGGTGGCTGGCATTTAGCTATTATACACACATATACATAATTATACATATATAAAAAAAACTGAGGGTGAGAATGGGGAGGAAGAGCACTTCTTTTTCTTCACGCGTTCACTTAAATAAAAACTAAAAAAAAAAACAATGGGTGGTAGAGACATTCACGGGACCGTTTTTCTTCTTAAACTTCGCGTCGCTGTAGTTGGTGCCTCTTTCATCAGCAAAGTCTTTTTTTTTTCCCCGGTGAAGCACGCATCAACTACGACGACGAAGTTCTTTTTTTACAGTAAACGAGTCTCGAAAAAAAAAAAAAAAGGGTCGGAGAGAGAGGCTTTCTTCTAAAAAGAACAAAAAAAGTTTGTGTTTGCTTTTTTAACGAGATCACATTGTACCATACCTCCCGCCCTTGTGGCCAAGCGAAGGAGGCGCTAGGTTGGGAGGCGGGCTGACCACCACTGCGCAGCGCACCCCAATCCCGGCACCACGGCTGGTCGACGTTGTTGGCAGAGACGACGAGGTGGGGCTGGGGTGCACTCGTACCGATCCCGAAGACGATCGCCCTCGCAAACAGCCGGGCTTCATCGGCTCCCGACTACCGTAGCAGGTCGGCAAACGGCTGTTCCACACGGATCCGTCGACGAGACAATCGTGGTGATGTGCGCGATGTTGCCGCTAAGGACCAACGGGAAACAAGAAAGCCGCCGGCGGTCTCGGCACTGAACGACGAACACGGCACGTTTAACACACTACGCAGGCCCGTACGGGGAAGCGACCGCACCGGTGCGCACCACAGCGCCTGCAGTCGCTGCCCGGCGATAGCGGCGCTGCGGAGGTAAATCGAGGACCGGCGGCTTTCTTGCTTTACAAAATGAAAAAGGAGAAACACGACGTCGCGCGCACACACACAACACGAAGCTTGCCGACGAGTCCGTCGTAGTTGCCGACCGGTCACGGGTGGCCGGGAGCCGATGAAAGCCGACCGGTTTATCACACAAGGAGGCGGCGTCATCAACCATCGGATATGCGCGGAGTGGCGGCGGCTGCGGCTGCAGCGCCCAAGTGAGCGCGCAACCCACCGCTGCCCCCAACCCTCAAACGCACTGAAGCGCGAACATTTTGGCAGTCTGTCTCTTGTCACACACTTAGGAGAGGGATAAACGCTCTTTTAGCTCGAGACGTACGTGGCCATCGGCTCGAAGTTGATGTTCCGCGGGTCGGCGTCCCACGAACCCTTGCAGCCCACGGGCCGTGCGGCGATCCGCTCGTAGCCCGAGTAGTGGTGGTGGTGGTGTTGTTGTTCAGGTGATTGTTGTGCTGGTGGTGGTACGAGAGAGCGCCCTGCGGCGAGTTGGTGAGCAACGAGTAGTGGTTGTTGTTGCTGCTGCTGCCGCTGCCACCAACGTGGTTGCTCACGCTACTGCTGCTGTTGCTGCTGCTGCTCGACGCGTGGTGACCGCCGTCGTAGAGCACGCAGATGGATCCGTTCTCGCCGATGCGGTAGGAGACCTCGCGCGGGTCCACCCAGAGCGTCAGCTCGTTGGGCAGGAGCTCGCGCAGACTAGCTTCTTGGAGGCCGCAGGCGCGGCCAGCCTTGGCCAGGATCGGGTCCATCTTGTGGTTGATTCGGATGCAGCGGTAGCCGGAGCCCTTAGACGGCTTCTCGGGAAACCAGTGGTGCTGGTAGTGGTGCCGCAATAAGTCCTCTAAGGTTCCTCGGAACACGTCGAGCAGTCGGGAATCCAGGTTCCGACCGAGCCGAAGAATATTCATGAGGAAGTCGGACGCACTTCGGATCTCCAGTCTCATGATGAGCTTCGAGTCCAGCAGTGGCCAAGCCAACAGCGAGGGTGGGAGCACACTTTGACCGGTAACCGAGCACGAGCCACTTTGATTCCACCCACGGATTCGGCCCGGGGCAAGCGACTCGCTAGGGCTTGTCGCTGGTAAGCCTAGTGCTGACTATCCAATATGGCGATCGCTGCTACGCAGGGATCCAGCTGACGACGCTCACGACGGGGAGATCACACGGAGACGACGACTCACCAGGCGCAAACAATCACACAACAGCCACAACGTTGACTCGGGGTGCACACAGATACACTTGGACGGTTCCGACTGAGGTGTACGGCTAATGTATATATATTTTCACTTATTTTTTTGGCAGGTGGGTTACAACGCGAAAAAGACGGCAGAGCCGCCACCTTTGGTGTCCTTTTCTAGGCGTACGACTGAACGCCGCTCTCCGTGCGCCGCGTATATATGCGGCCGGTGTCGCCGGAGCCTCCTCTCTGCCGACGTCGACGATGACGTAGCGTTTCAGCCAATCGGACGCTCGCTCCTTTAAAAAAACAACCTGGCCGTCGACGGGATTGGCTGCTCCCTCCGGAAGTTGACGTCAAGGCTGGTGGGGCGACGCGAGAGACGCGTCCCGTGGAGAGAAAGGCCTTTGTCGTCTGCTCCCTCCCGTAGCAGACGAGACGCTCGCCCGCCGCACCGCTGCGACCGAAGCTCCCTATGCGGAATCTTACGAAGCTGTATTCGCCCGGAGTTCTGAAGTAAGCCGGTCCTGCACCGACGTTATTTTCTCCCGGATTGAAACTTACTCGAATTATCATTCGCTTAATAAATCCTTAAATCGATTCGCTGTCGTTATTGTTTTTTAAATGCCCCCGACGGGCGTGTTCTCGCCTGGCGAGAGCTGGTTTTCCAGCTGCTTACGTGGACGGGCCTTGTTTACAACTTCATCCCAAATAACGCAGCCTGGCTTTCCTCTCGCGTTGTTAGTTAATGAACAACGTTACCTACTGAAGACTGTAAAACACAGTAGTCACTGTTTACTTGGTCACATATGTTTGCTTGCGCAATGAGATATTTCCTGATCGGCCCTTGTTGCTAGGGCAGAGCCGCCATATTGGACGCCCGTCGAGAGGCCAGCGACGGCCATCTGGAGCTGCGGCTGCTTTACTTGGGGCACGTATTAGCCCTGGTACGTCACCGAAACGTTAAACGAACAAAGCGTTTTTACGATTAACTCGTGCGTTCATTTAACGAAAGCATTCGTTACGATACTAAATATGGAGCTTTTAGGCCTAAAGGAGAGGGGGGGGGGGGGTGCAGATGTTGGGCGTCGGTCCCTTTGTTTACATTGCCAGTGGGACTCATCAGAAGGCTTACGTTCAATCCACTTCGCGATTTCGATGACTGCGCAGGTTTATATCATTAACCGAGGTTACCGTAGTGACTCGACAACTTTCGGAAGCCGTGATTCGGCAGAATATGCGAGTGACCTTGATGTACCACCGACTTGAACCTCTCAGCTGTGCGTACGTGCGGATGCTTGCGTTCTTTGTTAGGATGGCGTCCCTCCGTCCTTCGCCACTTTTGGAGTTTTGCTGTGTCGTGAACACAGCATGCATCCCACAACGTCTTCGCCTTTCTTTTATAAAAGAAAAATTTTGAGTACCCGCATTGAAGATGGCTTGTCTCTCTGGAGTTTCATGAAGGCAGGTCGTTGAGTGCGCTTTGTTTGCAAGCAAGCTTTTTTTCAGTGACGCGACTTGTTTGCAAATTTTCGTTTCGGTGCATACCAAGTTAGCTCAGTTCATTCCCTGTGAGGGGTTATGCTCCGTTTGTGAATGTGCTGCGTTATTATCATTATTGTTTATTTCTCGTTGCTCTTTTTGCTGAAGTTAATCGCCCGTGAATCTTGGGACCCGTGTCGTTGGTCGTGTTCGTCCAAATTTTTTTTTTATTGTCCCTAAGTATGCTCAATATGCTCAGACAAATAATTCCACTGTTGGATACAATATTTTGATGTGAACTGCCGTTGAGAATACATATTATTTATTTATTTATTTATTTATTTATTTATTTATTTATTTATTTGAAACTGGAGCTGCCCGCGCTACTTGGAAACTGGACTTCGTTGAAGACCGGCTGGTACTTAAAAAAATGCAGTGTTCCCTAGGGTAGACTTCGCGTGAATGCAGAATGCCCACGTTGGTTTATTTTAGTTACTTTCATTATTTTGTCGGAACGAAAGATCTATGCTCCTTTTTTCTCGCGTTACAATGGTGGTACCTTTTGCTAAACAATGACCTTTTATTTTTAGTTTTTAAATTATTATATTCTTCGAACGGGGCGAACAGGTGGTAGCAGCTCATGGGTTCTTCGGCGATGATGAAAAATGGCTCTTGAGCATAGACTGCATTGCTTTGAAAGAATGCCCAAACCACAGAATAATAGGAGGTAATGTTCGCCGCCGAAGGTTTTGCTTTCTGAATGTGCAGAGGGCACAATTTGTGCGCCTGCTGTTAGTAGAAGATCTTGTCGTGTCAAAAAGAAAATAATAATTACAAGACAATGGTATGACACCACATGCTTCTTGGAAGAATGATGCAGAACCGCCATGGACGTTCTAGAAAGAGGCAACATAATACATTGGAAACAAAAAATGTTTTGCGGTACAAGATGGCGTCCCAGAGTTACGTAAAAAGCGCATTGACGCAAGCGAATCACGGGAATGTAAAAGTGTGTTCCTGCCATCGACTGTGTGCGTGGTAACACATGCAAGAAATTTTCTAGAAAAGCAAGAAATGCCAGTGTATAGATGGTGCTATGAATTGTTGTGTAACCAACCATCTGGAAGGACAGTTAGGGAAATATTTTGTTTAAACGTTCCTGCTTGATCGGGGCTTCAAACGGCGCCGTAGCTCAGCTGGTTATGAAGGTTGTCGGTTAGTTTACCGCCCGCGGCTAGTTTATCTTTTCTCAACCTCTTTATTTGGTTATCCCTAAGTTCATAATTCTTTCGCATTAATTGACACTTCAAGAAACGCTGCCTTTGTTTTTCCGGGTATCATTGGCTGTTGCTTAATCTGATCGCGTAAAACAACAACAACAGAAGCAACAAGACCATCAGTCGATTCCTCTTGTTTCGTTCATCGTATTGTACGACTCACGTTAGACGTTTTGCTATGTGTGAGGTGTGGGAAGAGTGATTTTATGTTATACTGAATCCATTGTATAGTACGTGTTGGTGGTGGAGGTGGTGTTAACGGCGGGTTGAAGCAATCTCCTTGCCGTCGAGTAGTGTCGCAAACAGATCTGTATGATGGAGTATCGAACTTCTATAACAGTTCGGAAGAGTGAACAGCTGTTTTTTTTTACAGATGTTATGAAACGACGTTCCAATCCCATAGTGCTCATTACATTATATAGTAATAATTTTCCTGGTTTTCCTTAGTATAGTCTCATGACAATAAGGATAACGGCAATGATTCTTGGATATAGCAAGTAAAACTTATAGCTTCTTGGGCGAAATATACAGGCTGCTTCAGTACGTGGGCTTTCGTGTTCTGTTCCTGTGCTAAGCATGGTGGATATCAAACACACCGAAATTTCGAATCGAAATTCGCCAGCTGTCGAATGCACCTAAATAAGGACAATTTGCTGCGTATTTCGTTGTGATTCACATATTGAAGTATTCTCGTGATTCTAAGCATATTCGCAATTTCGAACAGCAGCTTTCTGAGACGGTATATATACCGACGCGTCCAACACACACACACACACACACACACACACACACACACACACACACACACACACACACACACACACACACACACACACACACACTGGAACAAATAAGTACGTGAATGCAGAGCATATATGCCTGGTAGACGTGTGACTGCTCTGCTATATGAATTATTTATTTTATGGAGCAATTATATGAAGCATTCCTGTTGCTAGTGTGACTTTCTGCGAAGCTCTGGCCATCCAATGAGTCAGTGTTTGTGCAGTGCTTTGTTCATTCTCCATGCGCTGCCTTTCTGAGTAGCCTCTCTCGAAGTATCCATCTTAATTTTTTTTCCCAGCGCAAAGCCTGCTCCGCTCGCTTCCTATCGCTGAATTTATTTTCTCAACTTTCTTAACAACGTCTTCGGACACGTTCCCGGCTTGTTCTTCATCGCCCTACAGCTGCTGTGCTCTTTTTCACTTTAGTTTTTTTTTTTTCCCTCAGAAGAGTCGTTGGAAAGGAACACGCTTCAGCATGTCAACATATATATATGGAACCTGACGCTGCAGCTGGAGCCGAGTTCGCTCTCTGGATTCCACGCTAGTGACAAGCCCCACTGCGCGTCAGTTCGAAAATAAAACAAAACAAACCAAAAAAGACATCGCCACATATTACGGCTATTGTTCAACGGTAGATTCTGCGTATTTTCTTCGTTTTTTTTCGTTGCTCTTTCTTGTGTTGCTATCTTTTCTTTTTTCTTTTCTCTTCGAGAGGATGTAGCTATCCAGATAGCGATTTAACGTTTTGCCTTCCATATGTCAGTGAACGATTCTTCGGGCGGCCACGTGAATGCATGTGCGTCATGATACTGACGCCTGCTGTGCTTTCTCGTCGGAGGGGAAAAAGATGATAAAGAAAAAAAAAAGAGGAAGGAAAGCAAGAAAAAATAAAGAAACAAAAGTTAGTGCTTTGCCTCGGTTGTCATGTGTTTACGGAAAACGGGTGCCGTCTGAGGCACGTGCCTCGTGGGCTCTAAATATCTCTCCTATGGCAATCAATTAAGCGGAGCAAAGCCCACGTTAAGTTCTGACATCATGCAGCCGAGCTAACGAAATTCAACGGGAGTCTGGCGACGCGTCCTTGCGCTACTATGATCGCTGGCATTTGTTGACGTGATTCGAGAACCTTCCAGTAACGCCAAGATCTGCAGTAAAGGAGGGAGTGGGGGGGGGAGGGGGAGAGAGAGGAGAGAGGAACCGTACACCATCTTTATCATCTTAATATTGCTCAGATATTAGTATCGCAGGCTACACAGTATCATTAAAGTGGTATACTGAAAAGTGCCGTCGTTATGACCATTGTAATAAGAGAAATACTGCATTCTGTTCAATTCGGTCTGTACAGATACTGTACTGAGAACGATATAGAGTCAACAGGGAGTTCTATATCTTGGGTTTTTGGTAAAATAAAGGAGTTTTGCGTTTACATGCATCTGTTTTGTGCTGTCTTTTTGTAAGGAAAGCAATTTCGGTGCTTTTGTAATCCCGGAGGCTTTCGCGTACACTAAGCTTGGGTGCCGAAAATGTAAAAGTATATATGTAGACATGTGGACATAACTGTTCGTCTTTCTGTGTAATGAAATTTTGTAAAGGTATTTATTGTGTCTTCGTTTTGCCGCGTCAGCTGTGTGTTTTCTTAGTGGATTAATGTGAAGAGTGCGGCTTGTCCCGAGCCTTACAGTTGTTTACATGTGTGACGACCACGTTGTTTACTTTTAGCCTGTGAACACGAATAAGCGATCGTAAAGAACGTGAGCCTCCTATATCGTCAGTGGATGCATACGCTGATCCCAATTCCTTTGGCCAGATTCACTAGATGACGTGAACAACCAAGCACATCATGCAGGGACGTCATATGAACGCGCCTCAACGTGTGAGCTTCCCTCTCTAGCGTCAGCAAGGAACTGTGGGAACGACGTATGACGTCATAAGATTTAAATGCCTGTTAGGATAGATATATCCATCCTTACCGGAATGTTTGAGGTATTTAAAGTGTATAGGGGGAAGGGGTGTGCTTAGGTGTGCCCTGACATATGTAAATTCGTCTGGTGAAGACCCTTCGCTTCCTTTGAATATCAAGGTAACAACAGCGTATGACCTCATGAGATTTAAGTAGTTGAAACATTCCGGTAAGGATAAATGTATCTGTCCTTACCGGTGTTTAAATCCGATGACGTCGTATATGGTATCACTGGAACCTTGCTATTGAAAAGCAACCAAGCAAGCAATCATCTTCAGCTGAATATGTGTGAGAACACACCAAAGCGCAACTTCCCTCGCCCCTTCTCTAATATGTAAACGAGACGTACCAAATTCTCTCATACTATACGAGCTTTCGATCATACTGTCTGTTGGGCAATCATGGCTGTATGACGGCTGATGTCACTTTTGGCTAAATGCTGTTACAAAACCGGGGGTAAGTGATCGTTTATGCGACTAGTGACGGCTTTATAGTATGTTGCCTGGCGCTGCTATACGTCAGCTATAGGTCATGTGAAGAGCCGACTTATGTTGCGCAAATGCTAATGCTTTCTCTTCGCTTTTATCAACAACGTTGTCTCCATTCAACCTAAATGCAATCATGCCGTATGATAGCATGACTGCATTTTAGCACTCACAGACGAACAACCTGATTATTGATTTCATTCTGCCTTAATTTTAAATGTGGTTTTACACCATCGCCATATTCATAGCGAAGAAACACATAAATCGTTAATGGGGCTTCATATCGAGTATTAATGTTTGAATTAAAGGCATGACCACTCAAGAACCAAGGGGATACCGATTGCAAGAAAAAAGCTTCATATAAACTGGCTCCTTTCGTATTTTCTTTTTTCTCCCGTTTTACTGGTGACCGGCCGTTTCTGCTTGATGAAAGAGTCACCCCCGCCCGGCTGTATATAGTTATACGTTATGGATAACGTCACGCATGGGTGGATATAGGATTTTTTTTTGGAGACGGGATTCAGCTTATAAGGCAAGTTTGATACCTAAAGCTGCCTATATGCAACCAAAGAAATCGACGCGCGGGCTTTTAGAGGGTGCATATGACGCTCTAAATTGTCACTTATAAGGATGTTTCTCAAATAGGCCCTCTTCTTGGAGGTAAAAAATTAGGAGGTGTTCAGGACATGCGGACCACGCCCCTGGATCCGCCACTGACGTTGCCTGGAGGCCACCCTATGAGGAGCTCAGCTAGCTCAGCCGTGGAGAAAGCACACGCGTCGCAAGTGTCGCGCGGAGCGCAGCGTCCAATAGCATCACTGCATGAGAACAGACCTTGCTATGAGGGCCGTGGCGTCACGCCACCTGCACTTGCAACGCAACGGCGTCCTGCGCCTTGGATAACATCTGCCGTGCGTGCGTGCCTGTGCAACGCCGTTCGGAGAACAAGTATTACAGTGCGGCATTACAACAGCAACTCCTATTCGGCCGAATATAACGTGTCGAACGCGCAGATCGATGTAGGCGTGTATTATGTATAGTACGTACAATCGGTTCAGCAGGGAGGCAGCTGTAAGCTATGGTATATTTCGAGGCCGGTTGTCGCTTAGGTGTGCCACAAAGGCAGGAGCAGAGTTTTCTTTTTGGTTTCTTTTTTAATGCCATTAATTCAGTAGAGCCTATAAGCTAGTTTGTTCGATTTTATTAGTGACGTCATAGCGCCGAAGTGTCAAGGACAAGGAAACACGTCCTTTCGTCTTCCTTGTTCTTGTTGAGATGAGACTGTTTCGTCTCATCTCAGTTCGCTGGCCCTTTCAACGCAATTTTTATAACAGCTTGTGGCGACGATTTCTGATCGAATTCAACTACTGCACTTACTAGGATGTTATATTTACTCAACTTCCAGCGCCGCTCAGTCCTGGCTAAATGTTGCCTAATGTTGGCTTATATCTGCTTATATTGGTTATCTGTTCGTTTTGCAGCAACGTTGTCGGCTGTCATTGACTCGGGTGGGCAGCAGTTGGTTTTGACATTAAATATACCTGCCCAGTGTTAAATTTGACTTGGTTAAATTTGACCCAGTGAATTTTGACGTTAAATATACCTGCCCAGTGGGTCACGTGGTCAACTTTTTTTCCGTTTTGTAAAGTTGATGCTGTGTGTTGGTTTGAATAATGAAATCCAGGGAGCATCAACCACAGGAGATTGGTCTAAAGCACCAATTTATGGCTGCTTCTAGCTGAAGTTAGGGAATTTTCAGCAGTGTCATTTTCATGCTGCTTTTCAGACGGTATAAACTGGTCGATTTCATGGACCAAGAAGGAAGGGAAGCGATTCCGTGTGTCCTTTTATTTCTTTTGGTTTTCTTTGAACAAGTCATCTTCTTACCTGTTATATTTTTCCCGAAAATTTTGCAGAACGACGGTTGCCGTGGCTCCAGGGAAATCTAACTTGCAATAACGTCCTTATCCACAGCGACCATTATAGATCGTACTTCATAGCATAATTAGAGAGACAACGCTAAGTTCAGTGAACACTCGTGCTCTAAAGACATCAACATGAACACTTACGAGTGCGTCTAAGCTTAGTGTATATAGATAAGATACGGATCAAGTGCGCTGTTGAAAACGCGCGGAAAAAAAAGGAGCACATTTTATTTCCCCTCTAAGAGGCGCCTGCACTATCACGCTTTTCATATTTTCCGTATTGTTTATCGCATACCTCCTAAGCCTCTGTTTACTACGTGTGTTGCTGTGCAGCTCGCTCGGTGTCATACATTTTATTAAAAATATACCAGACGTGAATTTATAATTAACTATTATTACCGCAGTTCGTTAACCATTGTGGCGTTGCCACCCTAAAGATCTTACTGCCTATGGCATAATCTCCGGTAATATTGAGTTTTAGACGCTGGGTACCCGAGTGACTTCGCGTACGCGCGTTCTTTTGTACTCTCCATGGACATAGGGAGACAACAATAGGATCCATTTTTACTATGATCCACTTTTTACTCAGTAATATAGCCACAAAAAGAAACCGAAACATATCTACTTATACCAAATTGTTTAATGGATCAGTCATTGGGTGTAGCTGAACCATGCTCAAACGCGGTGTAACTCAGTGTGCACAGGTTTCGGTAACAAATGCACCGCGCGAGGAGATTGCTGGGGCGCGGGGCAGGTGCGGGAATGACGTCATACTCGGGGCCTTCTTATTGTTCGCACTGTGAAGCCAGCTGCACTGTGAGGCATACTGTTAGCTCGAAGGCGCTGAACCTCTGTCCGGGTGTTTTGAATGAACGCTTTGTCACTGACAAACAAAAAATAAGAGGCAGGTCGAGGCGGAGGAAATGAGACAATATTGTTTTAGCGGAGTAGAGAGAACGCTCTGCTGTCAGTGAACAGCTGAGATACGTAGATCACTGCGCAGTGGAAACACCCCGCAACACTGAGCGACGTTACTTTTCGAAGAACAGAGTGCGAAGGGCTTCCCTTATGGAGGGTGAAAACTGCTGCACCGTGTTGAGGCTTGCCTCGTGCATAATTATGAGAAAGACTGTGTGCGTCTCTTCCCTACGTACTTCTCTCTCTCTCTCTCTCTCTCTCTCTCTCTCTCTATATATATATATATATATATATATATATATATATATATATATATATATATATATATATATAAAAATCGATGGATCCGGTGTAATATGTGTTTGAGGAAGAGGGTAACAAACGTTCGAAACACAAATTTTTACTAACGTTTCGGTAGGTGGGCCTGCCGGAACGTTAGCAAAAATTTGTGTTGCGAACGTTTGTTACCCTCTTCCTCAAACATATATATATATATATATATATATATATATATATATGGTGCTTGGAGTTTCCTGTAACACGCGTTAGCTAACACGCCTTGAGACAACAAAATCAAATTCTATAAGCTTAAGTGAGTGCCACACACAAGCTGTGTACAAACACTATGTACGCTATGGGACTGTTATTTGTGAATTTAAGCTTGCCAATTTAGCTTCATTTAACTCGCAAACATAGGCACTAATAATGATAAAGAAAATATCGAACTGGTGCAGGGACTTCAATTCGCCTTCGCCACCCGCCTGTGCGTTTTTCTCATTTTCCTGTACTTTACCGAACCTCTTCTTACGTCAACAATGCGTTTTCGTTTTCTATTTTTTAAGGATTCTTTATTCGGTGCGTGGTCGTACTTCCATTGGTGCCCCCTTTCAAGCGCATTGCACGTCTTGCTTACCCGTACTCCATACAGCTCTTCTGGCTGCGCCGGATTTAATTCGTACCAGGCCTGACGCACGCTCGAAAGCGACGTTCTGCTGACGCTGCAGTGCTGCCCGATAACAATGCATCGCGTGAGCCCTGCCTGGGAGTGCGGACACGTCGGGACACGCATTGCAGGCAGCACAGCCAGCGACAGATGCCTCCAAAACCGGCCTGACTCACTCGTTTGGCCTCCCCGCGAACTCTTCAGAGCTGGGTGTGGTTGTCTCTCTCTCCACTCGGAGTCTCGGTTGAGGCATGTTGAGGCCTGACCTATGCAACCCTTTCCTTCTCCTGGCCTGCGCAGAGGAGTCGCCTTCTTTTGACGTATGCAGCGACGCCTGCTTTGGGTGGTCGTCGTGAGCAAGCATTTTTCTGACAACACAGCAGGAAGGCAGGGCCTTCTCTACCTGTTGTCGACGTGGGCTTCTGTGGAGCAAAAAAAAAAAAAAAAAAAATCACCCTGACCCAGGTCACCGCCTCGTTGCAGAGCTTGTTTTGCCAGACCGTTATATCACAGAACACCTATACTATGACCAACGTAGAGAAGGGAAACTGTACCTTTGACAGTGCAACGAAAATAAGGGTAGCGGTGGCGTCGTGAACTAAAGTATACGACCGAGAGATGGCGCTGCGCAAGCTATCATCATCACCACGTAATACAATATGGCGGTTGCGTTGCTGCTGCGTGCGGCTGGTCGCGCTGCTCGCTCGCTGGTCCTAGGCGTGCGGTTACTGCTGTCTCGAGGCGTTATCCTCGGGTACAGCACTCTAATACGAGCACAAATATTTCTGCTATGTCGCCAGGTGACCTAGAGGCCTCAACTGGCAATAAACGCACCAAGCAAGTAAGCTTACGTCCTTTATTGGCAATCGTGATGGATGCAGCATACATATAAGCAAGCAATGCTGTCGGTGACAGATTTTAACGTACAGGCAACATAAATAGCCGTCTGTTTAATAAAATTACAAGCTGAAATTTATCTCATTCTGTTCGTAAGCAGAGCGATGTTTCAGACAACCATGTTTACGCTGGGCTGCCCTTGAAACGCAGTACTCGAAGCGCGCGGCTGACGATGCTTTCTGCGTCGTCGCTTTGCTCTGAGGCCATCGAGCTGATTCGTTCGTGTACTCAATGAAAACAGTAGGCTTTCTGAAGCATTGTGATTCACTTCGGTTCCTATGTCATTATCAAACGCGCTCCAATAGCACGGAATGCGCCGGCCATCGCGCGATTCGAGTATCACGTTTCAGTCGCATAGCACTGTTTACATACTGTATTTGTGCACGCTGTCGCCCGTCTCACTCTACACGTCTGTGTTTATCGACTTTGGCGTTATTAAACAGGCAGCATCAAAATTTCGCCAAAGATGTAGTGTCAGCAGATTATCCTGATACACTATTTTGACAACACTTGGCGAGGGGCACATGGCTTTGAAAAAAAATTTAAAAAGTGATAATAAACCACTATTTTTGTGTACATACTCTGTGATCTTGATATTGCGTTCAGTTTCCCTTCTCCTGCGTCCCTGTCTGAACTGTTTTGTTACAACAAAACTGCTACTAACTAGCTCATCTTCCAGTGGTTCTCAACTCGTATATTATATAGCACTTGTAAAGCAAAATTTACGTTATCCCGTTCAAAGATTAATTTGGTTTATGTATTCGAAAGAGGTGAAGGGTTTGCTGTGGTATAAACACTTCAATCAAGTGACAGCTGGCTAGCAACGAAAGCCTCAGTCCGAAGCAAACATTTCAACTGGCACACATATTTCTCAAGGCCGTTACAGAAGACAGTTTCCAAAGATCAAGCTATACCCTTGCCTGTCCATTGCTGATCAACTGATAAGTAAATGAGTCAATCTTTCCTGGTTCTGTGAGTGTATAATCGTCAGAGTGGCTGCTAGATTTACAGTTTTATCCTTCACTACCCTTTAGCTGTGCCTCACTCTTAGCATGGGTGTCACACAAAACCAGAGGTTTCCCCAGGAACTGAAATTAGGAGTTGGGTCTAGACATCAGTGGGAGGTGTGGAGCACCAGATTTTGAACTTGTTACAAACATTTAGAAATTAAGGGGGTTTGGTTAGAAAGACGAGGTGTGAACACCTTCTCTAGGGGGTCTATAGGGAAATCTCTGCTCAAAACGGGCCTTTTTGAGCTGCATAGTAGTTCAAAGAAATAGCACTCAGTACACTTTCACTTTCAAATATAAAATACAAGCAAATACTAGCCAAACAGCTCTAACGAGATCTGAGTTACCTCTTCTGTGTACTGTATAAACTTACTTTTTAAAACTTGATGTCGTACTTTAGGTCTCTTGTCTGAACCTGATTTTATTATTTGCCGTATTCCTGTGACTGAACCTTACACAAAAAACAAGTTGCTTGCACACATGCAACAGTGCTTTGTGGATGGAATGTCTCTCCTCACATAAGCCCTTTAACAGACCAGAAGAATTCATTCACTGCAACTAGGAATGATTCAATAAAACTTGCTGCTGGGCGAGTTGGTTCATACTTGGTAGATAAACTATGGAAGCGCAACACAAAACACGGACTCAGGAGACACGGACGAGCCGTGTCTCCTGAGTCCGTGTTTTGTGTTGCGCTTCCATAGTTTATCTACCAACTAGGAATGACCTTTGTAAATGCATGACAAATTACACAGCCTGTATAACAAAATACTACCTAAAATTTTATGTGCAGCTTTCCTTCTGCCCTAATAATCAAACTGTACTTGGGAGTAGAGTCATGGCTGTTATTCTGATGATTGATTGATTTGTGGGGTTTAACGTCCCAAAACCAGCTCTGATTATGAGAGACGCCGTAGTGGAGGGCTCCGGAAATTTCGACCACCTGGGGTTCTTTAACGTGCACTGACATCGCACAGTACACGGGCCTCAACATTTCGCCTCCATCGAAATGCAGCCGCCACGGCCGGGATTCGATCCCGCGACCCTCGGATCAGCAGCCGAGTACCATAGCCACTAGACCACCGCGGCGGGGCATGGCTGTTATTCTCCAGGTGACCACTACATAGCATGTCTTTTAACAAAGGGTCAAGTGCCTGTACACATTTTTCACTTTCAAAAACTTTCGCAATGTAGCTTACGAGGAGACAGCATTATGCCTTACGGTATCATTCCTTGGCATTGCTGTGCAAAATAATGTTCACATTTACAACAATCTACACTCAGTGCAATGAAGAAATGCTGCGCTCAGACACGCTACTGCTGGCTTGTTTTGCACCATGTTATATGCAATCCTCTATACAAATGTGGACGCACACTTACAGAAGGATACCATGCGACAGTCACTATCCAAGGAATCCTAAGCCGGCACATTTCCCTTGCGCTGGTTACTTCTTGCATAAAAAATCACTTGTGCAGCCAGTTTTGCACTGGTTTAACATACCACATATTACTGCTGCATTTTGGTGTACAGTTCCCATTCCTTTCACATGTTGAGCTTGCAAACTGTTTTTGGTGACGGATGGAGTTCAGGAAAACCTCTCTTCGCTATGGCGACTTTTGAGCTTCTCGTGCCTTGGTAAGGGCGGCTTGAAAACTAACAATCCTTTTGTTGTCCATTGTCCTGAATAGAAAAAATAAACGAGGTCATCAGGAAGCCATAAAAAAGAAATGGTGTGCCAAATCTCGGTCTAATAAATAAGCGAAGCATAACCATAAATTAAATGTCCACAAACATACCGTGTGAGGATTTTCGGTCCCTGAGGTTACTTCCATTGGCAACACAATCTCTGCTGACTTGAGGTAGGTTCAGAGATTACAGCAGCTAAGTGTGTGTAGATATGCCCAGTTTCTTGGAGGCTGTGGTTGATAAACAAAAAAGAAAGAGCCACTGTTACCATGGTAGAAGCATAGATAACTTTGTAATTTATGTCTAACAATGCATGCAACAATGCTGCAAACATGAATAGCATGCATGTAAGATTTATTTGAGCATCTATTTCAGTGATGCGCTTAGCCAAGCCTCACTCAAGGGACATTTGTTTCTTTAGTAAGCAATTACATTGTCCCACTGCATAAACATGCACTATTAACGCTTATGAACCTATTTTGTATATTGAAATATAGAATTCCTTCTCCATACTCTTATGTACATTTGCCTCTAACATACCATGGATTTATGTGCATTTCCTGCTATAACTCACTTGACAGAGGGAGGCAAAGCTTATGCTGCGGTCCGTGACAGATGTTTCACGGTAAAGATATTTATACATTTGTGAGATATTTAAATAAACATTCTTATACAACATCATTGGTACGCAGAAGCCGTGCTTCTGATTAGCTGCACAAATAATAACACTTCATGAAATGTGTTCTTTAGCCGTTTTGCAAGCAATAGCGGTGTTACACGGGCACTTTTGATCGAGACCAGGACTGATCTGGATCGAGTTTGGCGCTGACATTAGCCAAATCGTGATATGGCTTCCAGATCGCGATCATCACACGATTCCTATCGGGCCTGATCACGCTCAAGAATAACCATACAGCCGCAGCTGAGCACCATCGAGCGTAATCGAAATCCGCCCTGATGGTGATCAAATGTGCGCGTGTGACGCAGGTTTAACAATAATCAGTGTTGAAGATGCACAGCAGCGCATTTTTACTCACCGGTGCTTATGGCCACATGGTGCAAGATCAATCCGTTTTCCTAGGTTGTCTTCCGGCACTGTGCTCAGTTCTGGCAATCAATTTTTCACGCGAAAGCTATGCAACCGTTATGCCAGTGAACTGTCGCAGCTGGTAAAATTCACCGTTGTTAGACACGTTCGCTGTGTGGCAGCGGCTATCTAAACAAGGTAACGTAAAGCGAACGTGCGTGGTCGAAGGAAATGACCGCGGTACAATTTGAATCAAACAAGCGGCCGAAACTCAATCTGACTCAATCGATACCAATGGGCTGCTGCTCATCGCACGTCAGTGTAATCTCAAAACTTAGACTCAAGCACGTACATTACGCTTAAGGTCCAAGAAAAACACATCTTTACTTAGTTTATGAAAAACTACACTGTAACCAAGCTTGTCAAATACTTTCAATACGTTTTTATATCAATTTTTTGCTCACGTTGAGCGCCCCTAGCAGAGAAAATGCAAACTAAAGTATCCGACCGCTAAAAGAGGAGTCAGTAGCTCCACTTTGCGCGCAACTCGATGGAACGCACCGCGGTTGATTTTTACGCCATCTGCGGCGATCGCTGAAACGTAGAGCCTTCCCGGGCCTGGTTATATACGTTACTGTTTTGAGAGCGTGTGTGTGTGTGTGACCATGTGTCAGTACACGCGTGCGTTTGCTTGTCTGTTCGTGCGTGTGTGTGTGTCTGTGTAACAAATCGTCCGTGTTTGAACGATTTGTATGTTATGACTGTATTTGCGTGCTCTTCCTTCTGTGCGCACATTACGGGTGGCCGTGTATGAGTGCGCGGGCATGTCTGTGTGTTGTGTGCCTGATTTTAAGTGCGTGCGTGTGCATCCGCGTAGGCCTGAGAGTGTACACGCATCTAAGACGCGCGCGCGCGCGATTGTGTGTGTGTGTGTGTGTGTGTGTGTGTGTGTGTGTGTGTGTGTGTGCTGCATTAGTTCGTGTACCTCTGCACTCGTTTGTGCCTACGGGCTCACGCATTTTCTAGCATTCGTAGTGGGCACTTACGCACATGCCAGCAAGAATTTATTCGCAATGTCCGCGAACTATAGGTGGCGCGCAAGTCGAACCAAAATGGCTGCCTGGAGGAGGATAGACTATCCACATTCCCGGAGTGTACGCCGTCCGCCGCGTGTCGTACAGAAGCCTCAGCGGGTTTTTCACCATGTCCGACACAAATTAGCTTCCTTTTGCGAAGCCGATTTCATTAGCGACCATTTTGGAAGCTTCTGCCAAGGCAGAGCTGTTGACAGCAGCCTCTTTTTACGTGGTATCCACAAGTCAGAGTCTGCACTGCACGAAGACGTCTCAGTGAAATGGCAGGAATTTGTGACCAAAAACTGTAAAAGTCACTTGCGGATCCAGAGGGGTGCCGTGCCCCCCCTTCGCGTGTATCTCGAAGACACTCTCAGGATCCGTTGACAATGCTCGCAAAATGCTTGGTGTCACACGGACGCAGACACTGTAGATCGCAACCAACTGGGTGATATTTTTTTAAGCCGTATTGTCTGCACAGTGCAGCTACCGAAGTGAGTACATATCGGCGTCACACGGGCACATCTGATAGCGACTGGGATCGATCAGGGTTATATTTCTTAATCGCAATCAACGGTGGTCGCAGGCAGCTACATGGTCCAACCTAATCGTGATAGAGTTTAGCGCTGGCTTCGGCCAAATCGGGAGCTCAGAGCCGAATCGCGATGTGGAGATGGCGATCGTCTTGAGATCAGTGCATCATGCTTGATCACGATCAACATTGATCGCGTACCAGTACCTGTTCCAGATAGAGGCTAAACAGGATCGGCCCAGATCGCGATAAATAATGCCCGTTTGGCACCGATGGGAATCGATGTCAGCACTGATTTAAATATAAACACTCGTTGATGTGTGCGAATGTGTGTAATATGTGAAAAAATAAAATGCGAATACCACGCAAACAAGCAACTTTGCGGCTTGCAGTGATTCGCTAGCAGGTGCACGCATCTACAGAAACGACCTTCCCACTATACACACAGCCTGACCACTGTGCGTTTTAGCCAAAAAGCGAAAGCCATTTCCGCATACCCATATTGAAATGTGCGCTGCGCGTTCTCATCGGCGGCGTCGCTTTCCGCTGCGAAGCCTCACATACCCATCCCTTCTTTCGTGGCGGATCTTGCAGAAAGGAATGCCGGATTATTTCGTTGTGAACAGATCGATTTGTGCATTGGGGCATGCAGCACATGCGGTGACTGTTGTGCTTCTTGGGCATCACACGCAAATACGTACACAAAGGTGCGGCGGCGACGGACAGTACAGCGCATCGTCTGCCTATCCTCCTCGTGGCATTTCTGTTGTGCGCCGCGGTGCGGCGTGACAGTCTACGGACAGTGCGAATACCCCGGCCCTCCCAAATTCTCCTGATAACGAAAGACTTGGTTTCCACGCCCCCCACGTACTGTTTACACCGTGGGTAAGAGCCCCCAAAATCGAAATTCTGGATAAACCCCTGCATGCCGGTGTTATTGTACACGTCATTGGTAAACGAAAGAAAAATACGGTCTTAATTGACGCTGGCAAAATCCTGAATACCCAAAGGGCAAATTGACGTACGAAGCGTGCCTCGTAAGGAATCACTTATGGAATGTACTTTGACAGACCTGGACGTATATAAGGCTGCTGTGCAAACGCTGTGTGACGCCGGGATTCGCATAACAGTGTTTTCTCACGCTGGCTTATGCATTCAGAAGTACGCTTGCAGCGAAAAGTGAATAGAAATAACACTCGCACGACGTCAGCATCTCTTGCTATCTCAGCGCGCGTTGAGGTAAGTATGCGACCCCCTTGTTCCACGACAACCTCATTAATCACTGCAGAAAGTTGAGGGTATTGCTGTTCCTTGCTTGTGTTGACACAGGAATAAATTGAAATCGGCGCGTGCGGTTGTTTACGCTTTCGGGGGTACCTCAGACGAAAACGTATTCTCTCATGCTTACACGATGCACTCAGTTTATTCATACAGTATATTTACACGATGCAGCTTTACTTGGAGCTCGAGCGCCGAGGCATCCGATTTTAGCGCAGCTCTTACGACTCGCAAAAGCTGTCACAAGAAGTCTGTGTCTTGCTTGCCCATGTAGACTTTCTGTAGGGGCGCAATCAAATATCATGTGTGCTTCCTTTAAGTGAACGTACTCGTTCGAATGACTTTTCATCGCGTGGATAACATATATACAGATGCAGGGAAACGTGCATGCAATGGATTGAAAGGCCGGCCCGTGACGAGTTAAACTTCGAAAAAAGGAGTGCGTAGACCCAACGCCTGACAACTTGATGGGACGACACTTTGACGGCAGCGAGCACCTTTCGTATCGGGTTAGTTTTCTTTCTTCCTTTGCCACAGTCGTCTTTTGTGTACACACATTCGCAGCTTGCGACTGTAGGGATGCAGTAGTACGTGCAAAAGCGAGCGGCAGGCCGCACACAACACGCGATTATCGGAGGGGGCAGCGCGCGGCCTCCTTGAGAAGCACGAAAAGACGACGCCTTTCTTGGAGCACGTAGACGCCTGTACAGACGTCCCGTCGACGTCGCACCTCGTGCGCCGTTGTACGAGTTCACCTCAATCAGTCGTCATGCCGGTAACCACACCTATTACCATTCGTCGGCCAAAAAAAGAAAAAGGAAAATGCAGCAAGAGAAGCTCAGCAGTTGTATTCGCCCTTCGAGGGATTGGGTTGACCCGTTATATCTATCTATCTATCTATCTATCTATCTATCTATCTATCTATCTATCTATCTATCTATCTATCTATCTATCTATCTATCTATCTATCTATCTATCTATCTATCTATCTATCTATTGTGGATTACCTCATATAACCGGTGTACGTGAAGGGTAGCGAACCGCGGGGACTTGCTTCTACTTAACCTTCCTGCCTTATCTTTCTTTCCCCCTTTCTTGAAATGTCAGAAAAGTCAGGGTCAAACAAAAAAATTAAACGTTGTCTAGGTTCTCTATCCTTGTGAAATTGATTGATTGATTGATTTGTGGGGTTTAACGTCCCAAAACCAGCTCTGATTATGAGAGGCGCCGTAGTGGAGGTCTCCGGAAATTTCGACCACCTGGGGTTCTTTAATGTGAACTGACATCGCAGAGCACACGGGCCTCAACATTTCGCCTCCATCGAAATGCAGCCGCCGCGGCCCTGTGAAATTGGTACAACTTGTTCTCTTTTTCTGACTGAGTAGATACGCGCAGCCTTTTCACACCACTGCACCCTATTGGTGTAAACACGTATATATGCGTGTTTACACCAGGATACGCGGCGTTGCTTTTCTCTAAAAGCCCGTCCTTGCCGCTGCAGCCGTGGCGAAATCGGGTCACCGCAGCTGTCACTCCGGACCCGGTCGTCGTCACTCCGTTGCCGCATGCCCTCTGGCTGCTGCTGCGTCGGCAGCTCGAAATCCGCGCGATAGCGGGCCGCGGCCCCGCCGAGGTTTGCCAACTCTTCTCGGCTCAAGCATGTCGCTGATAGCCTTTCTACCGGCGGCGCGCACGGCCTCGTGGAACTTGTGAAGCGCAGCACGGCTTTGCAAGGCGAAGGAAAACACTGCTCCAGACTGTTGACGAAATCGTGGTAACCGATCTTTACTGGGAAAAGAAAAAGAAAGAAATAAATAAAATAAGTAGAGAACAGCGACCCGTGCATGCACAGTAGTCAGGTAGCGTAAGACAAAAATAATTTCTAGGGTTTACCTGCCTAAACAAAGATATGATTTCGAAGCACGCCGCAGCGCATGCAGGGTTCTGTAAATTTCGCCCACCTGGGGTTCGTGATCGCACGGCACACAGGCCTTTAATGGAAATGGGACCACTGCGACCCATATCGGGACACTGTCCATATCCGCCATCTTGGCAGCACTGATTTGTCCAGAGTGCTGCTACGGTCTTCCTGATTGGCTCAAAATGAAGCCGTTACAGGATTTCACAAGGTGGCGGAATTTGACAGTATCTTCGATTGCACCCCCGAAATCAAGCCTGCGCCTTACGGGTCGTCAGCCGAGCCCTGTGACCACGGTGTGCAAACTCCGCCGCAGTGCGTATATAACTGCAGCGTGTGCGCAAGGAGTCGGACCGCTCACCTTTTAGAGAAGAGAGATCGTATGATGATGGCTCGGCATTCCATGTTGTTGCATGGTGATCGACGATTGCGCCTCTCTCTAAAGCGATCTAAGAGATTATGAGGAAGCCGCAGGTTACTTGTTGAGAGTGGGAAAGTATCATGTAATACTAATAACATTAATGCAGCATTGTTTTGAGTTAGCTTTTATTTCAGTTTAGGGGTTGAGAGTAAGTTATTAGGGGTCACTGTTATTAGTTGTGAAGTGCGAGAACTTTGGCCGTAGAAAGGGGCCTGGCTAAAAAATTGAATTTAAAGGCATTGAAAATTGCGAAGCACTATTTCGCTTTCGCGTGTATTGCGCGTGCCATCCGCAGATGCAGTCAGTAACCCACTATACAGTTATTTATCGGTTTAATCAAAACGGCATCATTTAGTAAGACTTTATTAGGTTTTCTCCCCATTAGCCGTTTTGCAACTCCTTGTAAACCAAGGGGATCAGCAGTGGGCGTTCCGTTTGTGTTGTCATAAGCCTTCCCAAGTTCCCATGCATGGGGGCACGTAGCCCACTGTTATCCTGTGTTCATGTTTTTCCTGGAAGTTAGTGTGCTCGCTGTTGCCTTTCGATTATCACAGTTGCTCGCTTGCAGACCGTCCTTCCTAGAGTGCAGTGTAAGCATGCACGTCGAGACGCCCGTGTTGCTATCGCTGACTGCACAGTAAGGCAGACGCTGTACCTTGCTGGCGTTACTTTAGATTAAGGTGCCTAAATGTGGCACGAAGGAGAATACGTAGGGCTTAGCATGTTTGTGAGATTTAGCGGTGTTGGAGAGGCAGCGTTAAACTTCATTTATTTCCGTTCGTGCCCCATGAATAAGTTAGCCTAATTCATGGCCCAAACCTTTATTTTCTAGGACCGTCACGTATATCTCAACTTGTAATACCTAACGTAACACGATGTGACACATGCAGCACTTACGGACATCGAGTTACGCTCGATATCCCTACATGCTTGTACACACCTGTAAAACAGCTTTTTTTATCGTCTGCTTTGGGTATAGATTTCCTCGCTGGGATGAGATATGGGTTTCTATCGAAGATCCTCTGCATGTATATAAACTCAATTGCTCGTTAGTTATCATTGGACTTGGTGTGTTTTCAATGACATCAGCGCTCAGGTAAAGCTAAGAAGAAAAGAAAACCCTTCGGTGGACTCGCAACTACGTTTAGTGGAACAAATAAAGAATGATATCATGAGGCATCATGAAATGTCTGTATTACATTCGAGATGAACTCATGTGGCAAGCGCATGGTGACAATCCTCGACGAAGTAAATAAGGGGGCAAACAGCGTGCACATTCAATCCACGGAAACCAAAGATCTCTCCCCGCCGCATAAACGAAAAATGCACTTAAGGCGTAACCTCGTCAAGCATGTCGGAGGCATGTACACGACTGAAGCACCCAGGAAACTCGGGATGCGGAAGCCGCTTTGTAGTTGCATGCCGTAACCATGTTTGCAAACACCCGTCTACACGGACAAGTCCATTCACTCAAGCTATATCGCAGGATGTTGTTTTCCCCTTCCTATGCGACCTCGCGCTGCGACTATTAAAGCACCTAGCCGAGCGCGCTGTTATTTTACCTTGTTTTCGTTCCTGCCCTTCTGCACTTGATAAAGAGCATCGTTCTGTCTCTGCCGTGACTCACAGTATGGGAAGAGCCTTACGTGCTTCCGCACCTGACGTCAATGCGGGTCGAAGATGTCGGGTCGAAGTGGGTGCGCCCTTCCTCTTCATCGGGTACCCCGTTGTTTGCGTAAGAAAGGTCGCCTCCATGGGTGGCGCAATAATTGTCTTCGCTCGATTGCGCCTCTATGCCACTAGTGCGCCTGCGTCAGCACGCTGCTCCTTTTGTTTTGCGTATTGAACGCACTCGGCGTATAAGAGAAGTTGCGGCGAATCTTCCGATGTGGAACTGTCGCACGTACGAAGCACATTAGCTGCATGCATGCTCATGCCATGCACCGAGAACACCAGCCGACGGTATCCGACAATAGCCAAGTTTGCGCGACACTTAGTCAATGTCATCGAGCGTCCTGAGCCCTCTCACTGCCTGCCCATTTTAAGGTTTAACGGAATTTTTCTTTGGGCTAGTTGGTATGCGTTCATATTTGCGTTAAGGCATCATAAAAAAGCACAAACCACGGGAGACTGTACACGGGATTTATTTTGCAGGAAACACGAACATGTTTTCTGCGCAGATGCCCACGGGAATATGTACGTGTTTTTTGCAAAATAACGCAGTTGTTACTGGTGCTGTCTCTCGTGTACTCTCTCGTGGTTTGTGTTTTCTGGCGCCTGTAATTTATATAAGGGTTCGTAACTGCTTTCCAACGAAGCTTTTCTTGCAAATTTACATCATACACCTGCATATTTCGTATTGCTTACAGTCAAATGTATCTACAGCGAGCTATCCTATACAACGAAAGTGTCTGTATAACGAGGAATCCTTTCGTACCGGCTTTATATATAGGTCAGCAGTTCGTAATATGGCTTGACTGTATTTACATGACACTTATGGTGTCAGTGTCTTATATGACAGTTTTTATACTGCTTTCTTTTTCCAAGCTGCTTTGTTTGAGTTTCCCCAACAATAACTCTGAAAATGACGTCCTTGTTTAATACGTATTTTAGGTGCGTCTTGAAATTTCTTCTGAAACTTAAGTTTCACACGCCGTGGTAGCTTAACGTCTAAGATGTTGGAGTGCTAAACCCGCGGTTCACTTTTAAGGTACATGCTCACAAGAAACAACGATTCACGTACGCGTTTAGTCACTGGGCCTTCAAAGACTCGAGGAAATGCCTGCTGGAATTTCCTGGAGGTATTTGATGCGTGTTGTCCTGCGCTTCATGGTACCAATTAAGACCCTGAAAGGATAAGCTATGTCAGATTCCGCATGTTGGAAACTAACATCCTTTTCGTGTGGCCACCCTGAGTGAGATCGGCTTAGATTTAAAATAAACACTCATTTATATTTGTTATCAGTACCAGCGTGAGCTTTCCTTTGTGTCTGAAAGAGTTCGTGCTGTCTTCTTTTTTTTTTTACACTTCGTGTGATTTGGAAGTTGTAAACAACAATATCGCGTCGCCTTATTTCTCCGTCAATTTAGCCATGTATGGTTGTCACTTGAATACTTTCTCTAATATGTAACCTACTTACGTAAATTCGGGCACAGAAACGTTTGTGCGAATAGAATTTGATGCTAAACATTTGTGAAATTAACACTATTATGTTGGGTGATTTCGGTGGGGAATTTCGGTATTGGGTGTTGTTTGGGTGTCTTGTCAGAATTTTTGTCTAATAAAGTGCGTAGCGCTCAAAGGCTCGCCTACTCCACGACCGTCATCACCCTACTGTCGCGTGCTCACGCTTCTCGCTGGTACCTGCTACGCGCAAAAGAGGGCGGCACTTTACCGGCGCACAACGAGAATCGCTAGGAAGCCCAAGTAAGTGCGAGGTTTCGAAGTTTCTCAGGCTTCACAGGTTTTCCCGTTTTCTCAGGTTTCACTGCAGTTCAGCTACCTACACACCATATTTACGCGCTGCTTTTCCCGGATGTTGTTCGCTGCGCATGGCTCCATGTTTTTCATTCTTGCCTCTTCGCCGGTTCGATAAGAAAACGCATATATTGTTCGAAATAAACAAGCACCAACCTTCAGCTTCAAGTTCTGGTCTAATGTTAGAATTGAATTCGGTTAGTAAATGCATGAAATTTTGATTCTCTTTAAGCGAATGTAGTCGCGTGGCCTAACCCTTCTGAATATGCCGAGCGCACGAGCACATAGTTAAACTCGATCTTTTTGTGTACGTTCTTGCTTTTATACGGGCCTTGCGAAGAGCATGGCAACTCCTAAAAAGAAGTGAAAAAAAAAAAGGAGTCTTTGCAGATGCCATGCACATGATTTACGGTCGATGTTTTGCTAGTGTTGTCGACCATTGTCTAGACCATGTGCACTGTGGCTGTTCCTTTCTATCGTAGCTCTTTCTTTTCTATCGTCGCATTATCGGTCAAGAACACCCGCTACTTGTGGTCCACTTAGCTATAGCAACCGCGTAGCTCGTCTTCTTGCGTCCGTTTTTTTTTTTTGTTTTTTTTAGGTATGATATTTTATTTTATATTTGTGCGAGTGTTCACCTTATGCAAATATATTTCCTGAATAAGACCTCGCGCTCTTGCTACCATTCTCCCTTCCGAACTGCATGTCGCCGATGGCATCTGTGAATCGTGTTCACAGCTGAAACTAGAGCAGTGATAGTGTTGGTTGGTTAGTCTTAACCATCGTATTTCACACCATCCCTTCACTCGCCCCGCACTCTTGACCGACAGCAAGAAACTAACAAACACAGAAACGTCAAGTAACCCCACGCCATATTCTTTCTCTCCACCTTCTCGATTCCTGACAGAAGTATTCTTTTGCGTATGCGGGACAAAGAAAAAAGACGATGGGAGACCAAGAAACCCGCATCTATTGCCATAGAAAATAGAATTTTTAAAGTATTTCCCTTCAATATATGTTGCCTGCATGCTGCTGAAAGAACCATTTCGCAAAATGGACTGCAATATCACGCTTCCATTGATGCTCTCCTCTGGTGCTACCGCACTAGTTTGCCGCTGCGGGAGCTGTTCTTCGTGCCTCGTGCAATGTTCTGCACGAGACGAACAGAATAATTGCCTGCGATTTTTCCTTTTTACTTTACGTTCGCAAAAGCTTCGCGTTTCTAGGTGCACTATTATTAACTGCTGTAGAATAACGTCATGTGACAATAAGCATTCTCGCAGCGAACACGGCGTGCTAAATATATCAGTTAAGTGAAGTCTCACGGTGCGCAGTTGTTTCCGCGATCTTATACATGTAAAATGTCATGGTGTGGGCGTCCTGGAGTCCTTTGTCCACGGTAGTATGGAGGGACGCACAAGATAGGGATTGTCATGACTTTATTCTCTCCAGGCACTGATGGAAAAGATAAAGCTCGAAGTGATTCTAGTGTATATCTTTCTTCTAGCGAGGGGAAGGAACACACACGTTTCGACACTCCGTTTTTGTGCTTAGCTGGTGAACCAACCAAGTTTCTGAGTCAAATATTGGCTGATTATCAGATATCTGAGCGGACTACAACTGAGTCACGTCTTATACATGGCTCCTTGCAAGATAAGCCATCGACTGATAGTGCCGCTTATGTGTTTGCTGTGTGTGCATGTGCGTACATGCTCGACCTTTCACGTGTGGCTGCAACTTAGCTGCGAAGTGATCGAGACGAAAGTTCTGGATGTCTGCAGTCGAAGAACGATCGCGAAATCTGTCTGAACGAACAATGGCGACACGACAGGGAGTCTCCGGAGACGTCACGTGGTTAGACTTTCTCTGGCGTTTGCTGCTAATTGACGGTGCCGTTTTCACCACAAGCGGCTGCAAATGTTTGGGCGTTAGAGAGCGCATAACAGTTGGTGAAACGACAATCTCCTGCTGCGAATGTGAACAGAATGGACCTATTTCTCGGCGCCGCGGAAGACATCAGCTCGAGTTTGTTGTTATTGTCACGACAGCTGCTGTGTCGTCGAATGTCGTGTACACCTGCTATTCGTCTGGCTTGATTCTCGAATGGAATCTTAAGAGAGGAAGGTTGGCGATTAGTAAATACCGATTAAATATAGAAATTTAGTGCGCGGTCCCTGGTTACTGAAATCAGCAGGGCGTCTCACTCGATCCGTTTGCACGTGGGCTCGTCTGGAAAGCTCTTTTGGAACGCCACGATATAGGCGATGCATGGCCTTCGAGATCCGCAACAACGTTCTCACATTTCCTTTATTGATTGATTTAGGGGATGCTTGCTTTGATGGCATAGTACTTTGTTTGTTTGTTTGTGCGCACGCCGAAAGCGCAGTGTTGTGTAAGAATTGGAGCAGTGCTTTGTGGCGTCCGTTACCGCGCATATAAAATAGTCAAGTGGTTGTGGCACTGTAAACGTACTGCGGGCTGCAGTAGCATGATGGATGCGACGTACCGATCACAGGCGTTGACATGTCCACTACATCCTCTCGGTTTTGCAACGTAATCGTCTAGAGCCATTGTTCGATTAAAAAGGAGTAGGGGTCAACTCCGAAGCCTTCAGGAACATTCCCACAGCAAAGAAACAACGCACACGAGCAAATGTGGACGTTGAAATCTTCGCTATCGTACTACAGAGCTGCACCGTGAAGATTAAGCAAGGAGGATTGACCTTTGCACGCTGATCAAACGGCAACCTTTTATCTTGGACGGAATTGCAAATAAAGTTTCGAAGATATGTTATTTGTCTTTCGTGTAGAATGACTCAGTATTTCATTTTATAGAGTTATTTCACGCCTTTGTGAACTCTGTAGCGAAGTTAAGCTGTACCGACTCGTTAAAACACGCCCGCGGTTCAGCAAAGACTGTCGTCGCGTGTCAACTATAATAAGGCGAGAGCAGGTCGGTCTTGGACCTCGCATGGATTATACTGTCCTTTCCCACTTCACTATTGCGGGCTGCTGAAGCTACGCGAAGAGATGATGGGGGTCTAGCGCCGATTAAGCTGTACCAAGCACACAACGCAAACGCGACCTCACTTTCTTGTGTATACTTCTCCAAATGTAGAACACCCCCACCGTCTTTTACAGCCTGCCGCTGCCTTGGGAAATGAACAATTGACGAAGCTGCCTCATGCGCATGTGCTGCTGCTCTAGGAAGAGTATGCAGAATGTTGAGCGACCTGCGATAGTTTCCGTTTTTTTTTTTTCTGCAGGAGTTGGCACCGGCGTCAGCAGCAGCAGCCTTATAGTAGTCGTGTTAGTACTGTATAGTCGTAGTGCCACTAAAGTAGTACTACAAGTAGTAGCATAAATTCCTTTAACCGGGCGCAGACAACGAACTCGCAAAGTTTATGGACCGTACAAGCTTGCAGGGTTCTTCGACGCGGCAAATTGTACGAAAGAGGCATATGAGGGGCGTCGTCGTTCAGAAACACGCGGTAAATTCGACGTCCTTGACATTAGTTCACCTGGGCGCTCACGTATGCACAGCCGGCTTTCCATTATATATATATATATATATATATATATATATATATATATATATATATATATATATATATATATATATATATATATATATATATATATATATATAGTTTGGCGAAGTGGGTATAGCTTCGGCTGCCGCATGAATATAAGTATAAGACGTATCACTTCAGTAATATTTCATTTATTTGTCGACGTTTCGGTCAGACCCTGACCTTTCTCAAGACAAAATTTCTTTTTTTCCATATAAACGAACAGGAGAAAAAGAAATTTTGTCTTGGGAAAGGTCAGGCTCTGACCGAAACGTCCACAAGTAAATGAATTACCGAAGTGCTACGTCCGAATATATATATATATATATATATATATATATATATATATTATACGCGAGGGGCGGTGTTCAGGGGATCCAGTGTCGAGGTGCGCGAAACAAACGTCACTAAGGTATCGGCATGTAGTCCTGCCTTCGTCACAATGACCTCCCTTTGACGATGGCAGACCTACCTGTCGAAACATCAGTGATAGTGTGCTCAGCGCGTTTTGTCGTCTTCTCCTCCAACTCAGTAAACCAAGTATAGCCAAGAGAACGAGTCTGAAGTCCGAAGGAAGAACCGTCTATACCAGAAGATTATCGAAAACTCGGCCTTCTTTGTCATTTTTCTTCTTTCTAGCCCTTCGGTTGCATCTACGTGCAGTTCGAACCGGACTCTTGCAGTTCGAGGCCCTCCCTTCGACACCCCGGCGCCTGCATGCGGTGGCGCGATGTTTATTCCTTTCCTCCTTTAAAAAAAAAGAAAAATTCTGTGCGGGGAAACTGCGTTTTCAAGGAAAAAGAAGAAAACAAACATACGCCATCGTATGTGCAGCTTTGCTATATACTAGATGCGCATTTCGCTGTTTCTCTCGAATCTTCTGTGCGTTTCTTTTTTTTTTTTTTATCTCCGCCTCTGTAGGTTTCCTTCTTCGTTTATCTCCGCGTGGGTTCCAAGCGGATTTTCTCACTGCTTCGGCGACGACGATCTTCGGTTTCTTGCTGCTGCTGCCGCGGCGTCTCCGAATGGCGGCCGAATGCTTTCTCAATCTCCCCAGAGGCCTTCTTCAACAGACGTCGTGACGTTCTTTATGCTTTTTTCTTTTTGTTCCTTTTTGGCGTTGTTTCTCGTTTAAACGCCGTAAGCTGCTTTTTCGCGAACGCTCTCGAATGTCTCGAGATATGTCGTCGCAACAAGCCCCCTCCACTCCTTTTCGCTGATCCATCGGTCGGCACTCGGAGGAGACAAGGACGTGCTTTCTTCACACTAGTCGCCGATGTAGAACACAGCGCCGTGCGTAGTGTTTCTTCGTATTCTTCACCGTTTCCCTTATTCTTCAACATTCATCCTTTATACGCCACACACAGCCTCGTCAACTTCGTATTAACACACACACACACACACACACACACACACACACACACACACACACACACACACACCACACACACACACACACACACACACACACACACACACACACACACACACACACACCACGCACCACACACACCACGCACGCACGCACACACAAGCGCGCGCGCATAATTCTTTACTTTGATCTGTCCGGTCCTCCAACATCGCAAACTTCTTTCTGCATGCTTCGGAGCTTCACTTTAACATTTTTCTCGTCTGCCTATCCTTCGTACACGTTATCATATTGCCTTTCTCGTTGTGCTGCGCAACTCCAGATAGCCCTTTTCATGCTTCGTTGCATTCGCCCTATACCCTTCTGTTGTTCTGCCTTCTTCAGATCATCACATTCTTTTAATTAATTTCGTTCTAGTTCGCAACTACCTATTAACCTTGTTCATACTGATTCATGTCGCGTTCGTTTGCTCGATAAGATTCCATCGTTTTGTCTTCTTCATGTTCATCCTATTTGTTCTGCCTCAGAATTCTTGTTATTCTTCTCCACTCCTCATCACATTTATTCAACTTATATCCTCCCGTTGGTACTGCCTCCTTTGCACCTTCAGATTCACCTTACATTTCTGCTTTACAACCTCGCGTTAACCAACTTCCTGAACTGAGGTGACTACCGCGCTCGGTAAGGACAAACTCTCTTTTCAAATCAGCCAATGTCTGTTCATTAGTTACATTTTACATTGCGTTTATCACACTGTTCTGCCTTATCCAGATCTCCCATGCTTCTTCTCTATCGTTCTGCATTACAACTTCACAACATTCTTCATTCCGCCTGCTCGTCATTTTGGTTTCTATGCTCCCACTCGGTCTACCTTCTTCAAAACTTCACATGGTTGTTCTTCAGTCAGCTACGCTATATAGTTCACGTTTACCTTCTTCATTTTCCCTCGGCAATCTTCTACCTTATGTCCTGCCATTGTTCTACGCCTTCTTCACGTATTCGCATGCCTATGCTTCGTCTCTATATCATCCCATTCTCTCCGTTCTTCTTCGCAGCTTCACATTCCACTTCCTTACTTGTTTTTGTGATGCCGAGGCAGCTGCAGAGAGTCGGAAAAAGCGATAAGAGGAACTCCGCAGTGCGAAACGGCCGTGTGTGTGTGTGTCTTCCGACGCGGCCATTCTGCGGACTCGAGTTTTTATGGGGCTGGCTGTGCGTACCTGTCGGCGCTTTCCGGTCCGCCGTGTGTGTGTGTGTGTATACAATGCACGTGTGTCGGCCGTGCCCGCGCGTCTGTGTGTGCAGAACTGGCGCGGCTCGTAAACGGAAAGACCGGCGATGGAGAAGGAAGTTGCCGGAACCGACAGAGCCACTTCTGAGAAGTGACTACGGGGCAGTTGTGCGGAAAGAATGGTGCAGTGACGTTGCAGTTGGTATCTCCTCCGAAACGCCTGGTATCGCGGTAGAGTAGAGATCGATTGATGTAATACTGGCGACTGAAGCTGAGGCCGTAAAACTGCCGTGGCAACTAGTTCTTTAACTTTCTTTATTATGAGGCTTCCCGTAATGGGGAACTCTCGATTAGTTTTGATTACGTGAGGTTCTATAACGTCTACATAAACCTAAGGTTATATAAACGAGGAGAGTGGTTAGGGGAACATGGCGGCTTGAATCGGCGTTCGTGTTGTCCACTTCTCTCCCCTTGTGTCCGTGTATTGCACGCTTGCTCTTTACACTGCGGACACTTACCAACTCGCTCAGCTTCCTGGCTGAAGGAGTGAAAGGGAGTGAAAGAGATAGAGAGGAGAGAAAGGCCGTAGTGGAGGGCTGCGGAAAGTTTGGCCACCTGGGGTTCTTTAATACCCCTGACACACGGGCATGCTAAAGTACTTTAGGTAAGGCGACATCTGCCGGAAAGGAGTTCATGCCCAGTGGCACACGACAAAGGAGTATCTCCTTCCCGGCAAAGTTCCTTTGCAGAAAGGTAGATCGGCGATCTACTTTTCGAGCGTAAAGGCGTACTCTCGCCAACAGCGTACACGACCCGTAAACGGGAGAGAACTTTTCACAGTATTACAACACCCCGCAACTATTTTCTTGCCTTGCGTATAAGCTTTAGCTTTGATGGACGGACGGACGGACGGACGGACGGACGGACGGACGGACGGACGGACGGACGGACGGACGGACGGACGGATGGATGGATGGATGGATCCTTTGTATCGGGCGCCGGCTCACGCCACCTAGCTGTAATGTCTCGCTCGTATTATATATGTCTAACTGTCACTCCTGCCTTGATTTTAGCCACCAATCCGACAACCTCCTCTTGGTCTTTTCTACCCTCTTAAAGTCTATTCTGCCTTCGCTATCCCTGAACCCCAGTGCTTTAAAAAATTCTGCCTCATTGCCTTGGACTGCAGGGTGGAGTCCTTCACAGAAAAGTATCAAGTGCTCGGCCGTTTCCTCCTCCTCTCCACACGCACCACACAACGTGTCGATCCCCTCGTACTTTGCTCGGTACACCTTAGTCCTCAGTACTTCCCGTCCTGGCTTCAAACAGCAGCGAGCCTACCCCGAGAATTATCATAAATCTTTTCTTTGGCAATGTCCTGCTTGAAAGTTCTGTAGGTTTCGAAGCGCGCACTCTCGAACGCTCACATCGCCGCCATGCGGGATTCCGGCAGTCATTATCTTTTTCGTCGCGGCGTGACACGAACCATCAACATTATTAGCCATCAGCAATGAAAACGATATTTTTACGATCCACAGTCGCTAAAGGTAATTAAATGCGGAACTTTTTAAAAACTGCTTTAACAAGGAGCGCCATTTTTTGCGGCGTTCGTCTTAGGAACCACCTAAAGAAGTTCATGCACGCGCTGCCGTGTGTAATCGGCGCAACTTACTTTCTGCAGAGGGTCCTTTAGAGTAGAAAAAGGGGTTCACTACAAAGGACTTACTTCGCCCGTCTGTCAGGGGTATAACATGCACACAGTACACGGGCCTCTGGCATTTTCGCCTCCATCGAAAATGCGACCGCCGCGGCCGGGATCGAACCCGCGTTTTTTAGGTGGCAGCCGAGCTACCATAACCACTACACCAGTGGTGTAGCCAGGAATTTTTTTCAGGGGGTGGCTTGGAGCTGCAACTTCATTAGTGCACATGGCCTGCATATATATATATATATATATATATATATATATATATATATATATATATATATATATGTACACCACGAACGGGCCAGCAAAGGCAGCGGGACGCATGCTGGAAAAATTTCAGGGGGTGCTTCAGCCCAGTTAGCCCATGCCTGCCTACACCAATGCCTACACCAGCGTGGCGGACAAGGATCGTCGAATCAATACTGAGCGATCAGTTGACACTCCGCCTTGCTTTCGGAGGAATCCTGGTGTATATTGTGTTCCGCTTTCGATTGGCCTCGCAGTTAATCTAGAAAGTTCTGGGGCGAACGCCTGCCAAAATATGCGGCGATGTCCTTCTTCGCAGCCCTCATTGCCTTGGCTCTCCGGTGTTTACTTTCTCGCTTACCGCTCGTGTCCCTGTTTCCGAACATTCGAGAACAGCGCCGTATAAGTGTTCGGCGAGCTAGATGCCCATTATTTTATCTTTCTGTCGGCTCGACGCAGAACGCTGCGTGGCCGGAGCAACCTTGGAAAGGCAAGCTCCCGATCTTCACCTTGGAGTGGACCGACGAAGGTCCCTGCATAAGCTGATGTGCTCCGCGCAATCGTCCCGTAGCCTCGTGTGTGTAAGTTCTATATGCATTGCGTTAGCAATATGAGCATCGGTTCATCTGCTTTGCACGGTGCCATATTTTCTCTTCCCCGACAACATCACGCGATTAGGCGATGGGCTTCCCTTGTTAGGTCATGCATATTCCTGCAAGGTCCCGAGAGGACGGACGGACAGACAGACACACAGACAGACAGATTTTTGATGGACAGTGGATATATGTTTTTTTAACAGACATAGCCTTCTCCTCGATAAACGACGAACCTTTCCGATTACTAGGAATAGCGTCCCCTGTATAGAATAATGCATCTCACCAACGATCTCCAGGTTGCCCTATACATCTTGCTATAGCTGATTGCATTTTATTCCATCGTGCGGACCTTCTATTTTCGTCACTCCATCTAATTCACTGCCGTCGGTGGCTGCGTTTGCCATTCCCCGGTATGCTTCGGTTGTTCTATAGCAGATCACCCGTTATCTTTCCTATACGCACTGTGTGACCCGCCCATGTCTACGTCTTTCGCTTATAGTGTCGTTTGAAATACCGGGTCCCTTGCTTGTTCTTTGTAACATTCTGCTGATTTCCGACAGCAATGTTTCATTTATATTTAGGAACATCGATGCGGAGAAAAATGATCGAATTCTGGATGAAGAAAACGTTCAGTTATTTCATTCAACCTAATTCTATTAAATTCCTTTGCTTTATTATTCAACGTTTAGGCCGACGGAACAGTTGATTTCCCCCATGTTTTCACTGTCTTCATTTCCGGTTTCTGGTGTGTCTATGCCTAAGAGCTTATTGGAGGCCCCATTAGTCATTTTGCTCAAGGTCATATCCTGGCACTTTATCTATACAAGGTTACTATATACCATTTATACTGCGTACTCAGTGTTTGTGATGCGTGCGTGTGCACCACATGCGGCAGTGGTACTTTTATTGTAAGTGGGCACGCGCCGAGTTGATTCCCCGTTGACACGCAACAAGGCGTTTTCCGCTCCATCTGAGCGCGCACTAAGGTTATTATATATATTAAAAGCGCGCGTTCCAACCCAATATGCGTCGCACAATGTTTTCGCCTTCGAGTCCCGGCGCTACCTTGTCCCACGACTCTTTTGATCGGTGCTTCTTTTCTTTCCCCTCCTAATACTCCTGTTTACTCCGATCTGGTCGCCCCTTCAAGGCCCCGATGCGTATATGAGGAGAAGGACAAGGTTGTCCTCGATCGCACGGTGGACTGGCGCCTCTGCCCGCGATATACAGCGTATACGCCGGGGATGGCTGCTCCATGTTGTGATGTGACTCTGAATGCGAGAGATATTGGCACCGCGAGATGATGCCCGCTGCTTCTCTCTTTCTTCTTTTTTTTTTCTTTTTTCACTTGAGAAACACATCAAAGAAGTGCGTCGCAAGGCATATAGTACATTAGGACTACAACTGTCTATAGGCTCGTCACAAAATTATGTAAACACATCAAGTACTCGGAGAAGAAAGCGCAGTTGTGTATGTACTAGTAAGGTGGACACATGGAGCCTGCATGCCGTTCCGCTGAGTACGGGGAATATACTATTTCGTGGTGGTCCCTTATTCGTCAGTTCTGCCTTGGCAAGCAGAACGGACGAATCTGTGACCAACAATGAATACCTCAATAGTCAGTGCTGCCTTGAAAGGCAGAATTGACCAATCAAGGAGGAGCAACTCGGAATGGTATTTCGTGTTGAAACTTGGAAAAATGAGAAAGAGAGTGCGAAATGAGCCTTGACATATAAGCAACTGCAACTGTACTTCAAGTACAAAAGTCAGTGGAGAGGCTTGTCAATGTGTTCTGCATACCCTTCTCTTGAAGACAAGCAGCATTTTACGTGTATACTTGTGGCCGCTACTTCTCAAAAAGATGGTTTTTTGATATAGGCATGCACTTCCAAGGCTGCTCCAGTTTTGAGTTTCTCATGTCCGTGGCAAAGTGTATACCGAACTTCACGTCTACGCGTAACGAAGACACTGCTGGCGTTTATGCAGCATATAAGCCTCACCGAAACCTCGTGGTTAACTGGCTCCTGTTCACGTGTGTGTCTGTGACTACATGTGCTGTTAGTGTGCCAATGTGATCGTCGTATGTGTATGCCACATCTATGAGTCAGATACCTGAAGAGGCAAATTGCGGTTTCAACCAGGTCATGTTATCCGGCGTACCTTTGTAGTTTGTCTGAAGAAGAGGCGTGCAAGACACGGACACAAGGGGAAGAAGTGAACAACACTTCTTCCCCTTGTGTCCGTGTCTTGCACGCCTCTTCTTTTGACTATGGACCCTTACCAACTCGCTCAACTTTCTGTCCTTTTGTAGCTTGTACTTCTCTGCCTTCTCCATGGGCACATTCAGTAAAGTTATTTACTTGCGTAATTAACCATAGTGGCTTGGCCCGCGTATATAGACGAATTTTGTATCCACGGCATGTGGAAGACACGTTACGCGAATTAAGTGCAGTTCTTATGTTAGATAATAAGTTGTATCGGAAAAATTTATCTAAAGGGAAAGCGTTAAACAAGGAAAGAAGAAAAAAATATGGAAGAAATGTGATGGTAACCTTTGATCAGAGCATCTTGGCTAAAGATATAAAATTTACGCCTCTCATGCGGATATGTTGTGAAAATTGACACCTATCAGAAAAAAAAAATCAAAGCTTGATGGCCTGTAATCACTCTGAAATATCAAGTTCACTGCGGCATAAACATGTCATGGGCATATAAAGGTCATCGGAGCACTATGGACATGTGACGCCTCTCTTAGCAAATGATAGAGGGCTGTATATCACTGATAAGCAATAAAATGTCAGTGGTGAATTAAGCGTATTGTTTTAGCGTGGCAAAAAATAAGCTAAAGGAATTCGTTTGTTGAAAAAATGCTTAGAATACAGCGGTCCATCGCTCTCAATTCGCAAGAAAAATGACGTACGGCTTTTGTAGCTTATTTTCGAAGACGCGGAAAAGAGAAAGCAAACCAGTCATTGCAAGGAGCCACATCCTTGTCTTTTATACGTAGCTAACTTTTCTGTATTTTCGTTTCTTTGAAATAAGACGTAACTTTCCTCTGGTTGGACGCGTATAAGCCCTGTGAACCAGCGCCATCAGCGCAGTGATAATATGCGTTGCACACTATTGGCCCAAGGAACAAAAAACAAAAATGCAGGCCCACCTCCATCGCCAAATGTTGATCACCAAGCAGCATGAACTATACATTTCCTTCACACAGGTGCGCTTTGTGTTCAGCATGATGAAAAGCTTGCCTTTTTCTCTTCCTAGAATTTCGTCCTCTGATCGGTCAACACCGATGCCACCTTTGACTTTTCTTTTTCTTGTTTATTCTCTTGTCTATGCGTTTCCCTTTCCCATTTTCCTTTATGTAATTTGTGTGTGTATCTTTAATTTATTTCCAGCCATAAGAGAATTTTGTGAGAGGCCACGAAGAAAGCTGATTAAACAGCTTCAAAATGACCTGCCCACCATTCGACAACATAGCAGCACGTACATATACACTGACATCTGTACGCAGCGTGTAGGCTACCTTATTTAAGTGCGAAGCTTTCTCAGGTTCTCACACGAATGACTTACACGTTTTGTTCGTCCTGACAACCGTAATTACGAGTGCCGTGGGACTTCAGTAAATGCAGTGGTTCAGCCGTTTTCGTGCGTACGGGTTTATCTCTGAACGAATGCAAAGCGGCAGTGTGAATGCAATGTAATAAAGCTTCACTAATCATGTTTCTGTGCATGCGAAAAAGAAATGTGCATAAGCTTGGACTTTGAAGAACGGATCCAGTAAAGTGGTCGACGTATGTCCAGGGAAAGAGTATGCGTGCTTGAGTTTCTCGTCACTTCTGTGCGATTCTCGAAGCTTCGGCGACGCAAGAGACACGTGCCCACTCGGCGAAATACACGTGCCCACTCGGCGAAAGCGGGAGATGTATGTAGAGGGAAAGGGAGAAACCGCATTTGATGCCTTTGTGATGAGGGCGTGACGTAACGCGCTCATCCCCCCTCTCCCCCTTCTTTTACTCTGCGCTGCAGGGATGTTCTGGGACACAGGGGGGCAGGGGGGGGCGAAGGCGAGGCTGCCGACGTAGGTTACGTACGATAGCCCGAACACAAAAGGTCGCTAACTAGTCTTCTCTATTTGTTTATGTGCTTGTCTGCATATATAAGACTCTCGCTACGCGGGATACCGCAGCGTAATCGGCGTCTAGCCGACGTGCATCTAGGACACCGTTGCCACCCTCCATGCTGCGCTGACCGCTCTGATCCGGCTGCAGCACGCGCCGGCTGTTACCTAAACGGAGTCGTCGTTTAGCCTCGCATCACCTTTTCCGCACGACCCCTTTTCGTAAGGGTCGCTGTCGTGCATGTACCAGCCTTTACGACCGCTGTGGTCGCATTTCTAAGCTCTGGCCTCATGCGCGAAAACCCTGTACTTGTATATGGGGTTTGTCCTGTGGTTCTATCTCGATCTGTAAAGCCTGGAAATGTTGACTGTGTTGAAGCCCTTTTATTATAGTTGCGAGAGGTGAATCGTCTGCCTTCGCGTTACCCTTTTGGAGGCGATTAATTCGCATTGGGTTGGAAGGCGCGTAGCACCACATCGTGTTGACTTAGAAGAGGTGAGAAACAAATGTGGACATATAACCTGAAAGGGCAGCAGTTATAAAACGTGCTGGGCTAGCACGCGATGGTCGCATTTGAGAACGCACTTTCTAACGTGCGCAGGCAGACGATGAGAGAGCTCAACATGCAACGTATATAGAATGAAAGCTGTTGTCCGTCACTGCCTTTATTGTATCGAGAGGTCATAAGTACGGTTAATTACGGTTAATTGGTTGTAGGTATTTCATTTATGGAAAAGTCAGAATGTGTGGGAAAAATTGAAGAGGAAAGGACTGGGATTGAACGGGAGTGCTGGGAGCCATCCATGCGTTAAGCTTACAGTGGGGACACTGCCTGCATTCGCATGATTCGCATCTACGTCCGAGAACTTTATATATGACTATAGAGGAGTTACTGAGCGACGCGTCTAGCCAGGATACTGAGTGTGTAAGCTTGACACTGTTACACAAAATGATAAAATTGTGTTGATGTTTGTGTCACTCGGATACAGCCTTTTGCGTACAGTTATTTCTTACAGCGCACACACCAAAGGACTAAACTGAAATTCAGAATGATGACCGGCATTAACTACTGCTGTTACTGGGTTAGGTGTACAAAGTTTAGTTCATTTGTTGCGTTTCGCATGATAGTCTTCTAGCTCTTTACCCCATGCACTTTCCGTGCGTGGATAGCCAACCAGAACAGACCTAAACCATGTTTATACACGTCATATCTCCCCATCCGCTACAAAGGCTCGCATGTGCGCTCTAGAAAGCACGAGTCTGCGAACCTGGTCAGCACGGCGAACGGAGAACCGGTCGGTTTGCAGTAGTAATCACGATCATGACGTTCAGTAAAGCAACCCTTCACGCTGCTGCTGAGGAGCAACAACTTTGTTTTGGTCTCAGAGATCAACATTAAAGAGAGGCGGTCTCCAGGCCTATCCTGGATCCTGGAGGCCATCTCCTCTAATCTTTCGGTGACAAAGTAGCCTGTATGTTCAGGTTTAGGAGCCTAGCACCAACGTCCACGAATCCTGTACGGAACTGGGCAGAAGAGAGAAGAAATAAGGGGGTGCGTCGTACAATCCTACATGATGTGATTGAGCGTGCCGACTGCTGTGGAAGAACAGCCCTAATCAAACCCTCGAGCTGCAGCACTAGCGTGGTTCAAGCAAATCCAGACCTAGCTCTCGCATCGCAGCAGTACATATCTTCGTCGTCGATGCTGTTTCGTCCACTCGCCCTCTTCGGTTTCTTTCCGATATCGCTCGCTAAAAGCGACGCAGGCTCCCACCCACTCTCAGTGCGTGACACAATGACGTATCCCCGTGACCACCGGCTGTCCACCACCACTGGGATTAGGATGACCGTCGCCTCCGAACCATTCCACTCCACCGCTTCCCCCAGAGAAGCCCCTCAGCGAAGAGATAGCGAAGCCCGGCGCTTTCCCATCTCGTCGCAGTTGCCGCACGGGCAGCTGACGCTGCAACAAAAGGGCCGGTCGGCACGAGAAGGGAGAACGTCCGCAGTGCCACGCCAGCGGTCCTGTGCCAAAGGGTCTCCTGCGCGGCCTGTCCACTCCCAGCGTCGTCGCCCCGACTCCATTGTCCCCCGAACAGCAGCGAGGCACAAAAGTGGTGTCCGCTTTCTGCGTGCTCTATGTTTCTTTCTCTTTTATCCGCTTTTCGGGCACTGTGCACCCGACTGGACCTAGGTCTGCGGTGCCTGGCTGGGTGATTCAGTGAGCAGTCCCGAGAAATATATGTGGGGAGTGGGACCCGGGACCCCCTTGTGCACTGCAGCCCAGCGTTTGGCTTTGCTATGTAGAGAGGCGAGATCGTTCATCGAAAGGAGAGATATAAAAAGAGAGAAAGAGTGTGATGGAGAGAACGGTGGACCAGTTTCTTTTCTGAGGCTCCCAGCCCCACCGCTACGAGGCACACCTCTTCCCTCCGCACAAGAGCACAGGCCGCTCTTTGCTGCAGGAACACTGAATGCCCTCATCCCTGGCATACACATTGTTCGTCGCCCTTTAGCAAATCACAGCTGCCTTTTTTTTTCTTTCTTGTTCTTTGCGCCCCGTGCTTTGCCATGCGCCTTCTGTTTGTCCTTCGTTATGGAACCTTTACTTTTTTGCTTGTTCCTGCAGTCGGGGAGGCGTTCTTTGTGAGTCACAGTGTTAAGCTAGTAGGATTCCGCTTTCGTGAAATAGGTGGCATAGATAAGAGTGCGGACGTGCACGCACGTGCTTCCGCTGGTGAGCCTAGGAGCGGGTCGAGCCAATTAAAAACGTGAGCCGGGAACATCGCGAGCAGAAGAGGGCTCGCCAGCCGTCGCGTCTACCCAAATGCCCACACCGCACTCTCTTCACAATTTGCCGTCTCTGCAGGACGTGCTGTTCCAACTGCTCTGCACGTCCTATCGCCTTGCTTTCGTCATCTCTTTCGGAGAGCAGCAGCTGGCAACGGAGAAAAAAAAACAAGAAAAAGAAAAGAACCGGAGAGCGATGCGTAGCAAAGACGCGCACTGGAGGCCTTGAGGGAATTCCGATACGCTGCATGCGTAGAAACGTCTTGAGAAGATCAAATCGCTTTATTGCCTTGGGTACCGCTTGAAAAAAAAATCTATACGGTATATCCGATCGGTGGCGAGCTCCGATATCTTCGGCACTATCTTGTGTTTATTCCTTGAAATCCGTATGGTGGTCTGGCGTTATGAACGAGCCAGTGGAGATATATCGCATTTAGTTTTTCCTGCGTAGGAGCGCGTGGCCAACTCTGCATTCACGAAGCTAAGTGCGTCACCGAAACAGATATTTCTTATATCATCAAAAGAGTGGAGGCTGAAGTGAAAGTGTTCTGTATTATTCTCCTTTCTATTCCCTCCGTGGCAAATGTTAACGGCTTGTTCAGCTCTGATTGATCGTTGATGATCGCGAGTATGCACTACCACCGGTCTCTGTATACGGTGTGATCAGATTGATTAAACCAAGGGGTTTGAGGGCACGAACGCTATACATTTTCAAACCACAAATATCGTGTTTTGCGGCTCGCCTTGTAACTTCAAGACCGTTATGCTGTGTTCGTTATATGATTTGTTCCTCTCAGCCAAGAACTTTATGAACAATTTAAATAGCTGATGCGACGTAGATGCCTTGCAGCATCACCTACATGTCATCGCCCACAGTTGGTACAACGTAGCATTGATAAACCCTCGCGTTAATTGCGGGAAACCAGAAAGTACTAGTGGTTGCTGCGCCATGTCAGTGCACCTCGTAAGATTTTCAGAGGTGGGTGGTTGATCGGCTTCCCTAACAGTGATCACGTTCAGACCGCGTAACAAGAGCGTTGAAAGTTGGAGTGCAGTTGGGTAATTTGTTCGGTCCAGCTTCGTCCTGTGCGCCATGTGTCCGTGCGGTTTTGGCCTATTTTTCTTTCTTAGTCAGAGACCACGTACTCGGTTTAATTATAACTTTATATTCTTTATTGAATGCATTGATCATGGCAATTTAATATTACCTTATGATTAATATGCCGAGTACAAGAGTACAAGAACCACAGACATGCCGTACGAACGTATAGCCTTTGCGGATGTAGGTAGGTCTCTGGCTCTCTGCATTATCTTATTGGCTTGAGGGGAGCCCTGTTGGAGGTCTCGTGTACATATATATACTTTCGCTTTCGTGTAATTGTCGTCGGCTCTGTTACGATGGTCAAGCGTAAGCGATGCCACATTTGCTAGCTTTCGCTGCTGTTCTATACTGTTCCGAACTACGTCTTCAAGTGAATACGTGACTCCCTGGCTCGCGTGCTACAACACGTCTCATCCTCTCTTCCGCGCACGTATTCGCTCACGAGTCAAGACAATCAGCATCAGCATGCTTCGTCTTCCACTCTTTGGTCGGTAAACGCCTTGCCTCCTTTCTCACGACGCTGTCTTCGAGAGATCCTCAGCTACATCTCCGCGTGTGAGTGTACTCGTCATCATCGCCGAGAGCTGCGCCTCGCCACGGTTTCTACATCGCAGCCGTTTTCTCTTCTCTTGGCTCGCCACACAAACCTCCGTCTTCATCGCAGCAGGAGCGAGCTATTATTTACACGGTCTTCGCTCTCGCTATGCCTGCGAGAGTCTCTGCAAGCATTTGCCGAGACCCCCACTGCATACTGGTGGATGCTCCCCCGGCGAGGTGCATTCGCACAGACAGAGAAGCACATGCCCCGTCCTGTTGCGTGCATGCCTTCTCTTGTCGTCGACGACACGGCATTCTCCCTCACCCCGTTGAAGTAGCTCGCTGCCGGCGTGGAACGAGTGCTCTGCGAGCACATGGACTCCAGGGCGAGCGTGCATGTCGCCGCCCGCAAAATGGAGTGGGGCACGCCAAGACGTGCAAGTTCCAGAGGCGTCGCTCGGCCAGCTCATAGGGCGAGGAGTTTTGTCATCCTTGGTTATGTTTGTGTTATGGATGCTTGGTGTCTGCAGGGGGCACTTCCACCGACAGCTGGGCGTCGCCAGGGCGTCTACTGGGCTGTTGTGAATACTACTGACGCTGTGCGCGAAAGCAGTGCAAGAAAAGAGCGTGACCGCGTGACATACCAGAGAAGAGGCGCTCTGTAGGGCTGAGAAGTAGCAGACTACCACCATGATATCACAAAAGCAAACATATCGTAATTGGAAGACCGTGAAATCGGGACGAAGTAGGGACAACCGTGACGACAGACACAGGGACGGCAAAGGAAGCATAAAATACAAACTTTGAAGAGAGTGGAAGTGGTTAAAGCACATACTAAGAGCCTGCGAACTGCGTGCACCGTAATCTGGACATCAGTAAACAGTGCGAGAGATGCAGGGAAAGGTGAAGCGATAGAAAAGACTGCCATCTTCGTGTTGTAATGATCAGCGTAGAGCAATACAATGCTGACGGAAACAAAGAACAGCGAGTACGTTGAGGGAGAGTACATCACGTGTACTTAACGCTGTCTTGAGCGTCATCTAAAGACTTCCTTGATTGGTACTGTGCCGCTTTCTTTAGTAATTTTATTTTACGTTTCCTTACGTGCGTGCCACTCCCTGCTCATTAGTCCTGCGATAGACACTTCAACGGCAGATGGCGCGCTTGCGTGTGGGCGCGTCTTACTGTTTTTTCGTCTCACTGCGTAGCTTAATTCCTTGTGTCACGCTTCTTACGACGATGCGTGACGTGAGCTATCACACCGGGACTGCAGTGCCGTGTGTGACAATGGCGATGGGTGATCGTCGAGGAATTGGTCACAGCACGGACGACACCACGTTCCCGCTGCGGAGGCCGAGATGGGACCTCACGCTGTTCCGGCTGCGTACAGGCCTAATTGTGTTGCCAGGCGAGGTCTGGAGGCCTCTGTCAGCACTCCGCAAGTGTGTCTATTAGTGTACATCGCTTCGTTCCTGACGTGCGCTTTCGTTCGATTACAACCTCGGAATGGCCACTATATGCGCGAAGTGCGAGGTTCAGCGGTCAGGTCAATAACGCCTCGTGACGTTGCGGCTTCACGCACTAAGTTTGCCCACAGAACCAGCAATAATTGTTTCCTAAAAAAAAAAAAAAGAAATAATACTGTTGGAGCGTCCTTGATAAGTAGCTCCTCCTGCATGTGTTTCTGTTATTTGCAGTTGAGAATCGCCTCACCACACGAGGCACTTTCCAATCCTTTGTGTCCTCCGATGACGTTGTTGTCGGCCGCCCCGTATTCACAGCCGCGGCGGTGGCTCGCTGCCGAGCAATAAGGCCCGATATTTGCTAGCGACGCCACAGTCAAAAGCGGCCTCTGTGGTGTTTCTATATCGCACTTGTTCCAATTGCGATCCTTCGTTTTTTCGCACACTCTCCTTTTCGTCCTATAGTACTCACTTTTACGACGTCGGCGCCAGTCGCCACCGTTTTAAATCTCCCCGGACTGAACGCCACGGGGACGCTGTTCGTCTCCTTCGCCTTTTTCCTGGGCGCCGCGCCTACGCACACGGGACAGGCAAGCGAGACTCTAAGGGGCCGGTCATATATCTCCCAAATACCCGCGCGCACCATCGCCTCAGCCATCTCCGAAAGATCCGGCCTGGGCCGACGCCGTCCTGCCCTGGACTCCGCAGCACCGTAGAAAGCGACGGCCTGCGGCGCACAGCTGAGAATGTTGTCGGCTCGCCGTGTACACTTACTTGCGCAGCTCCCATCAGTCAACACACTGGCCCGCGCGAGCGAAAAAGCCCAGGGACGAAAGAAGAACTCCCCACACCCCTCTCTTTCGCTATCTCGACCGAGGGGCGGGGGACCCTTAGCAGGCTATCCTTCTCCGCGTATGCAAGCACTTCTCAAACTGCCAGAGCGCCCCTGCAAGCTGGCAAGAGAGCCGGACGACTCCCCTCTTTTTCTCTTGAGCTCTGAGTACACCCCCGCGCCGCCTTGCGTCTTCTTGGCTTCGATCCATTGCCCAGGCGCCGGGCTGTCTTTCGCTTCCTCGAACCCTTCGAAGCCGAGCTATGCGCACGTGTGTGTGCGGTGCGCTTGTATTATATAGAACTGTGCCGAATGAAAGAGCTGCAGCTGCTGCCGTCCCCAAGGCGTCGCGGAATGTCCGAGGATTGAAAATGGTGCGGAGTTTGCGATGCAGAACATTCTCCGTTATGTGTGCATCGTTGGCTTTGCTCCCCCATGGACGGCCTATAGTGGGAGTCGCGACGTACATGTCGTCTTTGCCCTCCAGTGCCGGCTGTGGACGGTCTATTCAAGAGAGGAGAGTGACCGTAAAGCGACAACATATTGAAAACGCGCCAAGCATGTGAACGAGCCAAATCCCCGTGGCAAATTCTTGCCATTAGCGTTATGGAAAGGGCACTGATAGTTAGATAATAGTTAACCGAGAGTAATAGAGATAATAGAGAGTAATAGTTAGATAATCAGATTTCCTTATACAGGGGCACCAGGTTCCAATCGAGCCCTGGTGATAGTGATGTTCAGATTTTGTTGTTGTTGTTGTTGTTGTTGTTGTTATGTTGTTGTGTTGGACAGATACAGTCACAGCTTCTTCGATGAACCAGAGCATGACCGCCTTTAACTTCCGGTGTTGTGTATCCCGCATATGCAGTGATACAGGCGGCATACAGGGGGCGCCCTCTTCGACGAGGACGAAGTAAGGCACCAGGAGAATGAAATGCATGGGGTACCGATTTACTGCGGGCCTTATTTTCTCCCTATCTTACAGAGAAAGTGCTAACGGACCGGTATGCAGTGTGCACACCTAGGAAGCAGCGCTATCCAACACCGGGCGCTAGTTGGTGCCCGTGAAGTGTGCACTTATTGCGACGCCGCACCTTCAGGCGCGGCGTCGCAATAGTCTGCGAGGAAAACTAGGGGGCAGGAAAGTGTCGGAAATGGCGAAGCTGTGTTCCAGAGCAAATGGCTAGGAATGTTTACGGAAGGAAAAGCAGCGAAAATAATGCCGAGAGACACTTTCAAGAGGGATGGCATTTGAGATTTCCTTTGAAGGCAGCGGTCAACTTTCGCTGCTCACAAACGAACAAACGTCAGCCTACGCAAAAAGTATTTCTAAAGGGACCGAAAGTAAACAGTCGTGTGTTGTTGCCATTTAAGGCCGCCTTCAATGAAGCTGGCAATAGGGATAACAGACGGTGGGTTTGTTCGTGATCGCAGCGTGGCATTTCAAGTGCCTATATAAGATCACACCTCTTGGGAAACTCATATGTACCAACTCTGCGTGAATTATTCGAAATAGAGAACAAGGAACGTTCAGTAGAACGCATATGGCCTGTTCGTCACATAAACAAAAACAGAAAGAATGTAACGTGTGTATGTGTGTAGAGAGGGAGGGAGAGATAGGTTTCGGCCGGTGGTCCGGCCTTCACAGGAAATGATGAAGGCCGGACCACCGGCCGAAACGTTGGAAAGTAAAAAGTCTTGCACGTTCGTCCGTCCCTTCACTGCTTATATATATATATATATATCAGGTATGGTGTTTGGAATCAGTTTATCACAACTGTATTCTCAACAGTGCTGTCAAAAGAAGAACGAAGAAAAAGCCTGGCTCTATTGCGGTTTGTGCTCACAGCATGGTTAGGTTGATGGTCCATGTCGCAAAAGTCAACGGCTTGTACTATAGATGACTGTACCTTGAAGGCAAACTCCTGCTGCACATGCGGCAATTCGTTAAGCTTTAATCAGGTCGTACTATTGTCGCATACATTTTGGGGGAAAGACTTAATGAACGCGCGAACTATCTCAATGAGAAAGTTCGCGTGCAGGCATTTAGGTCGAGATTCTGAATAACATATGCGCGAACTTATCCCTTATTAATCGACTACAAAATCGCAGCGAACCTTCATTCCATGTGGCGTATACCCGTATATCCAGGTCTGGGGTACGCGGTTGTGCATCGCGCGTGGTTCATATTATTTAATTAACCTTAATTATAAATCATGCCTAACAATTATTGACTAACGTCCTCATGGCTTTGACGGTCATCGATTATGTCTCTTAATTATAAATGATGACTAACGACTATTGACTAATATCATTATCGCTTTCACGGTCATAGATTACGTCTTGTAGATATTTAGCCACGCTATTGAACGACTATGGTGTTCCTGTGGTCACGTGATATATATTTGTACCGTCCACGGTGACGTGAGGTTTTCGACGAGGTCATTGACAACTCGTTTAAGGTCAGCAACGCACGAGATACATGAGGATCAGGTGTTTAGTTGAATTAATAAATGAATGAACCAATCAGTCAATCAAATCCTCTTACTCCATCGATATCATATGGGGTCGAGGCGAAAGGGGAACCTCGGACCCTTGCCTTCACAGAAGCTCTGCTTCATCCAGTCACAACTTTCGCATCTTCAGACCCTTCGCGTTATTTCGAGCTCACGCTCGAGCTCTTTCCGCGAGGAAGACCCTCCGGGCAGTGACTCGGGAACATTCTCACCGACAGAGCTCGCCCACCCATCTTCAGGGCCCTGCACGACCAATTCTAGTATAGTCCGATCTGCTACATAAGAAGACTGGGTTTATATGGCTGTGTCCCCTTGCTTTTAGCTCGTCACACTGCGCCTGTGCGTCTCTCCGCGGCCATTCGTGCATGCGTCGTTCCTTTTCGCGAGAACCACGCTGGCACTTGTCCGAGCAGGCAACCCGAGCATGCCCTCGCTTGGAGCGATGCCATGGACGCGTGTAAAAGTCGTTCCCGCGGTGCGTGGACGGGCATGCCTCTCTTCCACTTCGTTCAGCGTCGCGTGTTTATTTTTCTACTCTCCGCCGCGGACGACAACTTGAGGCCCGAAAAGACAGCGTTGAAGAGGCGTTACCTCACACCGGCGTAACGCTAACGCAATGGACGTGGACAACGAACTGCCGCCGGCGTCGCTCTTCAAGGAAAAGAAGTCAAAGAAAGAATGTGGAGAATGGGACTCGGTGAAAGCCCGGTGCGGCCCGGAAGTGCTCTGGGCTCTCTCTTGGTGATCTTCCACGCGCACCGCGCCATAGCACGGACCGAAAGAGTAGGCGCTGCGCAATCGAATCTTTTCTTGGCCACTTGCACATATAGTGAACGGTGCTTGTGGAGGGGCGTTCCTAGATGCATCGTGGAACTTGCCGTTCGTTGGGTGGTCCACCAAGCTGCAGCCAGAGAGCTTGAGCAAAGGCTGGTTTGTTAATGCTGCAGTGGCGGGAAATCATGCCGCCTGTCAGGCCCTGGCCAGAAATTGCTCCTTTTCTTTTCAAGTAAATTATGTCACAAGGTATCGCGTATAGTTGAGTCCCCCTGCTCTGCGCGAAGTACGCAGGTCGCTTTGTTGTGCACTTTCTGTGGATTCCCTTCTGGATGGCTAAGTGTTCCCTGCGATCGTGAGGTAATCGTTATTTCCTAATGGTGTCCGTATGCCTCACCCTTTTAGTACAGAGGCTCTGGCAGGAACAGATGTGGATGCTTGCCCAACTTTCTCGCCGGATTCTAAGGTCTTGCACCACTTGCACCTGTTTTTATCGTGAAAGCCCGGGCTTACATTTGTCTGCAACTCCGCTATTCCCGTCACTGCGCTTTTCTTGGAGTTTGCTGGTTCCTGCTGAACTATATACGCGGATTGCGTTCCAGCGACTCTCCTTATAGGCCAGAGGAAATAGCCACACCGTATTTGCCCGTGCGTATGAAGTAAAGCTCTTGCTACTTTCGCGTGGCATTACTGCGATTGCATTTAATATGCAGTCGACGGCTTCATGCGTATGCACTTTGCGTGTCGTGGAACGTCGGAGTTGACACGAAGTAGTTGCGTCTGTTACACAGGATCGCATGATATCGTGATATTATTTTCGCTATGCGTGGCTTTTTTTTATCGCAGTTGACCTTTTTGCAATTGGAGCTCGGCTGTTTGCGTGTCGCTGCAAGATTTGCAGAGAGTCTTCAAAGGCCAAGATATAGCCAGGGAGGCTAAAAGGACATGAACTACTGTTATCGGTCTACAAAATAATGTACCGCTCGCTCGCTCGCTCACTCACTCTACAATGGCCAGTTGTGATACTGTGATACAGTGATCGAAATTTGAAAAAAAAAAAAAAGCGCTGACCAAAAAGGCTTGTCAAAAATAATAGCGTTTCGGCTTCCACGCGGAAGCCGCTTGTTCACGAAGCTGAAAGGCTGAGGCCTTCTGCTTAAATCCGCGTCAACACCCTCTTGAGGCATCCTATATATGTACGAAGGCGGGAGATTGCATCATCGCTTCGATCAAGCGCGTTTCCTGTGGTTTGGATATGTTATTTTTGACAACCCGTTTTTGGTCGGCGTTTTGCTTTTATTTCTATCATGCCGTTGCTAACCGACCAGACGAGGTTTCGTTCAATTCTCAATTTCATAACATACAATTCCTAATAAATAAGGCTACGTAGTGCAATTTTTTTCTTAAAAGAACAACGCACGCTGCGTACTGCCATGTAGCAATGCCAGCCAAAGCGTGTTATGTGCTGCAGCCTATGCAAGCAAGTTCTAAAAATGAAAGGAAATCGTGCATGTTGAAAGTGAAAATGATCAGCGGTATATTCATGGCACCTTCTAGCACCTGCTTGCGAATGCGTGCGAGTCAGATGCCACATTTCGTCGCGACAAACGAAAATGTCAGGAGTTCGTTTCACATTCACCTACGCACGATCTCACGGGTGTAACATGCATGCGTGCACGTACGAACGCACTCTTCGATATTGCTATATTCAGAGCGTCGCACGCCTTGATTAGAGCAAAAGTCGTTTGACTTTATAAAGACGCGTGGCGACACTATCAAGATGGGAGTGGACTGGGAAAGGTTGGTTGATCGAAGCAAAAGTATTCGGTGCGATTCGCTCTTTTCTAGGAGCGCCGTGTAGATAGATGACAGAAAGATTGAAGAATCCGGAGCACGACGACTGAAGTGTCGACCGCCAGGTTCGATACCGGCTGCGGCGGTCGCATTTTCGAAGGCGGCGAAAATGCCAGAGACCCGTGTACAGTGCGTTAAATAACCCCAGGTGGTAGAAATTTCCGGAGCCCTCCACTACGGTCATTCTCTCCTCTCTATCTCTTTCACTCCCTTTCCCCTACCCCACGGACGCTTAGCCGTGCTCCCTTACATGGGCTGCAGAAATTAGCGTCCTTTCCTAACCGAACCACAATCATCATCATTGTGTTCGGACGGAGATGCGCGTAGCTTTCACAATGCTGCACATTACTCTTGAAGCGGAGTATCAGGCTAAGGGCACGGGCACATTTTCACGCCCCACGGCAGCCGCATTTCGATCTGCATGAAATACAGAGATGCAAAGACTGAGCGCCTGTTAACAAACCGCAGCCAAGTGCATGGTAGACATTTTCCTCTGTGGTACACTATACGGTGTGTTTGTCATGTCGTCGTAATAGCATGGTATAACAGACCTAGCGTCTAAGTGTAGCGCGAAACGATATATGCTCGGAAGCACGAAAACCGGTTTGCAGAATAGAAAGCAAGCAGGATTTAATCCTACGTCCGTTCTGTTCCTTCGTTTTGAATGTGAGCAGTCGCTAAATCTAAACTTACCCGCTTTGCGAAAGAACCTAAAGGAAGAAAGCAAAACGAAACATTAATTTATTTAAACTTCCGAGACTCATTAGAGTTGTGATGATACTCCCAGCGTCCCGCTTATCACCCACCTTATTTGACTTAGTACATGAATAAATTCAATGATGAGTCATTGTACTCGCCGTTTTACGTCTGTGCGCATACCTCGATGACAGAGCACAGCACTGAATTCATTAGCGAGATTAAACACCGTTTTCCTTAATGAGAAGGGGGGGGAGGGGGAAGGAGAGGTAGACGAACTGAAGCCTCGACCTTTTGTCGTACGAGCGCATTAATATTGTTGGTGAATGTTTCGCCTACGTGGCAGTCAGGCATTTACGTTGTGTAAGCTCGAAGAAGGCACGCTGCAAAGCACCTATACAGAAAGTCAGTTTATAGGCTGCGAGATCGGATAACTCTCGTGGACTTTGTAAAAACCTAGCAAGCTCTGTGCGAAATGAAGGCCTAGTATTATATTGCAGAACATGTAAATTAAACCTTCTTTCTTTTTACACTTTGACCCGAAGCGTGTAAGCTTTTGAAGGGTCTCCAAATTGATGACGTGACACTAGCTAGTTGCGAAGTACCTTCTCGAATATGTTCGAACTTGCCAATTTCAATATTGGGCTGATTTAAAATGTGTTTTAACCAGATAATCATCCTTCAGAATGAAAAAAATTAACCCGTGAAGGACGCCGCCATGTTCTGCATCCTCGCTGCCAGCTATATCGTGGGAAGTTCAAAATGACGTAGCCACTGGCTTTCGTTCAGTTTTCAGTCATTTATAGCAGTGTCTGATCAACTAGTAAAAGTGTTCAATCTATTGATCAATTAATCAATCAGTCAATGTCTATAGGTGGTGTTTCCGCTCCTTTCTCCGCGATCCGAAACTCTGGTCTCGGGCATCGTCACAGCTTTTGTGGGTGTCTCTTCCATATTCCACCCATCTTTAATAAGTCGCACAAGGATACGAGGCTCCAACGTTCGTTTCATGACGTCACGACGACGTCATAATTGCGCAGCAAAGAATGCTTCGGGGGGCCCTTCAGAAACGCTTCATGTGCGCCACGATTTTGCACATACGCTCGCAATGTGTTGCCTAACCGCACAACGCTCTCGTCTCGTGATCGCATTGCAGATACCGGGAAAAGCCCGACATCGCATGCGAAGACCTTCCCTCTACAGTTCATGCGAGGGTCGCACGCGCCCAAACCATCGGCCTTTGACGCCACGCGTGCACCGACGTCGAAGGGTTGCGCCATGTTTCACCGATTAACATGACGAGCCGCAAGTTGCTGGAGTGCGGACTCGCTTCCGCAAACAACGTACGATATAGGCATGAATGCGTGCACCCATTTCTCGGCAAACTGTGACGCCTGTTGTCTTCAGCCCATCTCGAAACAACAACCCTCGAGGAATTTTTCCGACACGCTGATTCTGCATTCTGTATACATTAACCTAGGAGGCGTTGCATTAATTGTTGTTGTTTTGTCGGGGTTTTACGTCCCAAAACCAGTTCTGATTATGAGAGACGCCGTAGTGGAGGGCTCCGGAAATTTCGACCACCTGGGGTTCTTTAACGTGCACTGACATCTCACAGCACACGGGCCTCAACATTTCGCCTCCATCGAAATGCAGCCGCCGCGGCCGGGATTCGATCCCGCGACCCTCGGATCAGCAGCCGAGTACCTTAGCCACTAGACCACCGTGGCGGTGCGCGTTGCATTAACCATGCATTCTTATACGCTATATAACCTCCAGATCCTGTCCATATACACTTAAGGCGAAAATGGCCGGATCGAGATATAAATACTACCAGCACATAAAAATATACTTGCAAAAAAAAATTACGCCATCTCCCGCTAAAGGGGACCATGAGGCGATGTGAAACAGCACGGAGGGTGCACACCGCGTTTGCATCGGTTTGACTAGGTGTCGCGTTTGCATCAGCGTTGTCTCTCGCGGGCGAGGGCGCGTTCTCGTTCCTTGCGAGCTGGTAAAGCGTTCATCGAAGAAAGAGCGTTTCCATAGCCAACGCGCACCGTTCGGAGAGGAGAGGAAAGCCGAGAGGAGAGGAGATGAGACAAGGAGAGGAGGGGAGGAGGATGCGCATGCGCAGTGCGGGTGTGGACGCCACACGGCGGACGGATGGATGGAGGGAGAGAACGAGGGAGAGAGTGACATAGCCCCGACCATAAGCTGCTTCGCATCTAAAACGCATAACGGCTTGGGCGTTATACTTGTCAATACCACGACGCGATGAGGCACGCCGTGTTTAAGGTCCCTAGATAAAAAATATCTAGGGACTTTAGCCGTGTTGGGGGATTTTGGCAAGGCTAGATATGCCTTCAGCATGGTACGTTGACTTGTGCTTTTAAATAGCGCAGGACGAAAAGGGAGACTCACTATAAGGAACACGCATTGCACCAAGCTGCCTTTCGTGTATATAAGGTCGTGTACCAACAAACTGTTCTGCGATTTAACCCGTCGTCCAGTTGGTACTGGTCGGCGAAAGGAAGGCGTAGGAGGGTGTGTAGTAATCTCGATGGATGTGCTTCTGACGCATGCATTGCATCAACACACGCTCATACACACACACACCTCTGCCTTTGAGCGAACCGTGATAGCCTTATGGTGCCCCATTCACATCGGCTTCTCATTCCCTTGCAGTGCTCTGGACTCACATAAGTGCGTAGGTGCCATGGCACAGCATTATTTTATTAGTTCACACTTTGCCTTCGTCTTGCGTGGCCTTCCTCTGGGTCAGGTACAAGTTGACGTAGACGCCCTATCAGTTGTCGCCGATAAGGAGGCTCCGCCGTGCTCCGCGGCACCAGAACACTGTGCCGAATCCATCACACGATTGTGAAAAGCGACCGTGTGGTGCGACGCGTTTTGCCCTAGCGCCGACGTCATAGCTCCTTCTGTTGGCATCCGCGACCAGTGGAAGCCTTGCACGCCTATGCTAATGTCACCCGCACAGGGGCCGCGTTGGCGCCTCTCTATTAGGTGCTGGAACTATTTGAGTTTCTGCGTAAGGTATTAAATTTTCTCCTAACAGAAGTAGCAGTTTACCTCGTAACAGAATTACAGTCTGAGCTATCATGTGTGTAGGTGTTCGTGAAATCTTAGTTTATGTTTTTTTCGACACATTTTCCTTCGAGGAGCTGAATTTTGTTCGCTAGAGCACCTGGGCCATGGCGAAGGGAGGGCTTGCGTGGTGTGCTCCTGGTTGCTACAGCGGTAGCGGTAGCTCGATACGATTATCTACCCCGGACACCGACGCCGACATGGACTCCAACGCCGACGCCGACACCGGATTCTCTGCGAGACGCGCTCCCTAACGCTATCGCGTTCAAATTTGAGTGGCTATAGAGAGAAAGGAACAGATTTAACCTGACTGACAAATGTCAGGTCAGCGTAGGCACGCTTAGGCTTCGTAAACTGAAGTACACTGGCGTGTCAGTGCCTGGAGAGCATGGACATTCACCTTTAGAGGCGCCGAAACCATTTAACAAACTTCGCGTTGATTGGCCCCTTGCCCTTTCACAGTTAAGCGCTTTCGCGTTTTCGCATGCTCGTGCGCGATAGTTCTGCTGGATGACGGACAGAAAGAAGCGGTGTACAGACCACGTGTCTGTAAATGCGCATTTTGTAGCATATTTAGAACCGGCGGACCTTTCCCGCATTTAAATGAAGACACGGCAAGAATTCGACCGCGTCCCTGTTGATGTCAAAGGTCGATTGAGAAAGATTGACTGGGACGTCACTGCATGGAAGGAATTCTCAACACGAAATCATGAATCTTTGACTTTCCGCGTTAGCATGCTGCGTGGGTTAGTACTAAACCGGCTGTGGAACGGCGACTCCCCCCTCTCCCTTTTTCTTTAAGTTGCCATTGTTATCAAGCTCTCGTGCGACGAAGCGATTGAAGTGCTACTGGCAACGAAAGTCATTCTGGACGCTGCTCTGTCGTTGTACAAATTCGGCCGTCTTCCTATGTCAGACGGTTTGAGGTCCCGAAAGTTTCTTAATCTTACCGCCGTGTCTTGTCACCTGCGTCCATCTGATGCGTGCCTTGAAACTCGGTACTCTCATTTTGCGGCTTTCAATTGAACCCTACTTATCAGCTTTCAGACAAGACTTGACGGGGGCACCGCTCACTACCTGCTTCTCAAGTCCATATCGCATTTATTGCTTGTTCTTTCTCTTTATATCTCCAATACATACCGGATTTTCCTGTATCTTTAACTGACGTATATGATGTTCTTTATGTCCACAATCATTTCCATGGTGTCAGACGCTTTTTAAACGTTTCCATGGTGACCGAATCGTGTAACCTTTAACTGACGTCTATGATGCTCTAGGTATAGGAATCCAAACTAGAAGAGATGCTCAGGGGAAGATGGATGCTTGAATCGATGAACAGATCGCAAAATACGATTTAGAACAGGGAATGGTCGCAGGAGCCAACGTTTCGACAAGCGGACTTGTCTTCGTCAGGGTGGGAGGGCGGTAACAGTTGCCGCCCTGACGAAGACAAGTCCGCTTGGGTCGAAACGTTGGCTCCTGCGACATTCCCTGTTCTAAATCGTATTTTCCGACCTGTTCATCGATTCTAGGTATAGGAGGTTCGTGCGGAGCAATTGACGGCTTTGTGTGCCAGGCTATAAGGCCGCCTGATTCAACACCCACGACATCCACAAGTATCCGTTACGTCAAGCGCACTACATGCTCCCATCGTGATAGCGAGAAAGATAATGTATGATTTAATCAGAACAACTCACTTCAATTTTCCAGCAAGCCTGTAGCATTTGTATCAGCAAAGCAAATTAACACTCAGTCGAAGAAACAACACCTGGCTCATATATCCGCATTAGATATGGGGGTAAGCCCGCCTTCGTAGCTTAGCAGCGGGGTGTTGTCGTGTGAAGCTGGAGGTCGCGGTACGGAGTCTCGGCAGCGCCGGAACGGCCGCGTTTCTACGGGGGTGAAATGCAAAGACCTGCACCCGCGTATACTTGGATACAGGTGCACGAAGAACCCCAGGTGCCAGTATTACTCCGGAGTCCTCCACTGCTGGGCATGCGTCATTATCACAGCTGGCTCTGGCACGTGAAACCCTGTTTCTAGTTATTACCTATGTAGATGGTGTACATAATGTGAACTATAGTAGGTTAACCTAAAATGTGCGTAGCGTAACCTCAAACGACAGAAGCGAACCACACCTCTGACACCTCTATGCTCGTTTCACTATATACCAGCTACATGTGAATATCAGGGGATGATGATGATGATGATGATGATGACGACGACGAGAGAAGAAGACGAAGAGGAGGAAGCTTTTCCTAGCACATTTATGCTTCCAATTACTCCGCATTTCCTCCCGCAGTGCTTAGCAGTTATTTTTGTCCAATCTACTCATTCTAAACTGTGAGCTTTATGCCGTCAACTAATCTATCTGTTCTGACCGCACACATGCACCAACCTCCAGTTCATCCTTTGTTCCCTTGATGCGTTTTCATTTTTATTACAAATTTATATGTGTTCATATTTGTCCGTCTATTTACTTGCTTTTAAGTATATTATAGTGCAAGATAACCCTATATAATTACTGATAAGCTATCGATATCGATTCATGGCCAATCCGGGCTATCTCCCAGACTGGGTACGAGCCATTAACGCAAAGATCATCATCACCATCATTATCGCCGGCGTCGTCGTCATCGTCACCTTAGCCCGAGGCATATAAGGGTCTTCGCCTTAGAAAACATCCTCCAGATATCCTCGCTTCATTCCGGCGTCCTGCTGTCTACGCTGTTCCCTGAAGGCGCCCAAAATATTCGCTCCAAGTTTGGACGCGCTCGGGCGGCGACGGAGAGCGTCGACGATTCACCGTGAAAGGCAATCCTCTGTGTATCGCCTTGACAGCATTCCAGGCGCCGTCACTGGCATCGCAGGCAGCTTTTCCCCGTGGTGTCTTCTCCTCCCTGAGCGATTTGCGCCGAGTGTGGGTGATCGCCGTCAAAAAAGTTCGTGGCCGCGCGTCAGGGAACGGCCGCGAGCAGAATGCGTGCGTGCCGTGCGGCGTGGGCTGCAGATGTGTGTGGCATGATGGGGCATTGGAGGAATACGTGGCGCAAGTCTAATTATATCCGTGTTCGTTGGCGGGCATATAAGGGACTTCTTGTTCATCGAGACTCACGCTTGCTTCGTTATAATCTGCGGGCCTTGAGAACGCCTCTTCGCCCTGCGCGAGGAAGTGAGGTATGGCCTCGGATCTTCGAAAAGCACTGCCCTGTTCGCATCTCATCTGAACGCGAGTCAAGGGCGACTCCGGCGATTTCTTGATGTCCGTTGATCTCAATAAAATTTCCATATATGTTCTTCCTTCTATTGTAATATATTCAAAGCGAGACGGTTGGATATATTGCAGTGAATTTGAAAAATGGTTAGCGGATTCCCATGTGTTCAACGCGGGCCGCCTTGCGTTTTAGATCCCTCCATCCATCCGCCGTGCGGCGTCCACACCCGCACTGCGCATCCTCCTCCCCCTCCTCTCCTTCTCTCATTTCCTCTCCTCTCGGAATTCCTCCTCTCCTCTCCGAACGGCGCGCGTTGACTATGGAAACGCTCTTTCTTCGATGAACGCTTTACCAGCTCGCAAGTAACGAGAACGCGCCCTCGCCCGCGAGAGACAACGCTGGCGCAGGCAGCGTCTCCTAGCGTCAAACCGATGCAAACGCGACACCTAGTCAAACCGATGCAAACGTGGTGTGCAACCCCGTGCTGCTTCGCATCGCCCCATGGTCCCCTTTAGCGGGAGATGGTGTAATTTTTTTTTGTCATACACATACATCAGTTGCTGCCTACCCGTGTATGTAGGCGGTCAGAAGCAAAACGGTGATCTTTCAGCGCCGAAATCATCGCTGTAAAGTTCAGAAGAGCTGGCGCACAACTCGATACGTCGTCGAATGATATAGCCAATTTCATTTTTGTGCCACCGGCTCCATATTTCTGATGGCGGGGACGCTATGATGTCATCGCTCACGCTGCACGAAACGGCTATTCTTTCGGATTCGGTTTTAACACATCGTTTATTTGGCTATATAATACAACTGGTGGATTTCTGAGCACATTGAACCAGCCCATGTGCCACAGGACCATCATCATCATAGAAAAAAAAAAAGCGATATCACATTATGGTGAAAAATTCGCCGAAGCGAAGTAATGGATAAGTTCAGACTGAAAAATATTACTTGGGAGCTCTGCATGCGCTCTCCTTAATTTCAACATGGTAGACTTATTATTGAAAAAAAAAAAGTAGGTAGAATCTTCATTATTCGATGTATCCGCCCGTGAGCGTCAGCGTTAATTCACGAATTTCGAAATACGTTTTTTGTTGAAGGACCTCATCGCACCAAGAAATTTTGGAGGATAATGTAGTTCATCTTCGCGGATTAGGAACAGTGTATGCCCTATATTGTACGCTGCCGAGATACATAACGACAAGCCCAGTTGGTGATGAAGCTTCAACGTTGCGTCGCCGACCGCGCTTTCTCATTGCGCGTTTTCTCATCAATAGCAAGCACCTTGCGACAAAAGCCCTGCTTTTCTTTGTAAATAGTGGTAACTCTAATACAAGAAACGTTCTTTTTTTTTTTCTTTCATTTACGTGTGAAAACATGGGAAGAAAGACGGTTCTTCTCTTTAAAGAACCCCCCTGGCTTATTTGTCGATTGTCGTGAAGATCTTTGGTTTGGGTACAGTGATCTTAGAAACATTATACTAAAGGTTTCTGCGCGAAGTCCAGCGACTGAATATATTTTCCGTATGTTTTGCGTATAATCCTCACAGAACCTGAATGACGTTTGATGAATCCTGTTTGTTTCCATGATAATTGCACGGAACACATGAGGATCTTCGGGGTTCCGAACACGCAAATATTGTCCCTGTAGATACACTTCAGCAGGGAGAAATTGGATGCTTGCTTTACAAAGTCCTTGTTTTTCAATGTTAGCTGCCGTATTTGTTAACCGCCACACGTTTGTCTTACTCAAGGAGGTTTAAAATTAAAAAAAAAATGAAAACCTCCTTGGTCTAACTGTTCGTGTCACGTTGTATGGTGCTGGTGCACACCTGCATTTGCTGAGAAGAGCATGACGGCCGCTGCCCCTTGTGCCGGAATGTGTAATCGCACACCACGTTTTCGAACGATGCGCACATGCTCCTGTAAAAAAAAAAAAAAAAGCACTATAGGATACGGTGTTGTTGTTTGAGGAAAAGATAAGGGTCTTTGGAGTCTTATCTTTTCCCCCAACGACAATCACATTTCTTGCTTGCTTTCCTTTAACATTCAGCGCTCCAGGCAGGCTTTCAGCTCACGAACACGTACAATGAGAACGCCGGCGTAACGTAGTGTAAACGTAAAAGAAAATAAAAATAAGAAAAGAACACGGTATGCATGCAAATAAATGGGGCATTTACCGCTAAAGGGAAGGAATAACCTACACATTGTTGTAAACAACTTTTAGAATGCACACACTCCAGAAACAAGCTCTCACGCTTGCAAGGCTTCTGCACACATTGTGTAAATATCTGAGAATCGTTCTACACATGCAAGGCGTGCCCAGTCGTCGCGGGAATTCCGTCAGCTCTGTGACGTTTTCTTTTCACACGCAGCATGTCTATAGCAGCACGTACAACCGTACAGTTGTTACACAACAAACGAAGCCGTTCCTCCATAAACAGATACACGCATGGTTGAAGCAAGCTCTTTGGCGCCACAATAGGGCTGGAAAAACAGTCGGCGGAGCATGGCGATTTCCTTCTCTCGCCTCTCCTGAGCAGCGGTGCGATAGAAATCTCTCGCGCACGGCATGCAGGTTTCGACGCAGTTGCCTTGCGAGCACGTGGCTTTAACATCTCTCTTTTTAGCGACACCGGCTGCTTTTCTGGCTGTTTTGCTGCGTATCGTGGCTGTGGCGATGACTGTTTCTCGTAAATCGCGCGCATGACGTGAATCATTGCGCATTCCTGTGTGTGTTCCATCACGAGGCCGTGCTGCAGCTACATCGCATCTTGGTTCTGCAGCGGCGCCTGACTTGCTGTTGTGTTGCCCTGCATGCATGGTGTTTCGGAAACAGCGCGAAGGTTTAACTTGTACGGTTTTTCCACAGCTTACTGAAAAGTGTTTGAAACTGCGAAGTGATCTGTAACACCGTATATTTCAGTTGTCTTTTCACATTAACATTTTTTTTTTTTTGGTTCTCAAAGTTACGAGCTGTTGTTCCTCTTTAGAAGCTCCTGTCGGTGGGAAGCACCAGCATCTCGAATGCGAAGGAACAATTAGACGGAAAGGTGGCAATGCGTGTATGCCACTTGGACCATCTGACTGCTCCCATTCAGTCTTGTCACAAATGTAACTGTGGCTTGTCATTTCGTACATCTATTTCGTCTGAAAGTAAGCTAGTGTGCGTGGCACACCACCAACGTTAGGCCTTAGGTTTTACTTCGAATAGCGCTGCATTCAACGACATATGATGTAGAAGAAAACAAACACGGTTTAGTTGAATCCAGTGCTGGCTTCTACAAAGATATTTCACCATAAGAAGAAGCCATAGCGCTGAAGCGACAAGGACAAGGAAGACGACAGGACATGTGACATTTATATGGCGCATGTCCTGTTGTCTTCATTGTCCTTGTAAATTCGGCGCTATGACATTTTATAAAACGAACCAACCAGCCCAAGTATCTGTACTCCTAGATGGTTTGCCAAGAAGTCCGCATATCAACTATGTTTTACTTTTACCTTACGTTGTGTGACTGTTGCATGCTTTCTGGAGCAAACGTATTTGAAGCTTCCTTCACGCAATCGGACCTGCCTTTACATCTCGAACATCCACATGAATACAAATGTGTGAAGGTACAGTCAACAGCAAAAGTTTGCGGGATCCAAAACTTCGGAAAATTCTATATTACTACTTAGCCTCTGAACATAGCCTCGAATTAAATGTTACAGCCTGTGCATCGCAAAGATGTCTAACCACTGAAACTTTTAAATTGAGGCTATGCGTTACAAGGCTCAGCAGTAATATAGGTATTCCCGAAGTTTCGGATCCCGTAAACTTTTGTTGTTGACTGTACTTGCTTGCACCTCATGCACGTTGCGTCTACTCCACCAGTCCACCTTCATTTTGAAATGCAGCGAAATCTCGTTTACAAGGTCTTGAAGGAAACCGGAAAATAACACGTATCATCCGAAAATCGTATTATCCGAATAAAAAAAGAAAACATAGTGCCTATGGCCTCGCCACGGTGGTCTAGGGATAGTGGCACTCGGGTGCTAGATCCGAAGGTCCCGGTCTCGAATCTCGGCCGCCGCGGCTGCATTTCGGTGGAGGTGAAATGTTGAGGAAAGTGTACTATAGCGCGGTGTCAGTGCACGTCTAAACTACCTCAGATGGTCGAAATTTCCTGAGACTTCCACTTCTCACAATGATATCGCGGTTTCGGGACGTAAAACCTCAGAAATCAGTCACGACACCTATCGCATGTTGGCTATTATCCCTTAAACGTATTAACGAGGTTTCAATCGCTAATGTCGATTCCTCTCGCACAGTTCCCAAAGACTTCTTGTCTTCGAGGAGAAGCAGTGATAATGCGACTAACAGGACGCCCGGTGTGTTTATCGCATGTTTATCACCCACATCGGTAAACATGCGCCTTGTGAGCACCACACGTGTCGTCCGCTTTTAGTCTTCTTTTTTTTTTTACCCATGTGCGCGAGATTAGCATAACTTAAGATTCTTTCCCGATACTCGTCGAGCGGTTGTGTGACATTCTCTTTCTCCATTGGTCTCCACCTCGATCGTCCACAATCAGATGAAGGCCAGAACACGCCAGCACAGAATCCGGGGTATATTATACGCACCCGATATGCGAGGTCCACATTCGAGTTCCCGATAGAATCAACCCTGCCGTTTCTAGCGACCGTCACAGCTGCTGTATATACGTCCTGTATAAGTATATGGAAGGCCGGTCTATGCGACGAATGGCGCGCATAGCACTCGCAGTTAGATCAGTCGATCGCCGAATGAAATACATTATATGCCTCCGCCTCGTAGGCACCACTACGTTTGCGGTGTTTTCGGGGCCACTGCTTGTCCCAGTTGTTCTTTAAAAAAAAAAATGTCACCGGATTATGACGTCATCACTGTGTAGTCCACACCACTAAATTAACAACCCGTTCTCTCACCCTCCCCTGTTCTCACCTCTAGGTCAGAGCCATAACTAGTTTGCCCTCACGAGGAAAACAAGCCCGTCGCTTTCGACGTAAACAGCAGGCGGACACGGATCTGTGCAGGCTTGGATCTCTCAGATATATGAGGTGGTTAGTCCATTCTTGGTTAACCAGCTTATTATATGTGGGCGTGTGGTTTTAAAATTGGATTTCTGCGTCAGTTCAGTGGAATATCAAGTTAGCATTTAAAACATACGAATTGAAGTCTTGAGATGCAGTTCACTGCAATGACATTTAAGCGCCACAAGAGGGAGGTAGTGTCGTTCTATGGGAATTGGGATAAATTATACATGAAAAAATTGCCAATTCTTCCGTGCGGATTTTTCTTTTTACCCTCGGTTTAAGGAAGTTGCCATTCATAGCTCATTGTCTTCATTTGCGATGCTTATGAGGCAGGCAGTGAAAAGGAACATTGCTAGATGAAGAGTTATGTACCGTTATTGTAGTTGTATATTTTGTTGACAAGTGCGGAAGATGAGTTTAATTGCTAAAGTAATATCGAAAAATAATCTTGCTTCTCGGTGCTCCTTTAAACACAAAAGAAAAGGAAAGATATCGCCTATTATCGCATTCTTGTAATTACATTGGAACCCATGATTTACGCGACAGAGCTGAGTTATTGTTATTGTTAAGCGTAAATAGTCTATTAATCGTCAACGTCGCTAGGAACAGTAGGTATAGCAGCGTTAACATCGACTTAACTTTAATAGCAAATTAGTCGCAGCTAGGAGGGAACCCCTGACATTCGATAGCAAATGCTTCCATTGGCGAGAGTAAATGTGGTCGACATCTCTACTGCATCTAAAGGTATCCATGACTTCGGATGTTGACTGTCAATGTATAGGTTGCTTTAAAGCGAATATTATTCTCGTGCTTGTTGAACTAGCTTATTAACTGCTCTTGGCGACGCTTTTAATGACCTTTGTTGAATGTGCAGGCTATACGGTTTGTGCGTATGTGCGTGTGTGTGTGTGTGTGTCTTATTTTACGCAGTTTTTCTTCTAACTTATTCGGTTATCTTTTTCTTAACACGTAGTTCAAGTTAAGATATTTTCTCCTTATTAACTGATGTAGGCCCTCGGAAACTACTGTGTGTGTGTGTGTGTGTGTGTGTGTGTGTGTGTGTGTGTGTGTGTGTGTGTGTGTGTGTGTGTGTGTGTGTGTGTGTGTGTGTGTGTGTGTGTGTGTGTGTTCACTTGTTCTTGAACAACACTAAGCGGGCGACAAGGTTGTTTACAACGCTTGCAGTCGCATACAAATAAATATTATCGATCGAAATTTCACCCCTCTACCTGGGATTTCCTTATCGCTCTCATTATCTTTACGCAGGTCATCTCACTTCTCTTCACCCTAGACGTATACGTCAGTGAGCTGACTTACTGCATGGATCACGCGATAGGCTCTCTAAGCGGACCTTCGCAGATGTATACGTACGTATAATTTGACGAGCTGAACTGACACGGTTTTCACATTGGAGTACAGAGCACCGGTTTTTCCCCCGAGTCCGGATAAGACCTGATTTCTTTCGAACTCTGCTTTTTTCTTTCTGGTTTCTTTCTGTTTCTGCTAAACCGGCCTCCTGGGTACCTCGCACGAGAAATCCGAGCAGTAAGAAAAAAAAAAGTACTTAATGGTGGAGTCATCCGGGACTACTTAAAGCGAGTGTGCATCGCGGTGGTCTATCGGCCACCATGATGCCTCTCTCTCTTCTCGTCCAGTCTCCTCCGTTGAAAGTTGAAATACACAAGCAAGACAGTCGCATCTCAGAGGCGCAGGTTCAGTTCACTTTATTGCCTTAAAGAGCCATTAAGGGGGGTAATACCACGGCCGCTACATCGAAGCGCGGCACATACATGGTTACATAAACGACGCTCGGCGTGCGTTGCGTTACGATCAGATGAGAAAAAAAATGGATAAGTTGGTACATGAAAGAATGTAAAATGTGTATTGTTCGCGAACTGTCGGGACACTAGCAAGTATTATGATTTCCCTATTTTTGTTTGTGTCCTATTGTTCGGGCTGCATAATTGCCACATATAGATGAGTGGTGGTTAAATCAGATGTGATAACAAACGCGGGAATGTTCTTTATACAATGCGACTTTCCTGGCTTGCTTCAGTGAGTCGCTAATTTCTTGCGTCTGAGTGAGAATAAGTGATTGCGACAGATAAGAAAGGTCGATGCATGGTTTGGTTATATCGCCGTTATTATCTGTGCCTGCCTGACCAGGCCGTTTCGGCATCAAAAGCAAATTTAAATAATGTCGTTTTACGTGTTTGAAATCAAATAACTCAAATGACGTGTTCAATATGTGTGAAACACATATTGAGCACATTGTTTTGGCCGTTATACACATAATCAGGAAGAAGCTTTATTAATGTCTTCCGTGCAGTGTTCACCACCGCTACTGTCCGCATTTTCGTGACACGAGTTTTCTTTTTTTCCCCCCTTTTTTTTATTGTACGACATATGCAGCTGATACCTATCCTGAGTTAATTCGGTATATCGCTGCTTCCCCCAGCTTTCTTTCTTTCCTTCCTTCTTCCTTTCTTTGTTTTTGCGACAGCCACATGTACAGACACGGAGGCGAGACGGTGCAGGCCTTGAACGGCGTCACCCTCTGGTGCGCCACGCCGCAGTGATCTCTCTTCGTATCCGAAACGTCGCTCATGCATCTTGCACTTGAATCCCGGTAAAGGAAGCTGTCGATGAGTGAGTGGCTTCAACACCGATTCGAAGGCCAGTTATGTGACAAACGTCGGGAACACCGTACAAGGAAAGGTCACACCAGGGGTGCTCCCCCGCGAAAGTCCTTGAGAGGTGCTTTAGTTAAGCCGCGGTTTCCTGCCTACAAGCTCACGCAGACCCTCCCCCGCAGTCCTGCTTTTGCTTATTTCTTGTCGAAATTAGCTACTTCTCCCTCTGTGTCACCGATCGCATCGCGGACACGCGTCTCGAACGCCTCGACGTGGGCTTGGTTGGCCTTGCGACGTGTTTTCGAAGCGCAGCGGCAGCGGCGGCAGTTCGGCGGCACCCGTCACTGCGAGTCTTTGTGAGAAAGGAAGAGGGAGAGGCAGCCGGTCGTCCTCCAGACTTCTAATGGGCGAAGCAAGTGTGTGTGTGTGTGTGTGTGTGTGTGTGTGTGTGTGTGTGTGTGTGTGTGTGTGTGTGTGTGTGTGTGTGTGTGTGTGTGTGAAAGCACGGCTTCCCCCCCCCCCCCCCCCCCTTCCCATCGCTATCCACAAAATTGCTCATTTCCATTTTCCTGCTATTTTGCCACGCCGGCGTTCACTTTCGCTTCGCTCGCCGTTGCGCCGGGTGATTAAAGGGTGGCTGCTCCGCTCCCCCCCCCCCCCCCCTTCTTTCCCTCCATTCTTTTCTCTCGTTTCGTCGCAGTGTGCCGATGGCAAAGGAGCACTGAGAACTGTAGACGGTTTCTTTCTCCTGTTTTTGTTTCCTTTCCTTTTGTTTCCGCTTCTGTTTATGTTTTGCGGCTCATTGAGTCAGCGCCGGAGCTAGGTCTCCTGTGCACGTTTGCTCACGTAGCCGCCGGTTATGCGCATTTGTTGGCTGGAGACGCTGCCGAGTGGCAATAGGAAAGGTGTAGATAACACGCAATGAAAACGAGTATTGTAAAGTTCTGCTCTGGTACCGTAGCGGGTCAAGGCTTGTTACGGAACACCAGACCGCTCGTAATCATTCATATCCGCTTTCATCAAGCGTTTTCCCAATTCCGCCACAGGAGCCGTCAATCAGAACCAGGGAGCCTGCTGGATTTATGTTGTTCCTTTTTGCACTTGTACTTGAAAGCACTCGGCTGCTGATCAGGAGGTCGCGGAATAGAATCCCGGTCGTGGCGGCTGCGTTTCTGTGGAGGCGAAATGTTGAGACCCGTGTGCTGTGCGATGTCAGTGCACGTTAAAGAACCTCGGGTGGTCGAAATTTCTGGAGCCCTCCACTACGGCGTCTTTCATAATCATATCGTGGTTTTGGGACGTAACACCCCATAAATTACTTTTAATTACCCTCTGGAACTTTTCCTCATGTTGCCTTCCCTCTAAAACAGTGCACACTAGTCAGCCAGCTTTACCAATTCCTTATCTTCTAGAGCGATGTGAGGCAGTAGACGTGTTCATGTCGTCCTTTGTTTTCTCTGGTGCTGTTTTACTGTGACTCGGGATATACAACAACACACGATCCACAAGTTCACGAAACTGCGGCACGCCCTGAGCTTTGATCCCTGAACCAGCTCTATCCAGACCATGGTCCATGGCTCCTGCGGGTCTCCCTGGTGTCCTATGGAGCTGTCCCTTTCGTCGAAGGACAACAGCACATTTCGTTCGCGGTCGCGCACACACACACTACACTCAAGCGTTGCTCCTTATCGCCTCATCCGCTCGGCGAATGCCAGTGCACTTGGCCTACATATACGTGCGTCTTATAACGTCAGCGCGCGCCGGAGCGCCCGCTGCTAGCCAGACCTTCCCACCACGGCGTATATGCATACTCGGGTAACACCAAGGCGCCTGTTGTGGTGAGATCGGGGAGGGGAGTGCGTTAGGAGGCTTGAATTTAGGAGCGGCTCGCGCCGAAAGTGGGGCAAGGACACGCCGCTGCTGCTTCGTTTTGCGCCGCCGTCCAAGACTGCATCTTGCCGAGGCATTCCCTTCTTCTGACTCTACCGAGTGCGGGATCCGTGTGCCCCCTTGGCCGTCGCTTCTTGTAAAAGTAAATATGTCTACCAGCCAGGTATCGATGAAGGGCGACGATTGCGTGCTCACGTGACCTGATTTCGGCGTCGCTTTCTCCCGCCCGTTCGGGCCACGATGTTTGAGCCCCCCCTTACCCAGCTATGCGGCTTTGGTCGAACGCGTTCTAATTTACGACGCGTTCATCATTCTATGCGTGAGTGCGTGTGCAACTCCCCGGAGGCGGGAACGTTTGAAAGTCATATCGTGGTCTTGGATAGGTGATCCAGCCTGAATGTGTGTGCGCGCGTTAAGACGTTCGTGCTTCAGTGGTATGTGTATGTAGTACTTGCGCAGTCCTGAAAGCGTTGTGTTAAGCGTTCATGGTCACGAACACAAGCATGCAACGAGCCAGCCATAACCGTCTTAGCGTCTCCACCCCCCACACCCTCCTCCCCCCTTTCCCCCCTCTACAGAAAGACTGACCTTGGCCAGAAGGGAGGTGTTGTATGGAAGGGGAATGGCTGTGGTAGAAATGCTGGGGGACGGGGAGGAGGGAGGCTCTCTGGGAACAACAACAACAACAACAACAACAACAACAACAACAACACAACAACAACAATAATAACGATGCAATCTACCATGTTCGGTTTGTTGTGCAATGAACCTGCACAGATGATGACTACATGTAAGAGAACAGATATTTATTTATTTATTTCACTGAATGTCGTTTGACATAGGCTGTAACGGTTGACATTAAATCAACTACGTGTGCCTCATAGCCGCATTGCGACTTCTGTTTATGCGGAAATACTGAATGCCATAGCCTTGAATAGCTAATTGGATGTAATATTTAACAGTCAGCGGGGTTTGCTGTGCACTAGCGCTGTGGCTCCTAACTGTAAAAAGCGTCCCCTATTCTTATTTAAGTAATGTTTAACTCGAAGCGCACACCTGAGTCATTCCATGGTAGACATTAGATAATGAAAGGCGTCAGTGCTTGCATAGCGTTTTGAAAGACGCGGTACTGTGTTCGGAGCTGTGTATACATCCTAGTCAAATGAGAAAGAACAGTCTTTTAAACTCAGTTATACCAGGCACCATTATTCCTTCAGTTAATGTATACATACACTTGCACGTCTCGCGGGACGAAACCACATTTAACAATCCTGAAAGAAAGAAAGAAAGAAAGAAAGAAAAGAAAAGAAAGAAAGAAAGAAAGAGAAAGAAAGAAAGAAAGAAAGAAAGAAAGAAAGAAAGAAAGAAAGCTTTTAATACGATACCTATTTTAACTTACACTTTCTTTTTTTATTGCGCGTTATTGTGGTATCCTATGCCTTTTTCCTTGTTTTTTTTTTTTAGGGGGGTGGGGAGATCTGCTGCCGCCTCTGCAATGCGGGATATCATACATATCTAACTTGAAGTAATATAAGCCCGCCACTTCGCTTAAGGCATGTACCTTCCCAGGGTTAATTAATTAAAAAGTATCCTTCGCTTTCTCTCTCTCTTACAGGAACTCTCCCAGCGCTTAGGCGTTCCCATGTGTTAGACGTTCCACCAATTAGTGGCGGAGTTCGGTTGTCCGCTCACTTTCGGTTGCCTAACTGAAACCACCACTTGATTAGCATAATAAGACCTATGTACCATAGTCCCACGCGCATACGTTCCGTTGCCTTGGGAACCCGCCGGGTGAAATGGTATTAGTTTTTCAAAAGTCAGGTCGTGGGCTTAGGTAACGGCAATCAGTCGCCTATACGGCTTCTCCTTCCTCGTAAATTAAGCTATCTTCTGGAGGATTTTGTTTTACTTTTGATGATTTTGCACTTTGTACACGTGTGGGTTCAAAACACGCGGCCTTCTTGAAGGTTATTCGAAACACCGCGGAGCGGAGTGGGCCACGCGTTCTAATACGCCTAACGCGCTGAGCGCGCCTTCGAGGAAAGTCCTGCGTCGCACACGAAGTGCGTTCGTGAACAGAATTGTGAAAGCCGAAGTATATGTACAGTGGAGTGCGATTCTCTCTTACATCGCATATCGTATTCCAAGGAATTCAGCGAGGTGGGGCGAAGGCCGCGCAAATTCGGGCTCTGCAAAGAAAAAATAAAAGAAAAAGAAAAGAAAGAGCGCGCATCTCTTATGTTTTACGCATTCACTCATCACATTCGTCTTTTACGGCTGAGCATTATAGAAAAAAATATTTAAGAAGAAATGTTAGCGCTTTCACGAATGAAGCGTATACACCCGCATTTAGGGGCTTACCGCCTATGCTCACTAACACGTAATTGTTCTTAACTATGTATACAGTCAACACCAAAAGTTCTCGGCATCCGAAACTTCCGAAAAGCCTTTACTAACACTTAGCCTCACAACATAGCCTCGAATTAAGCGCTTCAGTGGGTAGAGGTAATTGCGATGTATGCAAGCTGTAGCTTTTAATTCTGGGCTATGTTCAGGTGCTAAGCGGTAATATAGCTTTTTCGACAGTTGCGGGTCCCGTAAACTTTTGCTGTTGACTGTAGAAAAGTAGACCCGCCGTGATGGCTTCATGGCATGGTGTTTCGTAATCTGTATGTAGCAGGAGGGCGCGAGTTCGAGTCCCGGCAGAACAGTGGCCGCTTCTTGACGAGTACGTAATGCCAGCAAGCACCTTCGTGATTTAAATGTGCATCAAAAGAACTCCAGGCGCTCGAAATTAAATGGCATTTACCAATCTATGCGGCGTGTCACATAATCATCTTGCGGCTTCGGCTCGTAAAACCCGGCAGTCTAATACACGAGGCAGTCGACTGAGAAGACGTCCGTGAGTTATCGATACATGAAAGACACGCTTATGTATTTCACGAGGCTGCTGCATTCACTATGCGATTTTAACGTCGGCACTCCTTGGCGGGCTTCGTATTCTGCCTTTTTCTTTAATATTTTCAATCGTTTTTTCTGTCTTTTTCTTTTTTCGGCGATCGCGTCGGTATAGGCCGGTCACGTTCAAGGAAACGAACGCGCTCAGTTGAAGCCCAAGGCCGCGCCAAGGTTTCAGAAGATCACGTTAGCCGCGAAAAAAAACATTGACTCCGAGTTTCAGTTATGTGCATAGCTTTACCGAGAACATAATAGAAAAGAAAGAAAGAAAGAAAGAAAGAAAGAAAGAAAGAAAGAAAGAGAAAGAAAGGCACGTATACTGCAGGGACGTGCGTTATACGGAGGTCCATAGTGCGAGAAAATCGACTGGGGCTCGTGAATACACGTTTGGCTGCGCATATATATATGCAACGACTGAGCAGTGTACGTGCTTTATCAATATGAAGCGAGTACGGTGCTAACGCTGCGCGAAGCTTCGCAGAGGGCGCGCATGTATTACGACTGCCGACCTTCGCGTTTTTCGTTGAACGACTGGCGATGCCTTTCGGAAGTATGAGGTCGAACATCGTTACAACGAAAGCTTTTATACAGCGACATGAGACATATTACAAGGGATTCCTTTCACGTATCGTCTGTGTTTGATAGTACCGTTAAGGGCGGCCGCTTTTACTGCGAATTTACCTGCGTGACGAACTGTTTTGAAGGCATACCGAGTTGAAGGTAACGAGTCCTTTTGTAAATGCGTTTGAACGTAAGAACTTTTACGAGGCAGCCATAACGTTGGGGCGCAATCGTGCATGACAGTGTAGGGCAGATGGGGAAAGAGCGCTCAGGAATGCAGTCGTATTGACCCAAAACGGCGCTGCATATGTCTTGAAACACTTTTGAACCCACCTGTTATGCGAGTTCGAGTATATATAGTACGAGGCATTTTCGCACAGCCATTTAAAGCGCTTTTGTAAAGCCATTCGAGCGGCAGATGGCTATGTCTGATCTCGTTTTCGTCGTCCTATACAAGACGCCGAGTTGATTCTTTTCGTTGCTTTCATGAAAACAACAACAACAACGGCGATTAACAACGACAGCATTTTATGACGGATATATCTGAAGTATATGGCTTGAAAGATCTTAATCCGTATACACTGTCCGTGATGCACGTTACTTAATTGACGCATTTAATCTAGAGAGAATTATCGAAAGAAGTCCGCATTCTATAAACACTATAAACGCTGGATGTTAGAAAATTATTCGAAAGTTCTTCAGCTGTACGGTTTTCAGAAGTTCGAGTTCTCAGGAAAAAGCCGGGAATACTGCCGGGAATGCCCTTGAGTATAGGCGTTGGCGCCGTGTGGTTAGGGACTGTATACTGTATAGACGAAGAAGCTAAAAGCAAGCTTTTTATTCCAAGGACTGCACGAAGCATCGAGTGGCTGCGCAAGGTTTGCCGCACATGGGCCTTGAACGATGCAGTATAGAGCCTTATTGCGGCAGGAGCAGGAAAAGCCTCTGATCAGTATGCTTGAGCTGCTTTAACTGGTCATGTTCACTCACCATTTCAGTTACAACTGCGGGGTTACAAACTAAAAAGGCGTGTATACTGATGATCTCTCACTTTTAGAGGGCTGTGTAACCTTCAACGCTCTGTGTTGCGCCCAGAACGTTTACAATGTGTTGCATCTGCAGGCGCCATAAATCTGCTTTGAAGGCACAATCAGTCATGGCTTTGAAAGTAAGCGTCCTTTCTTCTTGAATTTAAAGAAATGGTGCTGAGACATGCCGAAATGAAAAAAAAAAAAAAAACTTAGCAGAAGAAAGTACTGTTACTTCATATGAAAGGTGAGATGAGAAAGCGAGAGTGCTAAGGCAAGAGAATTTGTAAGCTGCGTAAGCAATCGATTCACGGTATTGGTCGGGCTGCCCTCTTGTGTGCATGGTTGTTGCTTCGATTGGAAGGTGTGCATGATTGCTTGCCTCGAGAAAGTTAGGCGTGGCAATAAAGCTAGGAGCTTCGCGAGTATAAAGGGGAATGAACTCGCTTAAGAGAGGACAACTCGAAAATCACTTGGGACAGGCCTTCGTCCTGCATGGGGCAGTGCCGCAGTGGACTAAAAAAACATGATGATGGCGGTGCTGGTTGTGGTTATTACGGTGATGATGATCGGGGTGGTGGTGGTGATCATTATGACGATCCTTCACTATAGACGTTAGCTGCCAATGATATACTATGTTATACGAGATCGCTTCACGTGACAACGCTGCATCTTCAATGCGTATCTTTCCACACTCTTCATGAAAACTCCAAACCTAGGGCCACGTTTTCTGCGACGGGCACATCTGTGTGACGCTGCAGCCAAGTATTCTGCTTACGAATTAAAAAAAGAAAGAAAATTAAGCAAGCTGCTAATCAATGCTTGGCTCAGCACGTCGGCTGTACACACGGGGCAGTAGTTGGGCGCATATTCTTAACGTAAAAATAAAAATAAAAAGGAAACGAATTAAAGCTACAATTGATATATGGCAGCAACTAAAAACTCGTCATCAGATACACGTCGTCTGCTTGCATGCCGCTGTCGTCTGCACTTTCTTGGAGACGTCGTCGTTGTCGTCTGCAACGCTGTACACAGTATGTGCATTATACACGAACGAACCGTTTGCAGGGTGTGCTGACGAGGGCCGTCTCGTATGGTAATTCGCCCGGCTAGTTATAGGGCGGCAAACGATCGGAAACGAAGACAACACCGGCGCAGCATTCACGGCCGGGGTTGCATGCAGCTCGTGCATATATAAAACTTCGCGCGTGCGAGGCGTATAGAAGAAGGCGCGCCAAAAACGCTATATTTAAAATCCCTCGCAGCTTCTCTCCTTCACAGCGGCTTGCCTCAGGACTGGGAAGGTCGCGCAAGCCACGGATTGCATCCGCCCGCCTGCCTGCCTGCTGTTATTCGCCGCTCAATGCCTTGTTCCCTTGCGCACATATGTACATACAACACATACACACGCGCATTCGGCAAGGCGAAAAACAGCGAAAAGGAGAAATAATAATAAAAGAAGCAGAGATGTGCTGGCGCTCAAGGTGTTCGTTCTCTCTTCGGACGCCGTCGCGTTGACGGCGACGCGACGTGCCTGCCGCCGCCGCCGTCGCCCCGCCTGTTGTAGGAAATTCCGTGCACAGAATTTTTGGCTAGTGGTTGGGATTGCGTCTGGGGCTGCTGTTTGGCGCGGTGAAGCGTATTTAGGCGCGTCTTAATTGGGAAAAGGACGTCGATGAAGCTCATCAGGGTTGATTTGACCAACGAACGACGATTCCACATAACGGCGCCTTGTATATGCATAGCCAAAACATTAGACGCATATTAGTGAAATGTCGTGTTGCAAAGATGATTCGTAGCCGTTAATCTGTCGGTTTATCTCGACGGTTATCAAAGAGGCAAGAGAAAAATGATGTAGTAGATAGCGGGAACATACAAAAAGAAGTGGCTGGTACATGGACCTTTCCAGAAATGCCAGAGAGCAGCTCTTGTATGTCACTGCCGGGAGATGTTGAGCAGCTTTTGAATGTGAGGAAAGTTCACGCGCCTTCACGTTAGCAGAGGGGGAATCGTGACAACCATTAAGCTCCCCTTGTAGAGGATATGTCCGCGCACTAACATGGAGAGAAACGTGTGTTTAGTTTGAGTGGTTACGCTGCATGAGACGAGATAGAAAACCCATGGTGATCTTACTGAACTTAAATCTGACCTAACCTAAACAATACTTACTTAACTCGCAGTTTCAGCCATGAAAACGAACGTACGTTCTGATCGCGTAAGCCATGCGTTGTAGAGACGGGCTGCGGAACACAAAGCCAAGCGAACGCCAGCGAAAACCAGCCCTTGCTAACCCGGCCTAACGTACCTATCCTCGCTAACAGGCTAACCTAACCTAGCCCCGCGGATAGCCTCGTTAAAACAACCCCCAGAGAGATAGGAGCATAAATACACGGTTCCTGCTACGTACGACAACTGTGCACTGTACATGTCGTTCTCGCCTTGCTTTGCAGTTGTGCTGCAGTCACGTACCAGATGACAAACGTGTCAACTCTTCCTGCACGGAAGGACAGCTGCGCTTTTCGAGCGCAGCCTTCCACATTACTGCACGGAACTGACAGCGAGAGGTGACTGTACACAGCCAGGTAGGACGAGCGCGGCCTTGGGGCTTTTCGAGAGGCGCCCGCTTGGCTTCAAAGCGCGCAAGCACATACAAACGCCCAGGCAGAAACGCACGGCGCGTGTATAATAGCCCCTGAGTGGACTGGCAGTTATATGTGTACGGCGTAGTTGCCTGCTGAGGCGGTCGCGAAGCGCGGGCACCGTGGTATAATGATGGTAATCCTAATCCCAGGTTTCCGCGTGGAACTCTTGCTGCGGTTATTTATAGAAGATGGCGTGTCTTGTTGGAGGCGTTTTCAAACGCTCGTGCCTTCGTGCTCGTAGAGACTGTAAGCCCGCACCCTTTGTGAACGTGGCACTATACCTTGCTTGGTTCCTAGAGTGGAAAACAAAAATGAGGAAAAAAAAAAAAGTCAATCAGCCAAGGAGAACTAAGATGGCGGAAACATAATAAAGGTGAGAGAGAGGGGGGGAAGACAGGGAGGTTAACCAGAGGAGATCTCCGGTTGGCTACCCTGTACTGGGGAAGGGGAAAGGGGAATGAAAGAGGGAAAGGAGAGAAGAGAGTTGAGGGACATATCACCATCACTGTCACTTGTCAGGGCACTGTCACGATCGGTCAACAAGTCCTGTTTGTCGAAGAAATCGCATCATTGCCCTGACAGCAACTCGCCTTGAAGACTTTGTAGTCCAGTGTCCTAAAATCTTGTATTCAGTAAACGGGCAGTTGTCCAGTTGACCAAGCGTGGCTGAAAGGGCTGATCTTTTGGCGTTGAAGAGGGCGCGTTTGCAAAGATGTGCGCTGCGCTGCACCAACAATGTTCACATAAGGGGCATAACAAAGGTTATGCCCCTTATGTGATTTTTAAAGCACCTAGCCTACGCCCTTGCTGCAGCTTACACTGATGCCCAGCGGTAACGTGAATGTGACGATCAATAGTTAAAAGGGAACTCCGGCGGTATTTTCGGCATATTCTGATATATAGCTCCTTTCTCATGGTACTGATAGTCCTGTAGCAGGCGGGTTGGTTCAATTCGCTCAGAAACTCACCAATAATTTTAAATAACGAAATGAACGATGCGTTTAAACCGGAACCGAAACAGAAAGACGCTTCGTGCAGAGAGAGAGAGAGAGGGGGGGGAGGGGGTTAAGGAAAGGCAGGGAGATTAACCAAACGCGCGTCCGGTTTGCTACCCTGCGCTGGGGAAAGGTATAAATGAGTGAAATAGATGAAAAATAGAGGAAAAGAGAGAGAGAAGAGCACCAATCACGCGCACACTTGCACAAGCACATTGTCTAGAGGGGGTCGCATATACCTGTCGACTTCAGGTACGTCAGTAACGCCTTCGTTGCCCGTATGCGATGACGTCACAGGCTTCCCGAAGCCAGAAGTATGGAGCTGGTGTCAGAAAAATGAAAGTAGCGATGTCTGCCGACGATGTGTCGTGTTACGCCAGTTTTTCTGAACTTCAGCGCTCAGGGATTACCGTTTCGCTCCTGACCACCTGCCTGCTCGTCTAGGCAGCGATGTAGATGATGTACGTCAAGAACACAGGGTGGCCTGCGTTGCATAAGCACAGGAATCTGCTGAAACATTCTTAAATTTATTTTTCGGAACTCTGAATGACTTGCAACCGCCTGGCTTGGCATATTGTGACAGTACCATGGAGCACATATATTTAAAACTTCTTTGAGATCAGCAGACATACGCAGATCACCGGAGTTGCCTTTTAGGGCACAGATATGTCTTAGCCTCGTGCTTGTGGCTTCGGAAGTTCGTATGGCTGTACTTATTACACTTGTAACGGTCTTTTTTAGCCAATATTTCGAAGCAGCACTGTGTTCCCTTCTAGACGAAGAAGCCATTTGAATTTGTATGGTGCACTACGCGAAAATTTCTTTTCTTTCTTTTTTTTGTGTGTGTGAGCGATGATATTTGCAGCTTCACAGGCTGGTTTAAGTCAGGAAAGCAAGTTTAGGCGACTACCATGTGCATTTAACTGTCGTATTAATGTTGCTTGACAATGTTTACAGGCCCCATAGGCATTCCCGGAGCACCTGGGTTCACACTATCTTAATTATTAAAGCATCCACACTGTATTTGGGACAAGATGGGAATAAAAACTGTGCGCTATTATACCTGAAGATTACTGTGTCAAGACCATATTTGCGATATGTGCCATATTTTCTCGCATGTGATGCCGGTAACGGCTAATGGTGCTGAAACTTCTCAACAGTGTTTGCTGTAAGCATAATTAAAAGCTATTGTACAGGAAATGCAAAAGCACTCTTGCTGCATTTCTTTCTCTCTGTCTCTGTGTGTTTATGTGTAAACTCGAGACAGAATAAAATACAAAAAAGAAACCTTCATTTTTAACCAACGCCTCTATGTCACGCTCGCGATGCAAAGTACACGCCCTGCAAACACACCTTTGCGTGCAGAAAGACTGCACGATTCACGCCGCTGACGTCACCGACAGTGTCCGCTATTGAGTCGCCTTGGTTATTCGCTGTATGAGACAAGGACCGGAGCTCCTCTTGGTAGTTTGCACGCCACGCCTGCGAAAAAAAAAAAAAAAGCACGAAAGGTAAGAAAAGGAAAGAAAGGTGCAAATCTCTTCTCGGCAGGGACACGCGTGGGAGGTTTGCAAGCGCGGCTCACGATGTATGTGCAGCAAACTGCAACTGCAAGGCGAGGTGAGGGATAATGGATAGTGTATCCTCTTCCCTTTCGCGCTGTCTTTGCCCTTGCTCGACGAATCCGTGCAGGAGTGTACAGCTGTGCGGCAACCTCGACGCTAAGAACGCGGCGTGGGTGTTCCAGTGCCCCGCACCGAGTACGATGTGCGGGGCGTCCGAAGCGTGTTTGAATGTATGCATGCACTATAGGGGTGTCGTGTCCTGCGCGCTGCGTGGTGCCGTCGAAAAAGAGTTACTTGCCTGTCGCTTTTGTGACCTTTGCGTGTTGTCGCGAGCATTTGTGCGCGCATGCATGCCGAAAAGAAGGACGGCGTTCTTATTTTTTCTTCCTTGGCTGGGTGCCCATGGAAGTATCGAAATAAAAATAGAAAGGAAGAAAGAAAAGCGGGGCCGAGAAGTCGTTTTCGCGAATATCCTTTTCAGTCGGTGAATTCGTTTGTTCGGCCGGCTTCGGGACATTTGTTGATGCAGGTATATATAGAAACCGAGCTTGCATTCAGAATATAAGAAGCATGTTTCCGAGACCTTTGCTTATGAGAGTTCCCTCAACAGAGACAGTATATGCAATGGCAAGGCGACAAGTGCCTTGCTTGTGTGTCGGGAGCAATGAAGCCTAATGTGCGCCATAGTTTCCTCTCTCTCTCTCTCTCTCTTACGATTGAAGCAAAGACTTACGAAGACCGAAAAAAAAAGCAAGGGCTTGTGCGTCACGGTACGCTATATGCATAGGTGGCCGAAGTATTTCAATTTTTACTGTGACTTTCTTCTGCCTCACAAGAACACGCTTACTTATGCAAAGTAGTCTTTGTGGTGGCATGAGATAGCGAACGCGAACCTCCCTTCAAACGCACATACGCAATGCGCATTTGTTCTGGCGTTCTTTTGTTCAACTCGGTTGACAGGGTAGCTTTGCGCAGTTGATAGCATAACAGACTTTTATTTTCCCTGGTTTTTAAGGGCGCTCGGGTTAAATTGATTGAATATGGATTCGTTTGAAGTCGACGTAAGCGAAATTCGCCTGATCCTTTTCTATATGCAGATTTCTCGGAATATGAGCTTAGCACTTTCATGTGCATGGCGCACTGTTTTGTGTTTCGTGCTTAGCCGAGAATAAAATAATAGGATTCAGATACAAGAGGTACGCTTGAATATATATGAACCTTCATATTCGTGGATGTTCATGAATCCCATAGATATTCGTTCGCAAGAAGATCTATGAACGTCCGTCCAGCTATATGCATGAACCTTTGCTCTTGCAGTCTAGAATGTATGCTAGTTCAAGCCGACCACATTTCCTTCCAACACATTGCATATCCTTCTGTTTTCCCGTGGCTGATTCTTGTTGTTGCCCGTAAGAGAATGTCTAAATGAGCAGATAACGCAACGAAAAAGAGGCACACATGTCCTAACCTACACCGACGTAACTCCGCGGGAAACAGTTACGCGGGCTCCGCCACGGTGGTCTATAGTGGTTATGGTGCTCGGCTGCTGACGCGAAGGTCGCGGGATCGAATCCCGGCCGCGGCGGCTGCATTTCGATGGAGGCGAAATGTTGAGGCCCGTGTGCTGTGCGATGTCAGTGCACGTTAAAGAACTCCAGGTGGTCAAAATTTCCGGAGCCCCTCACTACGCATATGCGGTGCACCGAATGTGACTTAGCGAACGATGAGGTGCACCAGGGTCAGGGATTTATAGGCACTATATAGCTCTCGTTGGTTGAGCTGTATAGCGCTCATTGGTCGGAAAATTTTGTGGCGTAAACACAAAAGTTCCAGGAAGACGCCAAAGCACCCTCCGACGCTTTTCAGGTAAAAAAAATTAGGTTGCAGTTACTTTCTAAAGGGCCGTTTTACGTCATTCGAAACTCTCGTGTGAAGTAATAATAAGAGATTTCGGTTGGTCAGTCGCCAGCCGAGAGGCGGGCACCATGAACTCCAAAGCGAATTTCCTTTCCAATAAAAGAATCTCTCTCGCCATCTTTAGTGACGCTGCATCTAACCTGCATAACTCGCATAAGCTGCCCCTATACAGGGTGTCCCACGTAACTTGAGCCAAGAATTTGAAAATGAAAGGCACTTCAGAGGAGAACTGAACCAAACGTATACTATTCGTACTGGTCTATAGATACTCAGCTTATTTTTTATTTCCCCCTAAAGTAATTAGTTAATTATTTTTAATTAGCTAACTCCTTAATTATGGGCTGAAAACCCAAAATATGAACACTGAGCTGTAGAGCACCTTCATAAACCACCGAATGAATTGTTTCCTGTACGATATGTCTTACGGTGTTAATTTTTCCGCATTCTAAAGAAAGCCCGCGAAATTTGAAAATGAGCCACGTGACGGACCGCGAGCGCACTGCTATAGTGCTGGTCTCAAGCGTGCAACCGGTGAACAAGGTCGCCTGCGGCTGCCACGGGGAAGCGACATGATGCTTTGAAGGTGGTCGATGTTTGGGCGTCCGTCTTTGGTTCAATGACGGTGCAAATTCACACTGCTGGCCGAGCGCTGCCGCGGTGGTAAAGCGCTCAATACTGCGAGGAAAAAAAACAAACAGCAGTTTGATTCTGATTCACGAAGATCAAGAAAACAGAAGATCAAGAAGATCAAGAAAACAAGAAAATAAAGCTATTTTCTTGTTTTATTTATCCGTCTTGGACGCTTATCTCGGCAGTGCTCGGCCAGCAGCGTGAATGTGCACCGTCATTGAACCAAAGACGGACGCCCAAACATCGACCACCTTCAAAGCATCATGTCGCTTCCCCGTGGCAGCCGCAGGCACGGCCGGTCTGGACGCGCGCGCTCGCTCTCTCTTTTACGGCCTGCGCACGGGGGGCTGTTGCTACCTATCGCCGCAACTTGGCGGGGGCGCTCCGAGCCAACCCGCTCTAAACCAGCTCCCGGCCGTTGCGGAGGCTAGCGCGCGCTGGGAATGCTCGGCCTCAGACTTGCCGTGTCACTTTCTGAAGCTCCTCTATATGCTATGCATGGTACCAATGCGATGAGAATACGCTAGCAAGCATATATATGACAACTCTGGTGCTTTCCGCTTTTCCGAGGGAGAGGCACAAGCCACTGATTCGCCCGCTTCTGCTGCTCGTGAGAGCACTTACCGATGCGCGTCGCGCTCAGAAGGCTCGGCCGCATGATTCGTCACCGACCGTCAGAACAAATGACACGAAACATTCTTTTTTAAAAGAAATTGGTTTCCAAAACGTTTACGTCAAATTCACATATGCCAACCATTAATGTACTTGAAAATGATAAAATATGGTCATTTTTATTCAAGCTGTCGCAATTCTTGCTTTATTATTAAAATAAATACCTCGAAAAGGGGAAAGTCACACTCTCCACAAGTAGCCGTGAGTCGCAATCACAGCAGAAGGAACATAATAATAATAATAATAATAATAATAATAATAATAATAATAATAATAATAATAATAATAATAATAATAATAATAAACTCGCACCACACCACGCTGAGTCCCTGCATGCATATAAATTCCCAAGCTCTCACGTGTCCAGACGCGGTCTTCAGCGTGCAAGTAAAGAGATGAGAAAAATATTTTTATGCAATAACGTACGCCGCAGGCGAAGGAAAATAAAGAACTTTCACAGAAACCGTTCAGCATCATACAGAATGTTGTCCTTGGTACTAAAATAATATAATGCACAAGAACTGAAAAAGAAAAAAAGGCACTGCTGGTAAAACACTGTCGTGATGCTTACAGCTAGTTTAAAGTAGTCACATCGTTCACAGCCGGAAATATTTCCGCGTGGCCTTGTGAATATAGCCAGAAGGCTTGTCATTCTGATCTGTTAACTTTTTTGTGTAGTTCACAAGAAGAATCCGGAGAAACTTTTCAGAGATGATGTGCGCCGACACTCTGGCGTGACTCTTGTCCACACCTTCCGGACAGTCCAGAAGCGGCGAATCTTCAAGATATGACTGAGCAGTAAATTGCAGTATCTCGAGGATTTTCTTTCGGTAAAGATATTTCACTGCCTTCTCGAAGAACGTCACAATCTCATATGATGGTTCCGGGAAACATTTTGGCAATCACACAATTGAGCGGTTCGCCACAAGGCTGAGCAAATCCGTCTCATTGTAGAAACTAAGCAGAAGGACGCACTTCGGGACATCTGCATCAGCATGCCGTCTATCATCCGAAAACTGCGTTATGTTTATGAAGGACGCCGTGGTGGAAGGCTCCGGGAATTTCGACCACCTGGTAATCTTTAGGGTGCACCTAAATCCAAGCGCACAAGCCCCAAGCATTTTCGCCTCCATCAAATATAAGATGGTCAAGTTTGACCAACCAACCAACCCATTCTTGTTGCTAGTAGCACTGAGTGTGCCTCTTTTGCCGAGTGCATGAGTACCTAGAAAGCCAGACTGTCCCCACACGCACCTGTACTACTTCCACCACTTTCTACATGCGGAAAAAATAATTAGCACAGTAAAGTGGCCGGGAACAGCTGGTTTACCATACGAAGCGCATGCAGAGCAACGCGCTTTGGGGGGTTGGCTCGCGACGCCCTCGCGCGGAACGCGCCGTCGTCCTGTATAGAAACAGATCCATTGTAGTCGTGGCAGCTGCTCAGGCCGTAAAAGAGGGAGCGAGCGCGCGCGTCCAGACCGGCCGTGCCGCAGGCGACCTTGTTCACCGGTTGCACGCTTGAGACCAGCACTATAGCAGTGCGCTCGCGGTCCGTCACGTGGCTCATTTTCAAATTTCGCGGGCTTTCTTTAGAACGCGGAAAAATTAACACCGTAAGACATATCGTACAGGAAACAATTCAGTCGGTGGTTTATGAAGTAAAAAATTAGGTTGCAGTTACTTTCGAAAGGGCCGTTTTACGTCATTCGTAAACTCTCATGTGAAGTAATAATAAGAGATTTCGGTTGGTCAGTCGCCAGCCGAGAGGCGGGCACCATGAACTCCAAAGCGAATTTCCTTTCCAATAAAGGAATCTCTCTCGCCATCTTTAGTGACGCTGCATCTAACCTGCATAACTCGAATAAGCTGCCCCTATATATGATATGTACGACGCTTTTCTTAGTTGTTTCGCGATCGTTTGTTCAATCTTCGGCACGACTACATGATGACGATCCTTGTTCTTGGGTAATTATACATAGCCAGAGTCGTTGGCTACGGATTGTGTCGAGCTCTCAGAGCTTGTTCGATGCTCGTCGAGTAGTGTAGCATTAGTGCAGAGCGTCTCTAATTATTGGTGCTTTTGAATAATACAGTGGAATATGAGGTAGTGGCAGCGGGTTTGACAAGCACTACTGCGTTCTGCTATTCATCCAACATTTTCAACGGCTGCCAGAATATGGTTATATGCATACCGACATATGCTTGAGCAAATGAATGCAGGCATTGTGCATGCCTTATGATCGCCATGTTCAAAGCAGCCGATGGCGCACGAATCTATACGCTTGACAACACTGCTTTGCATTTAATTCTTTTATTTATGAGGCTCCCTTTACAAAGCTACCGGAACGTCTTTGTAAGCATGCGAACACCTGTTGCTTGAATGAGTTCAAGAATTGTGTACTGACAATGGCAAGTGTCGTGACTGATAGAACCTGTATGGTAACCCTATAATGCATGTTGACTACGCATGGCCGCATGTTGAATATACGATGTCTTCAACTGATGCACAGATTCCCAACTGCAATGCATGCTAACGTTAGAGAATTCGGCAACCGCAACTATAATACGGTGTTCAAGGCATTAGTGAATAGGTAATGAAGTTTACAAGTGCCAGAAATGCAGGAATCCGCTAGTAGATTTTGTACTGTGCCAGTGCTTACGTAATGAAGTTTACGATAATATAAAGTATTCCTAAGTAAACAGTATCTGATATCAGTATCAGCATAAGTATTTCAACAACAACAACAACAACAACAACTTATACGCTGCCAAGGCGAACATCTAGGGAGTCATTGTGTCGTTTAACAAATGGGGGAATGAAACATGTATTTGCGGAGAAAACGGCTTTGTTCACTTAGCGTGATTGTAGTGGTGTTGGTACGGTGCTACAGATGATGATGATGGCGGCGGCGAAGGCGGTGGTAATGATTGTGATGATACTGTGATTATTTTCCTTCAGGGTTCTCTACAGGGGCACTATACGTATATACGTATAAATTAGAGTAACAAGTAACGACGCTGATGTTGTGCAAGGTCGGCACGAAGTGCACTGGCGCACGGAATTTGAAAATGATATATAGAGAAGGAAACAGAAACACGGTCTTCAGACATATGCTGTAACCAAGTACGCAACTGTTAAGCGCGAGCGCTTTACTGAGGCGCATACTCCCCCGCTCGCATGGTAATTGTTATTATTATTTTCTTGACATTCTTATTGCCTGCACGTGCTAAGGAGCTTTAACGTGCTGTGGTTTGCCTAGGAGAATTGCCGGCTCGGACATCTGTGTATATACGTTGCACGTTACGGCGCAATTTTCGCCGCGAGGTTAATTAATCTCTCTGATTGCCCGACACGTGTGATGGATGGAGGTAATTAGGGGAGAACGCAGAGTTCTTTACACGTATACGTCGAGGCGTCGGCGGCATCCCAAATTGCCGTGCCATTGTTGCGTGCAGCAAATTGTGCTGAAACTTCTCCAACAGCCTTTTATTTTTTGCTCTGCTCAGCGGGGAACGCCGTTCGAGGAATGGTATGCGTAGAATGAGCTTTACGTAAGCCGCGTGCTTGCTCGTTCAGTGCACTGCAAGGCTTTCCCCCATTATAGAAGCGCACATTATAACAAACTTTGCTAGTGCGACGGTGCACGTACTGCAAGCGTTAATTTGATGGTGCGGTTTGTGAATTGCAAGCCTCACATTCTCGCAGTTTTTCGCGGAAAGGGCTCCTTGGTACTTAGGCGCGCATATGCACATTTATGCGTCCGTCATTCAGTAAGTCACAAGCAGCGCTATTATATAATAGTAAGGAGCAGTGAGAGGCGGTCATCTGCAGCATTCAGCGCAAAAGGGTAGTGACCAAACCTTCGATATGGTTAAGAAGGTGAGCTGCTCTCCTGGTGAGCTCCTTCGCCCCCTGCCCCACCGCTCTCTTCCCTCCATGAGTAAATAACGTTCTTCGCCACCTTGTGGACCAGAAGCTCGATGCACAGCTTGTACCTTCGTCGTCGTGGCTATTGCAGGCACGCGAAGCCACCGCTTGCGGACCCGAAGGTCTTCCGTTCTGTGGGACACCTGTCTGTCACATAGAGATTCATGACTATAGTCATCTTCGCATAATTGCTCATGGTTCATGGTGACGACGGTGAGGCTCAGGAGTTTCATCACTGAGGCGGATAAACTGAGAGAGGAGGTGGTTCCGTGAAGAACGGTACTGAAGCAACGCTGGCAGAGGGCGATTGCAGACAGTATGTGACACTTGAGCATCTTCCAAACGCGTAGCCTGTAGATTTGTCTCTCACTTCCCTGTCCACATTTTCGAATGGCAGCATATAGGTGAATGGACCCCATCTTCCAAGGTTGTACCGAAAGCACAAATTGCGATTTCAGGTGAGTTAGAGACCCATTCGGCAAAGAAGAGTTGCGTTATAGTGGCAACAATACGTAGCGATTGCATACATGCTAAAGCCATAGACCGAGTGCATCGCTGCCTTTCAGAAACGGTTACTGTTCGAATAGTTGAGCGCAGTAACTTTACAGGAACGTCACAAGCCTCACGCATGCAACTTACGCAAACCTACGAATACTGACCTATCCCCGTGGTAGGAAGGCTAAATGATCACACCGTCTGCCAAGCGAATCTTTAGTAGTGGAAAATTGTCTGTGCAGACTGGGTTGTACTATGCGTTTCAAGCAGCAAAGAGTGGCCTCAACCGGGGCTTATAAAAACGCCCGGTCATTAGTCGCGCCAGGCGTCTGCAGCCTTGCGTCCTCGCAAATTCACTCGACAACGCCGGCTGTTGCTGCGGCAAGCAACGGCGCCGGCGGTAGCACAGAGGGCTTGCAGCAGCTCCTCTATCAGGCAGCGCCGGCGTGTTGGCCGGTAACCAGGTGTTGTCACTCGTTAGGGAAGCCACGGCTCCGGAGGAGAGGCGATAAGTGTGTACGCCGACGACAGCGAACCACAGCACAGCGGTATGCGGCGGCGCCAGTCAGACAGCCGGTTGTGTGCAGACCTGCGAAGGACGCGTCGCCGCTCGACGTTTGTATATTTACGAAGCCTGGAACTCCACTAGAGATAATAAGACATAAAGAAAGAAGAGTCGCAGTAAGAGAATAAGTGGTGAAGGGAAAGCGGTATACATAGCATGCGGGCAGAAAACGAGAAAAAAGGTGGCGTGGTTGCTTTGTAGCAGCTTTTTAAAGGAGGGAACGCGGCGTGGCTTGCGTGTGGGTGTGGCGTTTTACGCGGCTTGATTGAAGCGAGAAAAGCGGGCGGATTTTTGTTTGTTTGTTTAGGTGGGTGGGTGGGTAAAGTGGGGGGATGTCGGGAAGTCTGAGCGCCGGCGCGCTTTGAAGGGGATACTGAAAAGTGGAGTTAAAGCAGTCACGCCTTGTGAAGTATTCTGTAGTATTCTGTAGGATTCTGTAAAACAGTATTCCGTAGGACAGGCGCCACCCTGACCGAGCTGCAGTTAACCGAGACAGCACGCTGACCGGGGAAATAAGAAACCACTTCCTGTCCACTCAAAAGCCAACCGGCGGCCAGGCGAGACAACTGTTGCATGCGGAGTCGCATTGGCAAATGTTTTGACGATTTGCTTGGTTGTCAGGCGTTCATGAAGTAAATACGTATGTTGCAGACAGCGACCGGTATAGGGTAGGCAGAGAAAGGTCTAGAGGTTACGGACTTGCGTTTCGAAATTCCTGTGATCTGTGTGCGCCTCGAATGGGCGAGACCCGGCCTTCCAGTCGGCACACTGAATGCGGATACCGTTACTGGGTGTCCACTGTCTGTTGGTCGATAAGCGGCCTGTGTTGCTCATTTTATGGCCTCTCTGAATTCATTCACGAAAGGGCTTGTCGGGTTGGTCTCCTCCGTGAGCGCTTGTCCTGTGTTTCCTTCTCACCGCTAGTCTTTTGCTGCGATTTCCCTGGGAAACAGCTTTGCGCCATCCCACTCAGTATAAAATTTTGTTAAAATATGAAAATTCGTTAAACATTCTTCTCCTTTGCCGTGTCAGCGTCGTCCCAAACATTGAACTAATGGCTGCGTTTATGAGTCATGGATAGTGGAGTTTGATGTGTGCGCAAGTGGATTTTGGGATTTCGTTCTCATATTTAAAAAATAGCAAGAAGCATAAACGACAATATAACTGACACACAGGCGACTTTTCCTTAAATGTAGTCTCATATACTATGGGGATACTATGTTTATCTACTACGTAGATAAACATCAGCTAAGCTTGCCCAAAATAAACCTCGTACATAGGTGATATTACGCAAATTTTTCTTTGTATTTACTCTGAAATTGCACTGCCACAGGTTGAGCTAAAGTAACACGAGGGGGAGAACAAACAACGGATGACCGCGATGCGATCTAAAGAGGGCACACCGTCTTGCCCTGCGTGTATATTCGAGTAAACAAGGCTCCCATTCTGCTGTTCTCGTGGAGTCTCCCTCAATGTAGCAACACATGCCATAAGTTCTCAAAGAAATGTGTCGTGTGATACCTGCCCTCTTTATTTCCTCTAGAGTGCTTTTGTTTCTCTCAACGCTCAACGACCTGGTTAAGCCTTCTTACCCGGTTTGTAAATCCAGCATCCTAATCTACCCCGGTCGATGCAGCGATAAAGAAAAGCAGTTCCTGCGGAAGACTGAATGGTGTCCTTGTAATGCGAGCTTCCCCGTTGGTATTTATACACCGTTTGCTGGATATCTTGTTGGTTCGCTTGCTTGTTTGTTTGCAGTGAGCAAAGAAGAGGTCGGCCTCCGCTGTTTTTGGGCAGTTGTACCTGGCGCAGGAAATGTTCGGAAGTTGCCCCCGGACCGCTCCGAGTTCACGAAGTCCTGCTATTCATAGGCTACGACGCGGACCGCGGCAGGCCGGTATACGCTATATTTGGCGCCCAACGTGGGGATGGATTAAAACGGCTCTCGCGCGTGGAATTTCATACTGCTCCCTCGGGGACCGCATGAACGAACCCGCGGAGCTCTAAGGGACCGAGTGGCGAAAGGCACGACACCTTTTAGTCCCTGTGTCAGAGAACAGTACGGCCTCTTGCGCAGGTGCAAGCTCCTTCTATGAGAACATTCGTTTAGAATGCTTACGCATGTAGACAGAACGAAACTTCCTGCTCATCTCCGTGTAGTGTTGCTGTGTCAGAGAGAGAGAGAGAGAGTAAACATTAATTTCAAAAGAGCAGAATGATCTTCCTCGTAGGGTACGTGGAGCCCTTAGTTCAGGGCCCCATTGGCTCTCACCACTCCACATGTCAGGAATCAGCGCCGATCGGCACAAGATAACAGATTAACATACTACGCACACTTTTGCAAACTGTAAAAAAAGAAAAAAAAAAAGGAAACGGCGCATATTGAGAACATATGTACAAAGCGAGCCAACATACTCTTGGCCGCCTCTTGGTATACAAAATGTTATTCGTCATTTTACATCTCCAGCGGCGACTGCAAATTTCCTTTCATCGTCTAATATTCCTAAACAGTTTCACCCAGAGCGCGTAGGTGTGAACAAATCGGCAGCTCGTGAAAACCGCATTGTGAAAAACCACAGAAATGGTGAAAGCGAAAGAAAATTGTAAAAAGAAACAAACAAACAAAAAAAGACGCCCACACCAGTGCCATTGTGCAGAGAAACCCTGAGTGAGGCTGCGGGAAAGAAATAAGGAAAACCACATAAATAAAAACGGCTACATGCAGGAACGGGTAAGGAGGCCCGGAGGGCCGTGTGCGCCTGTGTGTATGCTCCGTAAGAAAAGAAAAGCCGTTGCCCTGCTGCGCCCTGGAAGAAGTCACTGGACCGGTTCCGTAACCGGAGTGTAAACACGAACACCTCGGCTCTGTTGGCACTGCCGCTGAGAGGATGCCGAAGAAGAAGTAATGCACAAATGAAGCACTGGCCTCTTCACAATAACTTGCGCCGCTTCTCTCTCTCTCTCTCTTTTCTGACCTTTTCGCTTATTCTTTCTCTTTAACCGCACTTCTCTTCAAAAGGGGCGACAACGTCAGCACGCTGAGCGGCAGGACACCGTCCATCGTGGAGTCGCCATCGCGGTCAGCGGATTACGTCTTTCTTTCTTTCTCTCTTCCCTTCTTTCTTTTCTCGACTTGATGCTTTCTTTGGTCAGGATGTGTAGTCAGTCGGCTCAAGCGGATTTGGCCTCTTTTGTTGGGCTGACCACGGCCACTGGCTTTTCTCTCTTCATTTTTTCTTATTACATACGAGAGCTGATAGTAACAAACCGAATGGGGACTTGTGACCAGTGTTGCTGTCTTGCCTTAGCGCATTTGTTACGACTTTACTAGTCTCGCGCTCTTGCAAGTGTTTCCTGAACGCCTGCTCACATCGGCTAGACCTGTTGTTACGTTAAGTGAGGGTTTGCGTGGGCCAAATCATAGTATGGCCCTTGCGATAAACATATACTTAACGTGAGCTATAGGCTTTATAATAATGGCCACATAATGGCCGATACTGGCTAACCGTTGGCAAATGCCGGCTAGAGTAGCCGTATGTTGACAACATGAAGCCAGTAGAGTGCAGACAGAAGATAACTAATATCGGCTGCTGCTGGCTCATTATTACCGTTGAATGGTTGAATGTCGGACACTGTTACCATACGTTTGCCAAATGATGGTAAATCTTGGCTAGTGTAGGTTGATGGAGCGGTGATGTCGGCGAGTCGCTATTACAACAGCCGCACCGTCTTAATTCGATTTAACTACAATTCCTGGGTTGTCTTCCCATCTCGTTTCTGTTCCAGAAAATCAGGCCTTCGGTCGCCAAGTCCTGTAGGCTCGCCCAAGCGGATTAAGTTTCTTTCATTGCGTTATCCTCGCAGCTACTACAGTCTTTCTTTCTTTCTTTCTTTCTTTCTTTCTTTCTTTCTTTCTTTCTTTCTTTCTTTCTTTCTTTCTTTCTTTCTTTCTTTCTTTCTTTCGTCTGTCGAAGCCTGTTCGGAGCGGCAACAGCAAGTGGGAGGCTGCACTGGAAACGCCCACGGCTCGCTTTGTGTTTTCCTGTGTACAAATACGAACGCGTCGTTGAGAGAGCGCTTGCGCGCATTTCGCGTACTCCTGTGGCGGCACGGTCCACCGGCTCTTTTGACATCTCATTCCGGAGCAGGCAGGGCCCGGGCTTTGAAAAGTGGCGTTGCCTGTCTTACTGGTGGTGTGACGCAAATCGCGACAATGGCGCACCCGTCGACCCCGTAATGCGTGGTGATTACCGAGCAGCCGCAGCTGAGTGACTCGCTGCGTCAAGACCGCTTTCGCTACGCCCCCACGGCTCACAGAATTACTGTGCACTAGAAGGGGCACTGCAGACTCGAGTGTGTGTTGAGGTGTTGCGACCGTCAGTTTCTGGTTCCCTTTACAAACATGCTTCACTGGTCTCGGTGAAGTGAGTTTTGGTTGTCTACTACGGTGTAGATCTGGGCTGTTTACCCGCACAATCCGTGGATTCTCGCTCCATTCACGGCCTTCATTCGGTTAATAAGACCGGTAACGTGCATGTGGTCTTGGGCTGCAGACCTCGGGCTTCACAGGTTCAGGTAATCGTCATTGTTACCGTCCGTAGCCGCATATAAAGGCTCACATTTAAGATATGATAAATGTAACGTAACGGTGCGGTGAACAGGGGCGGCGAATACATACATACATACATACATACATACATACATACATACATACATACATACATACATACATACATACATACATACATACATACATACATACATACATACATACATACATACATACGCTTCTTGGTTTGGGTACGTAGTACTTACGTATACCCACAACCAGGCATCGTAGGTGTACGGGCCACCGACCCGAATCATCTGAAAGTATATGCCTACACCAGGGATGCGTTATGTGCAAAACAAAAAACCATGTGTAGCAGAGCGCATCAGTTCTGTGTGAAATTCGCTTCTGCATGTGCTCCTACGCACACCTCTGCATGTGCTCCTACGCTCATCTGTATACAAAATGCCTATATACCATATAAACTATACATACGATATACCATATAAAAAAACTGTCTTCAGAACACAGGTTAGCGCCGGACCAGTCTTGCGAAACGGCAAACCAAACTCGCTCCAAGAGGCTGCAGACATGCAAATACGTTTAGCCTCGCGTTCCAAACGTCGCTCATTGTGTGTGTAGAGCGCCGCGCTGCAAAGAAATGTTTGCCCCAGAGGTCGCGCGTCCTTCGTCGCCTTTCTGTTCGCTCAGCTTCGAACTTATTGTCAGGTCGTACGCGAAGGCGATGAAAGAAAAAAAAAAGCGGGCCAACGGGAAGGGTCACTGTTCACTTTGCTTATTGCGCAGCTATAGGCCCGCGACCTTCGACGAATCTTCAACGCATCGACCTGCGGCAATCTATACGCAGAGCGGCACTTTACAATTATCATTCATTTCCACTATAGTCGAGTGGAGCGCGGCGCAGTCGATGGTGTCACTAAGTACCCCCAGCGGAACAAGGAGCCTGTGCCGATAAACCATGCATACAAACTTCGAAGCAAGCATATCTACATAAACGACTCTGCGCACGTCTGCAGAATGCACACGCTCACGCAAGCACATACAAGCAAGCACACACACGCACACGCAAGACATGGCCGATCACCGACTGAATAGCAAGCGGATCATTACATTGACGACGCAAATGTGAGGTGATTGATTGCCCTCTCTCGCCAGAATAAAAGGCGACGCGCTGTCCTATACACTCGTTTGTTTTGGGGTCATGCCTGTGAGGTGTCCGGTCCGGCCAGGCCAAAGAGGGCGAAGATGTTATTTTTCTTTTTTTAATTCGGGCCCCACACAACAACAATGGGCGATCGTTGATTAGCAGCCACCACTATACACCCGCCTGCTCCATCTGCCCTCCCTCCTTTGAGGACTTAGTATTAAGCTCGGCAATTGGAACGGCCCGCCAGCCTGTGAAATGCTCGACTCGAAACGAAGTCAACTGAGCAAATGGGAAAATGCTTGCCTGCGGGAGGAGACGGCAGTCATGTAAAGGAGGCGTTGTGTAAGCCTCGGGCAAAGGTGGCGGAGTTATAGGTTCCGCGTGTGTGTATACTGCATATGTATATAGCCCAGGACAAGCTTCCATTAATTGCGCGGAAAGGCGATGAGGTGCGGTGCCCGGGAATGTCCCGCTACATCAAAGCCGATCGTTTCGTTTAGCTCGCGGGATTAAGGGTGGGTTGGGCGGTCAGGTTGGTTATTGAGTGCTGCATGCAGGACCGGATTAATATGTTGCCGCGCCGATCTTAATGAAACAGTTTAAGTAGTCAAACCTTCCCCAGTGTACAGTTTAACTGTTATAGTAGTGGCATGAGTCCTGCAGCGTTACGACACAGAGTCCGAGGTACCGGGTTCAAATCCAGCCTTCACCAACCGATGCATTCGCATACGGGAGGAATTTCTTCACAGGACTTTTGGCTGCAGATCAAAGGACATCGAGCTTATGTTGTTGCTATGGCCATTACTAACCTTCTCTCATGCAACAAAGCGGGAAACGCGGAAGCTTACGTTTCTCTATACGATGTTTCGTATTGTCGCAAAAAGGCCCATGGCTTATATACTTCTCAGTGGTGATCGCCTGTATAGCTTAGCACCAAGCAAAGCATATAGGAAGAACTGGTGGCGGTACGTACAAAAAGAAGCCGACTTGTCACACATTTTCGTCTGTTGAGGCTATGTGGCTTTCGGACGTAAATGTAAAGCATCCGGTTCATGAGAGGGCAAAGATGGCATCAAGAGGTCCTAGATTCTTTATTTACGTTCTTTTAAGGTATAAGATTGTGGATGCGAATCAACACTGGCGCTATGCAGCGCGTACTGTCAACCAGAGAAAGCTAACAGATCACGTGACCAGAGGGAAATTTATCAAACGTGTGCTTCGGGAGTGAGGTCGAAGCGTAACGTCACCCAGGGCACTCCTCCACCTGAGCGTGCTGATGAAGATAGCAGCGTCGCGGTGAGGCCCCGTAGCCGCTCCAGCTGCGTTGGCCGATAGTGTACATTCACAGCTTGAAGGGTAACACATAGAAAGCCTGGAACGTTGCCAAGCCATCCCATGAAATATGTTCACGGCTTATGGTCTTTCGTATACGGTCTTTCAAGGACGTCTCCGAATGAAACACACTGTGCGAAAGCGGCTGATGAGGCAGGAGGATTTCGTCACCGAAAAGAGGTGTCTGCTGTGCTGCATACTTTGGCTTCTATTGTCGTTTCGTTCTAATGGTTTCTCGTTGCCTAATCAGAAGAATGTCCCTTCCTGAAACACCCAACATTTATGGACATAAAACACTCAGTTTGTCACTGCGAAAGCACCGTCATACTGCGCTCAGGATCACATACGCTCACTGCGCATGGTGTGTAAGCTTCGTACTTAGATTATCGTTTCCTTATTTCAAGGAACCGTCTCAATACCACTTTTCCGCAGTAACCACGGTAGCCAGAAAGTCATTATAGGGTCGTCTTGCGGTTGCAAAACGTAGGCACGTCTTTCTTTTCCGGGTACCTTTTGCACCGCCATTTGATTCCGGTTGTATGACGCCGTCCTGCAATACAGTACAGCATATGCAGTCTTTGCAGAGTGCTTGACGGGTATACATGTGTGTCTCATCTTTTAGCCCTCTTATAGCAACTTCCTAGGGCCCGATAGACCAAGAAACAAAAATGGTTCAGAGGAGGAACCTGAAGCTTTGTATTCCTGCTACGTCAGGTGGAGTAATACGAACAATATTCATAAGATAGATGGATGAATTTAATAATATATGCAGAAGACACGAAAGAAAAAAAAACACCAACAAATCACATAAGCGAAATAACCATAGTATTAGTCCCAGCTATAGGTTTCTGTATCGCGAAGAGTGTTTTCGTAAAGGTCATGACTGCCACGACGAGACTCAGATTTCGCCCCGAGTCGTGTTCCAGGATTGTGCGAGGTTATCGGTCTGTACCTTTGAATGTCTTGTGATGTCTCTCATCTCTAAAACAAGCGAACTTCTTCAGGCGGCACTAAGCTTCCTTTCTTTATTCTGCAAGGTCGCGGGGTTGTACCTATGCAGCATGTGTTCCTCTGTGTTCCACAGAATTTCTTGAAATGGCTCGGCTTGACATCGCCTATAAGCACGAATGGCAGTGAGCGCACTTGGTGCACTCGATCTGAAAGCAGCTGTTGCGGCAACGCGAGCTTTCGTCGACAAGTCGCAGCTCTCAGAACAACACGGTCTTTCCAGAGCGTAAACAATGAAAAATAAACGACGTAAGCAGGCTGCAGCTTGTGACGACTTTTATACACTCGCTACCTTTTGTACAAACAGGCACAACACGAACTCGCGACACCTGCAAGTAATGCGCATTTTTCTTGGCAGCATGTGCCCATGCGCCTGATATCACCAGGTTTTCGATTGACGAGATGCTTCTATACATGTTGTCAATCGAAAACATGTTTTGACTGTCAGCACACGGATTTCTTTTGTGACAACTGTAGGATATCTGAGGACAGCTTCTTCTACCTGTCTAAGGTACAACAAACAAACAATCCGTTCGGAATTCTGGTATATCTCCTTATACGCCAGAAGATACAGACAGACATCTTGCGTTTAGACAGTGCACATGGAACACATCGCAAATGTTCTTTAGCCATTGAACCGCTGACTTCAGTGAGCACAGTGCTCTTGTTGCTTAGATATAGGCTGTACCTTATAGGCCTACAGCAGGCGTTCCTCAGCTTCGCGGTATATGTACGCGTTTGCTTCGCTTTCAGTCGTACTTGTCATTCCGCGGCTGTTTCTACGGCGCACTTGTCATGTGCATACGTTCTGCGAGGTCCCGACCACCTGTCCGCGGCTTTGGAATGGCTTCGGCTGAACACAGCATTCCTTGCCGGACCCAAGCCGTCTCTCATTTTTTGTAGTGGTTAGTTTTCGGTTCGATTATACTTATTTGTTATACACATTCTTCATTAGCTGTAGTGTGGTCCTCGTGGATTTGGCTCGTTAGAGGAGACAAAAAAAACAACAGCTAATAGCGAGATACGTGCCCTAAACGACCAACAAGCAGCCAGGTCCTGCGTTCACTTCGGCGCACAAGTGGGCCCGGCTACGTTCTTCCCTCGCTCGTTCACTCGCGAGGAAAGGAGCTTCGCACCCGCGGGCACAGCTCGCCTTGAAGGTCGCTCCGCACTTCAAGATGCGCGTGGCGCCGCTCCGGCGACCGGCAAGTCGGCCGGCCGGCCCTTGGGCCTGGGCGTCCACCGCAGCATATATACACCTTGGGAGGGGGGGACGCCATGGGAACCGCCACCTCCGGGACACGCTCTCCGGGGCCCCCATCGGCAATCGGGCGGCACAGCTGCCCGGCCGGCATAGCGTAGCCTTTTAATACCACCCTCTCATGCTCCTGGCCTCCTGGACACAGCCCCGCTTTCCATGCACGGCCGACGTTCTTCTCCGCGCCTCCTCGGCAGATGATCGTGGCTGCATGCAATGAGGGAACAGGATGATAGCTTCCGTCCCCTCCACACCCATCCGTGAACCCCCCCTCCCCCCCACCCCCCGCCCTTCTCCCCCACCTAACGCCTTCTTCCCTCTGTATCTTTCCAGGTACTCTTCTTCGGGTGTAGCGCTGTTTGCAAGCGGAGTGGATGTCGAACGGTGTTTGTGGAGGCCTTGTTGGTGCATGATCGTCGAAGAAAATAGTTCCGTGTGAACAAAGACGCGAGAGGAAAGAGAACCACACAAGACGCAAGAACCCGCCGAAAGCCTGCCGCGTGCGGCAGGTTCTTGCTTTATGTGAGTAAGATGTGTAACCATGTCAGGCTACCTTAGTGCACCATGACAGCCTTATGAATATTTCTTTCACTGCCTTTGTGCAAGTCTGCGCGAATTTACGTGACCATTAACTCGCAGTACGTCACGCACGTGTATAACTTACTTGTAAGGACACGTTCTGTAGCGCTTCTGTCAGGTTCGCTAACCACCAATTAGCTTTGAACTGCGAATATTTTTACGCAGCCGTCCGCAGTTTCACTGTCAGAGTTTGTTCTGTCCCCACGCACGAAATTTTCTACGCAGTTTACTGGCGTCCACGCCCATTTCCCAATCTATTCGTTCTGTGTTCCAACTGTGTAGGGCATGAATATATGCAGCATGTCTCGTGGCTACTACATATTCATTAATGGTGCTCTTCAGTTACATGGTGGCACGCACAATGTGTCTAGGCGTGTAGAACAGTATAAAATGTCATAAAGAGATCAATGTTGCGGGCCTTCCTGCCGAGAGTTTATTCCGATGAGTGGAGCCCGGTCAACAGGAACCATCATGACTGCGTTTGGGAATAAGCATGTTCCACAATCGATCCACAACACTTGTCCTGCGTATTATGTTCTGTTCTTTGGGAAGCAGCAATGCACAAAAGACACTCGTCATCGAACCTCTACCCGAAGAAACTAATCCCCAATGCACGCTTCGGGAACGGAACAATCAACTGCGCTTGCACATAATGATCTTACCGGATCGAAGGTCCATATCAGCAGTGCTGCGTGTGTCCATCGGAAAGTTTGAGAAGGCGCGGCTGTGGCCTTGCACAACGACTCATGATCGTTGTGCAAGGTACAACATGGTAAAAACATTTAGGGCGCGTCTTACCGTTCATTGTAGCGTTTTCATCTTTACTTTGAGACTGTTCCCAGCGGTACGGACACAATATTTTGGTAGGGGGAGCGTGGTATAGTCTGTTGACACCGAAAGAACTCGTGTCACGATGAACGACGGGCGTTGTCGAACGCCTTCAAGCGGCGGCGCTTCCGCTCCCAATACGTCTCCGATCTTTTGCGGTACACCCCTTTACGACAGGATGGAGTGGCGTCCGTGTATACTGACACGTATACACACGCTGAAAGGAACCTTAGACCGCATACGGCTCAAGCCATCTGTGGCCCGGCCTTCGCTCTGCATGACCAAAGCAACGTGTCCAGGAGGAGGAATAAACGTTTATTTTCGAAACGGCGCCCCGAGCGATGCCCGGTGCCACTCGAAGGTGGGAGGACTCCTTAGTCCAGGAACCCTCTGACTTCAGCTGCCCTCTTGGCCCTGGCGACGAGTTGTCGCTGGTCTTCCAGGTCCATGAGCGCGAGCTTGGCCTCCCACGTTTCGAATAGGTGCGTGTTTGTGGTGCTTGGTCCACGCGTGTATCCGGTGTCCAGCTTTAACGAATTAAGGCTTCTTTGGCACTGTACAAGTATAATATTCCAGTGCTGTTACTTCTGTGCGAGGCAGGCTGAAAAGCCTTCGACAAGCCTTCTTGCCTTTCTTGCTCTTACCCAACACCATGTTGGAATGGTACTGAGTGATCGATTGACTATTTATTCACCGTTCTTTTTATTGTGTTCGACGTTGTTTTGCATTTTTGTGACATGTAGACTTGCAACCCTTTTTTTTATCCTTTCGTCGCCGTTTATCACCGTTCATGTTGTTTCAGCAAGCGGGTTTAGGTGGGGGTCGTTTAACCTTGCAAACCTCCGGCTGTTGCTCTATATATACCGTACTGCCAAAGCTCTTGCAAAAGTAAGTTACCACGAGCTGTATACTATTCTAATAACTATAGCCACGCACTTCGCATCCTCGAAGAAGCATTGCATATAAGGTGTACACATCTATCGGAAGGCATCCGCCCCGTAACCAGCTTCGCAAGTTTGCTCCTCGGCGCCCACCAACCACCACGATGTCGTGACGAAAAAGAAAGAAAGAAAGAAAGAAAGAAAGAAAGAAAGAAAGAAAGAAAGAAAGAAAGAAAGAAAGAAAGAAAGAAAGATCGACACTTCGGCGACGTGCTTCCTGTCGAAACAGGCTCCGACGGCTGCATCCTTTCTTGCGCTTCGCTAGCTGTTCGCCGGCCAATTTTCTGGCTGACCCGGTGGGCGCGGCGAAGAGCCCGTTTCTCAGGCCTAAAGGCTTGCCGTGCCCGGGGCCCCAACACGTTGCCCCTTCGATGGCGACACGCGCGTAACGACACGGTCGTCTCAAGGTCTCGCACGTGTATTCGTGGGTATATAACGCCCGCGGCACGGCTATTAATGGAGCCTTGAGGTGTGCGGGCTGTATCTGCGCGGTGTATCGCAACATACTGAACTTCTGGATCCGTATCCTTCCAAAATTCGGTGCACTATACTCGGTGATTGGAGCAGGATTGAATGAATACTGTGTTGCTTTTGATAACGGCCATTAGCCAACATTCGCAGATGTTTGCCATGAATTTGGCAGAAGTAGCCATAACATAGCCAACTTTCGAACAGCGCTTTAACATTACCGGATATTTCGTCGTACCGATCGCCGACTTCTGCCATCGCTTAGCCAGCGCTAGCTGTCAGCTATTATGAGAACCAGGGCCTCTAGTAATAGAGCAAATACGGTGGTTGAAATCTTATAACCTATCGTTATCGGGTGTATTCATGCCGGGTGGCAGAAAGTGAAACACGCTTCTCGAAAGTCATGGGATTATCCGTAATCTGTATTTTCGTTTCTTTCTTGGCCCAGAGTGGACATGGGGTCGGTATTACCAGAATGGGGTGTGGCGGTTGGGTACAAAGTAATTGGTTGGGAGTTGAGTAACCTTGATGTTGATGTCGCCCCGCCACGGTGGTCTAGTGGCTACGGTACTCGGCTGCTGATCCGAGGGTCGCGGGATCGAATCCCGGCCGCGGCGGCTGCATTTCGATGGAGGCGAAATGCTGAAGCCCGTGTGCTGTGCGATGTCAGTGCACGTTAAAGAACCCCAGGTGGTCAAAATTTCCGGAGACCTCCACTACGGCGTCTCTCATAATCAGATCTGGTTTTGGGACGTTAAACCCCACAAATCAATCAATCAATCAATCGAGTAACCTTGATGTTGAAAATCCCGCCATTGTCCATCATATAGGTTCTTGTGGTGGGTATGCTGGAATTTCTGATGGAAAACGGTGTACGCGCTGGAAATCATGGTGGGCAAGATGGAACACTTGGTGGGTGTGGTTGGTTTATGGTGGTGTTCATTGGTCTCAGTAGCGGTCGGAAAGTGGGGTAGTTGTTGGGTGGTTGAACACACGGTGGGCGGACTTGGGACATTCGGTGAGTGCGGTGTGTGTATTTGGGTGACATGGTCTGTGTGGTGGGTGTATTTTAAGTGAAATGTTCTGTGCGGTGGATGTATGTTGGGTGACATGTTCTGTGTTGGATGGCATGGTCTGCGTGGTAGGCGTACGCTTGGATACATGGTGTGTTGTGTGGATGTTGGGATACGTGGCCTGTATTGTGGGTAGATGCTGGGATACTTGGCGTATGGTGGGTGAATCTTTGGATACAAGTCCTATGTGGTGGGTGAATGCTGCAACACCCGATGGTAACAATAACTTGGTGCTGAAGCGCGTAGCTGACACACTAGGTAGATGTTATGGGCAATATATGTGGCACGAAACAATTATGCCCATGGTTACACGCATATGTTGATGAAGCGCGAATTGTGATGGGGCGTTTTCTATTCAATTGCAAGAAGGAAAACGTCTAGTTATACGTTGAAATTGTCAAGCTAGTGACGCTGTGTCTGTTTTTCGCCGAATCTGAAGGTGATATAACCACATTGCGCAGCGGCTAAGTGATTTCCCTGCTCGCCCCGCCGACTTCATTTCGATGAGGTCAAAATACTGCTCGTAAAATGTTCAGCAAAGCATATACAAGCAGTTGGCATAAAATCTGGAAGACCACGCGATCCATAAACCGACTCAAAACAAGAAAAGCTGGAGATATCTGCTATATGTTAGATGCTTTCCGTCCTCCAGTGGACGCAGAACACGATATCCTATGGGTGTCTTATGGTTTTGCGTCTCCCCAGTCTCTATCGCAACACATTGAACCTATACGACAGGCCGTCTAATGCTAACCGAAAAGCGAGGTTCTGCTGGAGCAATCCGTTAAACCGCTGACAAAGAAGCAGTGAGGCAAGTGAACGGGTACGTGTAACAACAATAGAGCTTTCGGATACATCGTGAGTACATATAGTGCACGTGTAGACTGCAATAGGTGTCTATAGGCGTGCGACCTACAAAGTGTCTGCGCCGTAAGCGTTGTATGCGTCGTTCCATATAAGTCTGTCGTGAACAATCCATGAAGCATCTTTGATATTATGTTCCGTTCTTTTGAAACTGCGCACACCACGTGCCTGTCCCTATAGCATTTGCGGGGGTGCAGCGTACATAGAGTGTATAGGGATTTATGCGATTTATAAATAGCTTCGAAAGGTAGCGAGCTATGTTGTGCAAATGACATATATACACAGAGACCGCCACTGCGCAGATATATAGCTGTCAGGACGACACGGTGTCGACCCGAGGGACCCTGTCGCCGCGCGTTAAACAATGGGAATAATATGCGGCTAAGTGGTGAGCACGTCAACAAAGGCCGTTCCAGTGCCTCACACTCGCAGGCGCGTTCGGTTGGACACGATGAGCGAGTGAGCTTTGATATCCGTTTTACCTTTCTAAAGCGAAGCTGGCGACCAAGATTCTTGGCAGCCTTCTGCGACGCAGCGAATGGAACGATAAAATTAGAGCTCTCAGGAACTGTAGGTCCTCGTATGCACGCGCTGGGGCGATATTTCTAAGGCGTTTCCTTCTTTCGACTTCTGTCGTTCCTTTTCAGGTGACGCCCACGATGGTTACGTCGTGTTAATAGATAGATAGATAGATAGATAGATAGATAGATAGATAGATAGATAGATAGATAGATAGATAGATATGTTCTGGCGCATGTACACCCTATTATTATTATTATTATTATTATTATTATTATTATTATTATTATTATTATTATTATTATTATTATTCGTAGTAGTAGGGACAAAGGGCTTGACGCTTACTGCAACTGACTCCGAGAGTTGATTACCCCAGAACAAAAAAAAAAATTGAAGAAGACACAATCCAGGCTTCGTGTTCCCTTTCTCTTTCTTTTATTATTATTATTATTATTATTATTATTATTATTATTATTATTATTAATATTATTATTGTTGTTGTTGTTATTATTATTATTTATTTTGCTAGCGCGACATCGGTACAAGATGCCCCGACCGAGGCGAACAGGTTCGCTGTAAAACATAATACGACGTTTCTGTGATCAACGTCGCAACAAATCCGCCAGCCAGGTCCGCGTCGTGCCCTTAAAAAACACGCGGCGCCGCCGCCGCGACTCTCGCACTTTTCTCAAAGCGTTTTCATTTATCAATTTATGTTTTCGCGCACCGCGCGATATCGAGGGCAGCTCGGGCAGGTCTTATAACGCCGCGCGACCGCAGCTGTCCGCTGCGCATTTGGCCGTACCTATATAGCGGACCACCACCCGACCGCACCCTGTAGCGTTACACCCATGCGAGTAGAGGACCTGCATGGATCTGCCCTTTCTTTGTTTGTTGTCGACCCCCCCTCCCACGTCAATTGAAAGAGCGAGCCTTATCCCAGCGCGTTAGTTTGGACTTTCTTGCCGCACTCGCCGCGGTTGCCGTCTTCATTGTCGTATAGCGGCGCCTTCAACACCGCGAAATAGAGGAAGACGGCTACAAATCAGGTCTTGGGAAAAAGGAAATGATTGCGCGGTGGAGGACGCGCGAAAAAAAGGGCTCTGGCACAACGGAGAGAACCACCACCCGTGGGGGGGGGAAGAGGGGGGCCGGGGAGGTGGTGTCGCGAACGACGCAGGAAGGGGTCGCCTTGCGTAGTATGCGTTTAGTTTGCTCGCTGAAAACGCAAAAGAAACAAGAGAGAGAGAGAGAGAGAGAGAGAGAAAATAAATGAAATCGGACAAATAGCAACCAGATCGGCCGCTGGGCCTCTTTTTCCTGGGTCAACTCGTCGTGAGTGCCATTACGGGTACCGCCACGCCGTTCTCAAAAGGAGCCGTGACTGAAGGCATAAAAGCAAAGTATAACTCAGGAAAAAAAGAAAGAAAAGAAGGAAATAAAGGAAGGAGGGGACGTCGAATTGGCCGACTACAGGGAGCGAGGGAAGCGACTTTGTCGGAGGTGAAGCTCTGCACACACATGCAAATGACTCGCACGGCCATTGATTGGCTTGACGAGAAGACTGCACAATCATGCACGGCGCGGCAGCCACACAATATACGGCGTGATTATATACGCCGTATATAGTGTATGTACGTTATATATATACGGCATCTGAGGGTGTGCGTCCATTGATTTGTGTGCGTGGGCACACTTTCCGTACTTGAGAATGCTCGTAGGTGAGCATGAGCGTCCGTCCGTCTGTGTGTGAGATGTGTCCGCCATAGCATACGGTTTCATGCGTTTTGCTTGCGTACGGTGCTTGCTGCCCTGTGTGACCACGTTTGATCTCCACGCTGTTCGAAGGACACCGGAGTCGCGCCGCCGAGTTCGGCCAGTTTGCGTTGTCACGTCGCTTAGCTTCCGACAGGGAGGCGTTGTTGGTTTGGGTTTCGTTTCGACGAGAAGACGGCCTCTGTATAGCAGACGACGCGAGATTTTCCGAGTGTTGTATATCTATGCATAGGCGTATGTATTCAGTATTCTGCCAGATAGATACCTAAAGCTGGGCAATAGATCAAAAAGGAAAAAGAAAGAGAACTGAAGGGTAGAGAGTAAGGGAATCAAGAGCAGGACAGAGGGGAACGCAGAGCAGCAAGACAAAGAAGCCGAATCTGTGACGAAGCGGGTGAGTCGTGACTGGAAGGCGGCGAACACAATAAGAGACCGCGGGACGAGGGCCCCTTGTTGCGTCCCAGATAGATCATTGCGTCTCGATTCTGTGTGCCAAAGCTGCGCCTTTATAGACTCGTGAACGGTCTCTATCTTTTTCGGCGGACACGGCAGTCATTGGTTCGGAGACAGACTGCGGCCCTGTCATCCCATCCGAAAAGAGGGGTCGACGCGTTCCACTGCGCATGAGGGGGGAAGGAGGCGAAAGGAGAGAGAGAGAGAGAGAGATTACACTGAGCTCCACTTTGTATATAGCGCAAGTCGGTTTGTTTCTCGCCGCCAGCTGATACGAGATGGCTATACTTCGTCCTCGTTTCTCGCATTGTATCGGAATGTCGTGCCGAAGCGAGGATGTGTAATTGAGGTGAACGGTCCGGGAGACAGGCGTGGCGTGTTACTTTCTTTTGCTTGTTTTTCTGTTTTTTTGAATTGCGTTAACAGGGTGCGCATAACGCGAACGAGACTTCAAATTGTGCCGCCATCACGGTCACTTGTTGCTGCTCCAGCCGTGCACCACGATGACACATGAATCTTATTCCCGGTGCCAGAAAAAAAGAGAAAATATAGAAGTCGACAGAAAGTCATCATTGGAAAGAAGAAGAATCGCGACAAAAAAAAAAAAAAAAAAAAAGAGCATGCACCATCGCTGCATGTTTTTTTTTTCTTTTTTTTGTTCTTGTTGGTGCTCCTGTCTGATCAGTGAACTGCGTGATCACCACCTTGACTTGCGTTGTACGCGCCAAAAAATAACGATATGGTTATGAGGAACGCTCCGTACCTGTGGGCTTCCGAGTAATGTTGACCACCTGAGATTCTTGAACGTGCAACTGAGTCTAAGTACACGGGCGTGCTTTTTCTTGTTCCCTTTATTTTTTTATTTTTTTTGCACTTCGCCCCCATCGAAATGCGACCGCCAGGGCCGGGATCCGAACCCGCGACCTCGAACTTAACAAGCCAACACCGTAGGCGCTAAGCTACAACGGCGGTTTCGATGCATTTCAACTTGAGTACTTTTGCTTCAGCCACAGCAATGGCTGGCCGACGCATTGTGCTGAAATCGAAATTGATATACATCTCTTATACAGTAAAACTGTCGTGCCTCCTGCCGACGCGCTGTGCACTAAGGTAATCTTCAATTGAGTGTCGACATGCGCACCATCCGAAAGCTGTATATATAGCTGAGAATACTAAATGGAACACGGAAGATCGCACTAATCGAACAATTAGGGCGCCACTCTGAAGCACACTGAGGTTGTTCACTAAGTGCTAATTTGCTAATCGAGTGCAGCGAGTATTGAGAGTATGACAAATCTCTTCCCACCTGCAAATGTGCTACCTTAAAGCAAGTGTCCGAGAGGCATATCAGTGATGGAAGCGTGGGGGGAAACATATTGGAGTGAGGGGAAGGGGGGGGGGGGGGGGACGTTGAGGAAAACTTTACGACAATCACTTAACACAACGCTCGATTCCTTAGCAGTGTGCGCACGTTTAGTCAGCTTCTTTTCGCTCTTAATGTTAAAAGAAAACAATAAGATAGATAGATAGATAGATAGATAGATAGATAGATAGATAGATAGATAGATAGATAGATAGATAGATAGATAGATAGATAGATAGATAGATAGATAGATAGATGAACGACTACCTACTCATTACGAAACATAGGCGTATCGTGCAGCAATAACAGTGATCCAAAAAAGATTTGGAATATGCGAGGTCTTCTTCGAAAAGTCATTATACAACGCAATTCTTACTGATCACGAGCTGCTTCCTGGTTCTGTAAAAGCAAAGGAAAATTATATGTGTGGGCGACGTTTCCTTTTCGTTTCTTCTATCGACATGCTCATTCTTTATTATTACTTTTTTTAATCCATGTTCTTTCATTTATGCGTCTAGAAGCACGCTTATATACGGACGATGGTGAATGTCGCGATCCGTTAGAAACTATAGTGCGAGACAGCTTCCCTCAGAAAGCGCCAATTTTGGAAGCGCGAAACGATGGGACGTCGTTACGCCATACTCTCATTTAAATATCTTCCATTTATTACTTTTTTGAAAGAACGTCATTCATGGACAAATGAAAGAGGGGAGTGAAACTTCACCCGATGGGAAATTGCTCCCACGAAGACCTCAGCCCCCTCCTTTTCTTTTTCTTTTGTCTTTTGTGTGAAATTTAAGTATTTCTCACCATGCCCTGGTAGTTCCCTATGACGCAGTATTTTCTTTTTATTTTTTTTTTGTCATCCCGGGGTAACCTTATCCCGAAATAAGGCTATAGCAACTTATTCGCGTACGCTAAAGGAGAAGAAGAAAGCTATGATGGAGAAAAAGAAAAAAGGAAAGCCGTTATCGGATCAACAAAAACGTGTGACCTCTTAATATATTTCCGCGTTGCTTGCCCGTCGTGCCCTTTATTTCGTAGAGCTCGGATCTTGTTACGAGATGAATAAAAGAGAAGGCACGACGCTTTATACTTGCGTCAAGACGTCTAGCAAAACGTATGTAGCTGCTTGCTCTTTCGCCATCTTTGGGCGGCTCTTCCCATCGTATTCTCCTTTTATGACGCTGCAGGTGCATGCGACTTTCGCGTCAGGTTCATGAAAAACAGAGAGAGGCCCGCGTGGGACGACCGAGCAATTTCCGGAAAGCGGATATGTGATTGCTGCGGCGAGAAGCCGCGCGTAAGTCAAAATAAGAGACGCTGGGAACGAGGTCAGCGCTTGCGCGTTATATCGCCGCGCCTCTGTCGGAGGAGCCGCGCATCACCCGAAAGAGGTACGGGCGAAGGGTGCGGTTGTCGGGGCAGGGGTTTATCCAGAATTTCGATATTGGTAACACGTGGTGTTACCAGGACGCGTTGGCCGTGGGGGAGTATGGATAAGGAGTTATAGAGGTTGAAATAATCGGGAATCTGCGCAGCAAGACTACACACCAGAAAAGAGACAGGTTCCCGATTATTTCCATGTCTAAACGCACACTGGCCCAACATAAAACACTTCTAAACGGATAGGTTAGCTGGAAAACTTTGAGCGGGTGTGGGTATCCACTTGGGGGGTATAAATTCCTGGTGGTGCTACCATGAACTCTCGCGTGTAGGTGTAGTTTCGTACAGACCCGTAGCCAGGAATATCTACTGGAGGAAGGAGCGGGAGGGGGGGAGGGGGGCTTCGGCACACGCCCTGGCTACGAGCCTGCTTTCGTAAGATTCGGTGGTTTGCTTGAGTGACATTCAAGCGAGGGAGAACTTCAGGGCAAAACAATAACACCGCCATGTGTTCAGTGAGACTGATGAGGATTCGTCAAAAAAGAACATTGAGTGGGGTAGAGGGAGGGGGAGGGGGGGCGAACGGGTCAAGAGATGTTGCTGGAAGCAACGTTCGGACTTTGCAACTCCGCAAGCCTTGGCCGCTTTGTGGTCAAAGCGTAACGCTTCTAGGTACGCGGGTTCGATTCCTAGCTTCTGCGGTCGCAGTTAGATGGGGGAGATGTTAGAGAAGACCGGCGTAGTTGCATCGCTCGCGTTAAGGAACCCGCGAATGGTTAAAATCAGTTTGAATACCCGTACGCTGGCGCGCCTCATAATATCGCGTTTCGGTGTTTCAAGAAACCCCAGATTTTGTCTGCTTGTTTGTATTTTTTGAAGTATTCCTGTTCGCGTAATACACGTGTTTGACTACGAAGCCCCGTGTGCGGCAAGTACGCCGAAATAAATGTTTTGTTTTGTATTTTTAAATCGTCTTATCCTGTTTATCGAAGTCACCAGCTATGCAATACGTTTGTTGGATACGGGAAAGATAAAAAGAAGGAAGACAATGCAGGCATAAGAATAAAAATCAATAAACAAGGTATAATCAGAAACGTATATTACAGCGGTCACTAACAATATGTCGTGGGCTTCCTTGTCGCTTACGAAACCTGTTTCCGCAGAAAAAGATTCTTGCATGACGAAAGCCATTCGGGAGATTTTCGATTAGCGTTTCCAAGAAAGAAATACAAGCGCCTGTTTTCGTCACACCCTGCTTGAAACCTTTCTCTATGTTATAACTTTGAAAAGAATAAAACCTTATCTTTGTATTGCCGTTTCTGCTAACGACTGTTTGTTATTTCTGTCGTAGGTTTAGGTACGTAGTAATGGTAGAGATAATATATTTAGGAACGTTATAGCAGGTTTAGAAAAGGGAAGAACAGGAATATATTGTGTAGGGATGCATGCTCACTCGAACCCAAATTAAATTATAACAGCGACTATGTTAAAGGTTTCTTTCTTTCTTTCTTTCTTTCTTTCTTTCTTTCTTTCTTTCTTTCTTTCTTTCTTTCTTTCTTTCTTTCTTTCTTTCTTTCTTTCTTTCTTTCTTTCTTTCTTCGGCGTTGACGTTGCTCCTTGGGCTTATTACGTTTGCTTCGAAATAAGATGTCCAAACTGAACTGCGCCCCGCCACGGTGGTCTAGTGGCTATGGTACTCGATTGCTGATCTGAGGGTCGCAGGATCGAATCCCAGCCGCGGCGGCTGCATTTCGATGGAGGCGAAATGTTGAGGCCCGTGTGCTGTGCGATGTCAGAGCACGTTAAAGAACCCCTGGCGGTCGAAATTTCCGGAACCCTTCACTACGGCGTGAGGGACGTTAAACCCCAGAAATCAATCAAATTGAACTGCCCTGTAGCAGCGCCTTATCGTTATCTGCACTTATTGGCACCCTAAGGTGCAGTGTTATCTCAAGTCTTGTTAGTGTACAGTTTAGCATTAAAAAAGGAAAAAAGAAAGAAAGAAAGCAGGCTGAACTGGAATGTGGAGAAATACGTATGTCGTAATGAAAGTAAGAACATGCACCAATAACAGAAGAAACTAACTCAGCAACGTTTACCTTACAACAAAGGGTATCATTTGCGTGGTATGCACCGTATTTCCTTGCATATTATCAACGCTGGCCAGTGTGCCTAACTCCCATTTATTTGTCTAGGTTTTGGCTACGTAAGGTATTCAAGGGCTCTGGCTATATCATGAAGGGAAAAAAAAAAAAAACAGGACGCGAAGTCATATGATTATCCCCAACTCTCGGCAAGCCACCCTCTTCGGACGCCTTCTGCGCGGTGCCTCTTGCGTAGGATTAGGCCCACATAGGTTGCCGGACCGCTCGAGGTTGTTTGTTAGGTGGTACCTTTATGTGGCGCTTGACCGTGCATGCTTCGTCACACGCTTCCAAATATGTTAAATGAACTCCATCAATGCGGAATCAATTTAGAAAATATTGGAAATCGTGCACTCAAAGCATTTTTTGTAGCGAAAGATTGATGTATTTTCTTTTTGGAAAAAGCAGAGATTATGTTCATCTGATTTATAAGTTTCACTGTTCTTCTTGTCCTAATTCTAAAATTGCATAAAGGAATGTTGATTTACTTGTCATGTTTATGTAAGCTGTTAACCATTATGCAATGTGTATGTAAATATCGTATTGTATAGTATTTCCCGCAAATATTATATTGCAGTTATATACGTTGTACAAATAGTGCTACCACGCTCTCGCTGTATGCCATGTAAAACGGGGATCGAGGCTTTTTCAAGTGGATAGATCCACTTTTTCTCGAGCCCTCGTGTTCCACAACATGCGGACTTGTGGACGAAATAAATTTGATTTGATTTGATTTTGATTTGAATCTGCCCTAGCCTATCACGTGAGTAGGGCCTGCTTACCGTGATTTTCTACCTCAAGATTGTCACGTGACGGCCTCCCCTAGATTTTTTTTTTCTTCCTCCATGTGCTCTATACAGAGTATACTGTCCGCTGGTGTTGGCAGATTCTAATTGTCTAAAGTCGGCTGGCTTCAGCAGAACGTAGGTTATTGTTAGCCGATATTGGCCGCCACTTGGCTATTGTGCCTGTATGTAGACTAATGCTATCCAACGTCAACCAATGTTGGCTAAGTCTCGGCCACAGTCAGCTATATTTTCGGCTATACGTTGACTAACGTTGCATAATGTCGTCTAACATTGCACAATTCGCTGTTTTAATGATACAGTACGCTAATATAAGCGTACTACTGAGTAGGCTGTCTCATTTCATTAAGCACGCTGCGCACTATGTAATTTTCTCTTTGCGAAAATTCACCACCTACGAACGAGAAGAAGCAACTGGAGTTGCTCACATACCCAATCCGCGACATACTCGCGTGATAATACACACACACACACACACACACACACACACACACACACACACACACACACACACACAAACACACACACACATATATATATATATATATATATATATATATATATATATATATATATATATATATATATATATATTGAGTCATACCTTCCAAAGTTACCTTAAAAGGCCCCTTGCCAATCCAGATGCCAGATCTCGGTTATACACTGGATGCATCGTTAAGTGCCAAAGATGGAACGTTTTCAGCATCGAACATCATCCCCCTTATCTTGGATCTTAGCTCTTTCGAGAAGAGGAAACAACGTTCGTTTTGAAGTGGGGGCTCTTTCCGCGGCGCGTTCGATGTTCTTGGCAGACACGATTGTGGGCACGCAATGCATGCACTGTGCTTGTCCGCTCAAAATCGTTAGGCCTGGTGAGGGGCCGTTTAGCGTTCTTACACACGGGGAAATTTTGTACGTGGTTTGGAAGCAGTAGAGACAGTAGAGGTGTTCTCTACGGAATATCACAATGATGTTTGTCCAGTTCTACGTGGAAACTCGACAATAGCGATATGCCACCATCGCGATCTATCTTTGGCGCAGTCGTTGTTTGTTGCTTGTCGCGCTTCTTATTTAATGACGTTAACGAAAAGTATAATGAACCCTTGCGTGCGCCCTGTTGGGGCTCCAATGTTCCAACATATCCCATGTTCTCTGTAGCCTTGTTCGCCAGATAGCAGCGTGTAATTACGCGCCTTTCGACAATGGGGCTATACCGGCGGACAACACTTCTGAGTGCGAACGTCAGCTTCCGTATCTGCGTCAGTGGCGATAATGACGATGTGCCTAAAAAAAGAAAAAGAAAAAGGGAAAAAAGAAGGTTTCTTCATTGTTTGCGTTGGTGGACGAGAACTCAAGAACAATGGGTCAGAAACAAGAGGAGATGTCAACCCGCTTCCTTGATCGAGGCTGATGAGTGTGCTGAGGTAGCTCGAATTGTGTTTGAAGTCTAAACTTGTTCACATTGTGAAAAGGCAAGGTATAGGAATTAATTATGGAACCCTACGTCCCATATAGCTACACTAGAGGGCTGGTGGGATAGGTATCTGTTATTATTGTTATTATTTTTCTACGTCAACAATGTCTAAAAGCTGCGCATAATTCTCAGTGCCTGAACATGAATGTACACGTGCATGAAATTAGGCACACATATTACGATATCATACATAATTTGTGAGTTATCTTCTTATTACTCGATTAATAAAGTTGTGTTATCTCACTAGAAACTCGAGGAATCTCGTATTCAACGACAATGTCATCAGCAGTGCTCATCAAAGGATAATGAATACACAATTGTTCCATCCTCCAACAACGTTGCCCAACGGGTTGCGTTGGTCATGCGTAAAGATGTTGTCTGACCGTGTTTAACTCGCGTGTCTACTTGCGTACTGTATATAGTATTTTCTCATGTTGCCCAACTTCTGGCTTATACTGGCTGTATGACGAGTAATATTTGCCATGTATTCTGGTTGCATAATTGCTGATGTTGGCTAATGTTGGCTAACGTTCTGTTTTTGGCCCACAATTGACTGATTCCGACTACTAGACCGTTATTTTTCTTTGTTCTTTTTCAAATGCACCTGCCGCGACATAGCTCAGCGGCTAAGATGTTGCGATGCTAAACTTGAAGACGTGGCTTCGATTACCCACCACTGCAACCTCATTTCGGTGGGGGCGAAATGAAAGAAGACCGACAGATTCCTCGCAATGTGGGAATCGGCGTCACGCGAAGCACGTCAGAGAGGAAATTACCTATGCCGAGCTGCTTGGCATTAAACCATGTGTTAGGAGTACAGCTGTTCATCCAGCGGCCGTCCGTGGTAGTTGTGTGCGTAAGTTCGGCATGCTCGTCGGCAGCACTGTAGGGCACAGTGGCCCCTGTACATGGTCGTGCACAGGCGTCGGTTTTGTATATACAGGGTAAATGCATGTTACTGTGTGCTGACGTGCATATCATAAGCGACGTTCGTTGGACTATCGGGGTCGAGCAAAGCTGCACAGCAGTTTGCTGAGTGATAGTAACACACGTGTATTGTTTATCTCATTGCCATAAGAGCGGTTAACATGCATTACAGCTGTGTATGAACTGCCGACATTGCACGAGGGGCAGCGTGTTTGCTTTGCGCCTTCCCGACTTCGATTCCCGCCCCCTGCCGCGGGGTCAGTTACCGCGTGTTCAGTTGCCCTTCGGTCATTACAGACCGTTCAACGGCCCCTGATTTCATTGTGAAATTGTTTCTGCCTCCTCTTGCTGCACCTTCTGACGCTCCTGCCGCAAAGCAGGGCGGTCGCCTCCCACCCAACAAATGGCGGATGTCCCAGCTGACCAACGTAACGTGAATCCTTGTAGACTTGTGGCCTGCTCCCGAGCCGGAGAGCGAGGGGGCACCGCCAGTGCCGAGGACGAGCCCCGCAGGAAGATTGTTAAAAAAAGTGACTAATAGGGAAACAGGAGAAGCAAGGAAAGGCGACACTCGCAGCTGATTTATTGTAGACAAAAAGCTTGTTACATGCAAACTACGCACACCCTCTCGGCACGAAGGGATGTTACAGAGGAAAACGGCCAGTCATCTTACTCGCGACAAGCTTATCATGGCGAAACAGGCGTTTACCTAACTCGGTTATCACCGCTGATATGAGTATGACGTATGTCTCTGGCAAGTGTATTCCAAGTTACCAAATCTCCCATGTCCTTCAGAAAGTACCGGCTCGCCTGAATCTCCCACGTCGCTCGTACACTATCAAGTCACGCAACTCGCCCGCGTGCTTCAGCAAGTATACTCGCCAAACACTTCCATGTCCTTCAGCAAGTATGCTCTCTGGACTCTCCCATGTCCTTCAAAAAGTATCAAGTCGCCCATGTCCTCCATCAAGTGTACTCGCCCAAGTCACCTATGTCCTTCCGAAAGTGTCAAGTCGCACAACTCGCCCATGTCCTTCAGCAGGTATACAGACTCCGTCGTGTCCTTCAGGAGGTATACTCGTCGAACTCACATATGTCATCTATATAGAAATTATCAAGTCGCACAACTCGATCTCGTGGTTCATGCTCACCAAACTTTCCCATGTCCTACAAAAAGTATCAAGTCACCCATGTCCCCCAACACGTATGCTCGTCCAACTTGCCTATATCCTTCAGAAAGTGTCAAGTCGCACAACTCGCCAGTGTCCTTCAGCAAGTATACAGCCTCTCTCGTGTCTTCAGGAGGTATAGGTACTCGCCAAACTCACATATGTCATCTATATAGAAAGTATCAAGTCGCACAACTCGATAACGTGGTTCAGAATGTATCAAAACCACCAATTGGTTCATGTCATTCAGCAAGTACACTCGCCAAACTCACCCGTGCCCTTCAGATGGTAGGAACTCGCTCAAGTAAAAGTTTTGCGCAGAGTCGGTGTGGTCAACCCAAAGATATCAAAACAGAAACAAGGAAAGGCACTGCATAAGTGATTGTTTTCCCCTTCCATGCACCGCTTTATATTAAAATTACGGAGCTTGAGAGCGACGCTTGTAACAGTGATCCAGGAAGAAGCGCGTGTCGCTTAGTTTTCCGTGGTTTTCCGTCAGGCCCGAGGAACATGTAACGAGGCGGGCGTGGCAGTGAAGCCTCATTTGTTTTCACCAGCGCAACGAACTCGTCCTGCAGCTCTGTGCACAGTCAGTGCGCCTCGCTTTCCCGAACGACCAGGAAGACAAGTCGCTGCTCGAGGAAAGCGGAAAAGCTTGTTTTCAAAACTCTTGAAACGCCTTGTCATTGCTCATACATATATATATATATATATATATATATATATATATATATATATATATATATATATATATATATATATATATATATATATATATATATATATAGAGAGAGAGAGAGAGAGAGAGAGAGAGAGAGAGAGAAATAACCACGGCAGACTGCAGTAGTAATACCGCATCTCGTATATGATAGCAGCGCAGCTGAAAAAGACACGTACAATATTGAAGAGCACACTTGACACATCGCAGCGCTGTACCAGTCATCGATATTTCTGAAACTGCGTCTCCGCTCTGTGTGCCTCATACGCTTTGTACAACTGGGTCCTTAAAAAGCCATTCTGAGAGCCGCATGTTGAGGATCCTCGTCTCACGACCGTCCGAAGGCGTACATCCTCCCAAAAGAGCTCGTAGATCATCTGGCGGAAGTTTGTTCCTGATGCAGAAACTAAGCGATCTTGCTCTCCACACGGCGTTTATGGTTAGGGTTGCTATGCACCGCAAAGATCCTGCATTACATGTAAGAAAGAGTGCTGCGTTTGCATCCAGCGGACGTGATAATGCTATAATTATCAAAAATAATAAAATGTTGGCATTTGTTTTTTCAGCCACGCCTTGTGATTCGGTGTTCGTCCTGTTGTGCCTGTCTTGGTCACATCGTTATAAGCGTCGTTTTAACCATGTTTTATCAAGCCGCTGAACCAACAATACTCCATGGTGATGGTGGTGATGCTGCAGGCAGGGCTGCCTTTCGAAGAGCGTTGCTTGGTGGTCCAGCATTTGTATGCAAATTACTGCACTCATATTGCCAGCGGCTGTGCTACGTATACGGCACAATGGATCTCACGACTTGGTGCTGAATGGTCTGGCCGTTTAGGCCACTCTTTGACAGCTGCAGGGAATATGTATTGCTGCTGCTGTTCTCAAAACTGAATGATAGCTCCGTACAACAAGCCGTCATTATCCCGGACTGTAAGCCCGCAGTTGAACTAGTTTTTCGTGAGCTTTGTTATTAGCATCGCTGAAAGGAACTACCAAGACAGGAGTTAAGGTGGCTTTCCAGTGGATACCTTCGCGTGTCGGTCTCAGCAGAAATCATAACAGATGTCCCACAGCCAATGAAACTGCCTATGCAACCGGTTGTAAGAGCTTCTTGTGAATCAGTAACTATCGAAAGAGACAGCTGTGGGCCATTCTCGCTCTTTACGGAATTCGTTTCATCAGCCCTGTGTTGCAAGAGCGGCTTAGCCACAATATGATCGACCGTGCACTCCTCTGCGGACGTTCCACTACGTGCATGTAGTTTATTCGCTACGTGAGCTAATCGTTGACGGTGCGACAAATTTTTTTACGAGGTCGCTTGACGGGCGCATGCAAAGTGAGCTGACTGCGAGTAGCAGCTGCAGATGAGTTTGTGGAGCACGCGTATCCACAGGACCGACAACGACGGGGTCTGGTAAGCAACTGAATGGGCAAGACTGAAAGATTGGCTTTCGGGCAAAGGCGTCATGGCTGCCAGCGCGCGCATGGTGCAGGCAGACCAAGAGCCACGGGCGACGAAGTTCCGGGAACAGCCCGCGCATGCATTGGCATTGCAACCGGGAACAGCACGCGCAGACGCAGGCAAACATAATCTATTCAAACGTTCCGACGATCCGCTGCAAGTTAACCATGCTTAAGTTAGTTATTTGAAGCTTACATTAAAGGGGAATGTTCAAAGTCTATACTGTGATAACATTTAGGCGCTGCAGCGTGTTCGGGAATATAGTAAGACTGAAAGGCAAGATTGAGGGAGCACACAGTAAATTCTAGCTTATGCGCTGCCACTGTGCTGCCTCCTCTGCGCAGGCCTGAGGATCTTTTGTTTTTTTTGTTTTTCAGATTGCAGCTGATAGCGGTTTCAGAAACGGCGGGGGCGGTCACCATCGCCACCATTTCGGTGCGCTGTAAACGAGCCTATAACAGCCTACACTGTAAGAAGACCTACCTAGAAACATTACAATTTTTGATCGATTTAACGGGAATTAACCCGGAAATTGTAAAAGTAAGAAAATGGCCCCACAGCACGACTTCGCGGTTGTTGTTGTTTTGTTCCTGACCCTGCACGTAACTGCCGGAAGCACGACGTCGAGCGCAAAACAATTACCCCGTACAGTGGGCGCAGTCGTACGCAAAAGCCGGATATACAAGCGACGCGCTGTGTTGTTTGCGGTGCCGCCGTCGCTTCCTCGTCGTCCCCGCTGTAGCTCGGTCTCGACGCGCGCGCGCGCCCCGCGCTTGTAATGCGTGGCAGGCGACTGCCGCTGCGCTTCCGTGTACGGAACCTGCCTTGCCTGCGTGGCCCCGGCCACTGCAGGCGGCCACAACGCGACAACCACGAGCGAATCGGCGAGAGAATGGGTTTTACGTCGGCTTGAAAAGCAAGAACGTATATCTAAGAGAGGAAAAGGAGTCCTGTGCGTGCTACGAGGGCGGCGGGGTTACACTCTTCGCTAGCGTTGATTATTTCCGCCTGGCTTTCGGCGATGTGTGCGCGTGAGACAGGGTCCATTGGCAGTCATTGCGGTATTCATGGCGTTTGGGCTTCTGGCGGCGGCGATTATATGGGCAGGCACGGCGTGGGTATGAAACGGAAAATTGGTATGCGCCTGTTTCTGTATAGCACAAAGCCGCCGCGGTGATCTGGTGGTTATGGCGCCTGACTGCGGGACCAAAAGACGCGGTTTCGAACCCGTCCGTGGCCGTCGCATTTTCGAGGGAGGGGAATGTTAGAGGCCCGTGTACTATGCGATACCAGTGGACGTTGAAGAGCGTGCGAGGTGGTCACATGCAATTACCGGAACCCTTCCACCACTATACGGCGTTCCCCGCAATCGTATCGTGGTTTTGGGGCATATAAAACTCCGGCTATTATTATTTGTGAAAACTGAAAGCTGCTGCTGACCGCACTGTAATACTCCAGGTTAAGCAGCTGACGCCTAAATGGTGGCTAGCAATCGTTGCGGTATGGGTGCTGAACTTAAAGGACTGGGGGATCGTGGAGGGAGGAGTTTGTGCGTACAACTTCCGAAAATGGAGTCATGCATTTTTGTTTCCTTTGTTTATACATTGTGCTTATATTGTGCTAATTACATTCTTCACTACAAAAGGAGGGCTTTCAACGAATTGCCGCGGTCCACGGGTCATGTATACTGCCGCGTTCAAAAAAGGAGAGATATATGAAAGAGGTCGTCTCCTTCTTTATAACCGTGATTAAAAGCGGTACACTCGGAGGAGTCTATCCGCCGAGCTTATACCGTCCTCAGCCAGGAAAGGAATTGCGGCGCTGAATCCTTCTGGTCCCTTTGAAAGGTACTCTTTATGCGTCATGGCGGCGTTGGACAGTGCGGTGTGTTCTTCACCATGCCCGCTCTGTCACTGATTGATTTGATTGATTTGTGGGGTTTAACGTCCCAAAACAAGCTCTGATTATGAGAGACGCCGTAGTGGAGGCCTCCGGAAATTTCGACTCACCTGGGGTTCTTTAACGTGCGCTGACATCGCACAGCACACGGGCCTCAACATTTCTCCTCCATCGAAATGCAGCCGCCGCGGCCGGGATTCGATCCCGCGACCTTCGGATCTGCAGCCGAGTACCATTATCCACTAGACCACCGTGGCGGGGCACCCGCTCTGTCAGCGGAGCAGGGCATCCAGTATGAAGTCGTTGATGCATCCCTTTTTTTTTTTTTCCACATTTGTGTTTATCCTTTCTACGTTTAAATTTAAAAATAACAGCTTGACTATCATCACTGGCTTGTTCTATGTCCACTGAAGCATGAAATCCTCTCCTGTAGAGATCACCAATGTACCATGATGCGGAGTGGATTCCACTTTGTGCAAGCCAGCTTGTTAATTCCATCGCCTCATCCGGTTTTCGTCCGGCTATAGGCTGTGCTTTCCATCCGTGGGCGACCGTTCCGTTGCTGTTCTCATTGGCTCACCCACCTCGGTTCATTGCTTGTTTACTACTGCCTGTTTGTATACCTGCAAAAAATGTCTTTCTTTAGTGCCCCAATCAAATAACGACACACGTCTAATCGGACAAAAATGCGATGTGATCGCTATATTAAACCCAAAATACGAGTAAGCATGTGAAAGACAATACCTGCTGCTGGAAAACAAGAACGATTATAATGTGACCACTAGTTGTTATTTGATTTAATCTGCTGTGTGCGCACTTATGCTGGATGAGCTCTTGTATTGCAATACTCAGACTTTCTGCATGCGAATTCCCGTCCCGGTATACACTTATAATTTGACGTGTCTATTAGAACACTGCGAGAGCTATAGACCATTTTAATTAAGCTTCATGGGCGGCGGCAGTCTTGGGATGTTACACGAATGATATCCAAGTGTTGTGTACACCAGCCTCAAATGAACAGCCTATAACATGTCATATGCACACATGCAAATGTTCTCATGCGTGTTAATTCTAGTGTTCCTTCGCTCAGTTTCTACGGATGCAAAACGGCGGTTTATCAGCGCAAGATTGTTCTACTCAAACGCACGCGAAGATGGCCTATATGTTCCACGAGGGGAGAACCAGTCCGCCGCACGTAAGCACCATACTCTCTCTTAAATACATTTATGTAATAGAATCTCAGTCTGCTTGCCGCGGAGCAGATGGCTGGAGGTCAGTGAATATTTGGTCGCTTGGGTGTATACATGTGTGTTCTGACTTGAGCAGAGGGCCCTCAGGTTAAGCACACGGTACACGAGCCGGAAGTTTCGAGCAGTTATATTGCGCTGCGACGACGAAGAGCCCGTCTGCTGGACTCGGTCCAGGAATCGGGCCACGTTGTTCTTCAGTGTATGCGGTCGGCCCCGGAGGGCTCCCTCGCTGTTTGTAAAAACGAGACGCGCAGGAAGCCACTTTGCGGCGAGAAGAGACACGAACCACGAGCAGGGGAACCGTAGGCTTCCGCGAGTCTAAAACAACGCGAGAATAACGATAAACGCTAAAGAGACATTCGGAATAATGCGCTTTGGAAAGTGGGAAAATTCGTCTTCGACAGAGCCGGATAGATAGATAGATAGATAGATAGATAGATAGATAGATAGATAGATAGATAGATAGATAGATAGATAGATAGATAGATAGATAGATAGATAGATAGATTTAATTAATGCAACCGTGCTGACAAAACTGTACTTGGCGAAACATAAGTATAGATGTAATCTAAAACACTGCTTTTCAGCTTGCCCGATACGAGTTGGGAGTGGATGAAAGACAACATCGATAATGAAGGAGACAGACAGACACACACAGACAGACGAGGATTGATGGATGGATGGACCTTGTATTTAGACATCAGGAACGGAAGCGGGTATTTCAATACGCTTGCAAAAACACAGAGTTCGTTTGCTATACACACCTATAACTGCGTACGTATCTGTGTGCGAACACATTAGCTGTTTTGTTGTGGTCGAATGCGGAAGCCGTTGGCACTAATGACAAATAAAGCCTGACAGGGATTGCGTCTCGCAAAGCCTTTGTTTACAGTCCGTACAACACCGCTCTCCGCGTCACAGGCGCAAAATAACGATCTCGATAATAAACGCGCGCCACAAAACATGTGGACAGACACTGGATCCTGTATCCTTCCTACGTTTCGTAAACACTACCCCGGAAAACTACCGAGTTACCGGACCTAATACGGCGTTTCACTGCAGGAAAAATACGGAAATAAACAAACAAGGCGAGAGTACGTAAAAATAAAAAAAAAAAGGACAGAGGAGCTGCGTGGGAGATACACAACAGGAGATTCAAGTGCGTACAAACGAGGCCAAGAGGAAGGAGCGCCTGTCCCGGTCCACAGTCGATAAACCTTCGACACCAGAGTGTTTCGGATCGGCACGTATACGCAGGGCGCCAAGTCCGGGGCGTGCACACGCCGCAGCTGGTTCACCAGATGGCGTGCCGAACGCGGCGGAAGCGCCTCGTTCCTGGGCTGTCGTTGCCCTACTTCCGGTGGGCAGATGTCGACTGCGCTGCAAGTTCCGGGAGGTACTTACACGCAGGCCATTCCTCGCCGCCCATCCCTTTCCTTTCCTTTTCTGTTACGTATATATACACCTTTTTATTGTACTACGTTTTACTTCTTTATCCTTTGTCGGTTGCTCGTGGGTGCGGCGTGTTCTCCCGATGCCCGCTGTGTGTTACGGGCGTTTTGCTGCCGCCGGGCAACTCTTCTTCCACGAAGCGTAACGCGTGATCGACTCCGGCAGCGGCCACCATGAATTTTCATTCATTTTTTTCGCCGATGTATACCGCACATGCACGCCTTGACATGCGCGTCGCTCAACCAGAGCCTCCGGCAGAGGCGTGGCAAGGAATACGGGGGCACGCCTGAGTGCGTGCCGCATTTACTCTCACTCCATAAGGCGAGTGATTCTGACAGAGAAGATGTGCAACACTCGCTGCCACTCGTCATTGTCAATGTAGATGGAGCGCCTGGACGAAGGCAACGCAAACGAGTGTTGTACTGCGTGCTCTTCTCTTAGCAATAGATAAAAAGCTCCACAAGAAGGTTTAGAGGTGCTTTAGGTGGCGAAAAGTTTCTTTCGGGGGTAATCTAGGCTCTGATTTCTTACCCTCCAGAAGGTATACAGGACATGATTTGAAGCACCATCCCCGTAAGCGATAGCATGGAAAGGTTTTTAACCCCCGACCTTCTTGATGTCTTCTTGACTCGCTAAACGTGAATCTCAAGAAAGTAGCCTCAACTTCCCTCTCTCCTATTTTTCACTCTTCTTGCCGCGTGGTCCCTTCTTTCAATGGGAAGTACCTTGTTTACCTTACTAGGGAAAACATCTCGCTCCTTGACGCATTGTATTAGGGATATGGCTGTTCTCCTGGTGGATCAGGTTGGGTGCTATAAAGCGCTGATATGCGTAATAATTTCTCGATGAATGCCGCTGAAAAATAACTTATGATAGTGGCCTCATGCGAGATCCTAAGGAAGACCAGGTGTTGGGTAACAGCTGGACTTAAGCTAACGTCGTCTTGATGAGAATATCAATACCGCGTCAGTGTAGTCTCGTTAACCAGTCTCGACCATTCCAGCCCTCCGACCTTGCAGTAAGTCAGCATTAACGGCTATCTTCCTCGCTGTGGTACCGCAGGTAGGGCGGCTATACTTACAGACTATTGTTGCTGGCACGCACCTCGCCGACGGGGTGCTTGGGATGCCAGCTGCGAACCGTACCGCGCAGTTCCAGCCGGCGATGTCGTGTTTGCGTCGACGCCGAGACCTCCTTCCTTACTCGCCTGTTACGCTTTTTTTTGTTGCTTTCCTTTCCATCCGCGGAGATCTCGCAGCTGACAAGCCGGAGAATCGACAATGGCGCGGCTGTTGTCAACGTGAGAAACGACGTCGCACGCAGTACGCGCATGCGCGCTGCGTTCGACGGCAGATGGAAAAGCCACGCGCGTATGCGCGCACTCGCGGTTTATCCTTTCTCGATGTCCCCTTGCCGCTCTCGCGGTGTTACGCAAGCTGCCGGGTGAGAAGGAGGTGTAGGGGAGGGGCGTTCCTTGGTGTGATTCGTTTCCCGCGATATAACCACGATGCTCTGGTCTTTTCTCAACGCTGCGAGAAGAACATCAGCTACCCCCTTCACCTACGCACACTCCTCCTCACTTCACCAAACTCGGGTCTCTCCTGCTGTTACAGCAAAAACAGGAAGCGTAGGCTTCGTGTCTCTCGGGATCTCGGGTTCTACGCGTGTACCGAGGCGGCGCGCGCTGTGTGCATGTGTGGGTATCAATTCTCGCGCTGCTAGGAAAAGGCTGCTTGCCAATCTCGGAAACGCGTAATCGATCCTCGACTTCCGTGTGTCGCGTCGCACGTGGCAATTAACAGTGACCTAAATACGGCGGAAAGAATGGTGACATTCTGTGCGGGAAGAAGGTATCGCGCTCATGATGCCATATTTGGTAGAATGCGTTTGCTCTAAACGATCGGTTCCGGCGTCCATTTGACCGCCGTGTTTATGTCATAATCATCACCCGGCATCTGCTGACGCATCGTGTCGGATGGTCAGCTGGACTGGCGACTCCACAGTTGTTTTTTCTTTCTTTCTTTCTTTCTTTCTTCTCACTAAAAGTCGTTGTATCTCTCCGTGGAGCGTGACTGTGAATTGAGACTACCAGCCCTACTATGGATGACAGACTGGTTGTATAAGCTCTGTGAACCTAAAACTCGTCTCGACATACGTCGCGTGTCTGCGAAAACGTGCCTCGGGTATATATATATATATATATATATATATATATATATATATATATATATATATATATATATATATATATATATATATATATACCATACCGAAACACGGATATCACTGCAGGGCAACGAGTATGACGCAGGTTTAAGAAAAAAAAAAGGAAAAGAAAAATTAAATGTCTTGGCCAGCGGCCGCATGGCATATTATAGACGTGTGCGGGAAAAAAGAAAATATGACACCAAAGGATACGTTATCACGTTATGTGTTAGCTTATAGCGTATATTTCTCGTGCAACAATATTGTTGAAGCCAGAACTCGTTTACGTCTATGCGCATGATAAAGCTAGCGCAAGGACAGAGAGAACAAAACAGGGACAGCATTTTACTATAATGTACCAAGAGAAATGTCGACCTCTTGTGTCCAAGTTCCAACCACGTGTCCTGCTCTCTGCATTTAAAGCACCTTATGATCTTTGCCGTAAAGTCCTCTGCAGAAAGTGTCAGTCAGTCAGTCAACGAACTTTATTCACAAATTGTCCTGAGGAGAAAGTTACAGAGTTAAGCGTGCGCATGGTCAACTCATACTTTAGAAAAGGCCGCGCTCGCCACGTGTACGTCACCACGCACACGTCACGAGCTGCGCGTGACTTTTCCTCGCGGTAGGCGGAAGGCCCTTCCCGTCAGCGCGGTCGGGGTTTTCGTCCGTTGGCGATATGACGGATAGGATTTTTTTTTTTTTTTTGAGCCGGCGAGCTCTCGTCACTCTACCACCTTACATATCGAAAAGGGGAGGGGTGAGGTGGGGAATCATAGCTCGTGTTCTGCGTAAAGACCAGGTGGAGCCACTGGGCATAAACCATTGCCAAACCAAGTCAGCCACCAAATCATTTGTGTAGCGAATGGGAAAGCAGTTGACGTCGAGCTATAATGCAGGGATCAATTTAGAAATCTCATTATACATGCACCATTCTGTACTTATATGTATGTTTACATACGTTCGTATGCGGTTAGGGCTGGTGCTAAGGCCGTCCGCAACAATATAGGAAAAAGCAAATATTTTCACACAGTTGAAGCCGTGGAGCTGAGCGAGAATTCGTAACTAAAAACGTAAGAAATTGGTAGCTGTACAGTGCGAACGGAGTCGTTGCATGTCGTCACATCTGCTGTTGTTATTTTTATCCGTGTCTGCACGGCGTTTTAGCGCTTCGATAAACACTTCGGTGCAAGCTCTGGTATCTGCCCACCGCTCGCGCTATACAGGTATACAATTTTTAAAATCAAAGTGAAGGTTTCCTTTCACGTAAATGTCAAACACCGTCCCTTGTTGTGAAGTTGTCGATATAGTGTGAACGTTGCACCTGCATGTCTTGATGAGGACACACACACACACACAGTACGCTAGAAATAACGAGCAAAAAACGCCAGGCTGCTCTTTGCTTTACAAGAAACGCCGAGCTACGCAAAACGTACACTGTTCTTCAAATGTCCACCATGTTCTTCTCTTCGCTAACGAACTGCGAGGCCTTGTCCGAGACACCGCTGCTACCGTTGGTACAAGCACCGGATTCAGTTGGTTGCGAAATAATAGGACGTGAGCATCAACGAGGCATCCGGCCGCTATGGCAGGTGCCTGGATGGTTTCATACGCTGCGGTTGCCCTTCGTCGTCATTTTCTCGCGTCGCTTCGAGAAACCTCCAGACGCAACGGGGCAACCGCGAAAGCACCCACGTCTGAAAGAAGTTCGCCCAGCCAGTTGTCCTTGAGGAGGCCGTGAAGAAAAAGAAAAAAAAAAATGATGGCGAAATGGAGACGGGTGCATGAAATGCTTCGAGGCTATCCTCACACCCTTGTTCTGTCTTTCTTTCCGTTTTTTTTTTTTTTTCTCTTCTGTCTGCCCTGCTGTTACAGCGTGATGTATGCCGCAAGCGTTGGCGTCCGGGAATCCTTCGGGGCGCGGTTTAACGATCGCGCTAGCGTGCGCTAGGGAGAGCTGCCGACGTCACGAACTCCGTCGACGCTGTGACGCTCGACGTGACGTCACGACCGGCCGCCCGCATCTGCGGCCTGACTCAACGCCGCATCGTTCGTGCTTCCCAGCCCTCGCTCGCTTCAACGCCGAGAGAAGGGTCCCCTATTGTGGAGAGAACGCACGTGTCGGGGCAATTTACCGGAGTACTTCCATTCCCTTTCTCTGGCGAGACAGGGTCCGTAGTGCTGGAGCTACGACACGATTTGAAAGTACTACACGGGTGGTTTTTTTCCGTAGCAGGTGCTCGGGCCGACTTGGAGCTCGGATGTACTGATGGTGTGGCAACGTCGCTTGCCCGACGAAAGTGGGCGGACGTATCAGCGTGTTAACCTGGCTCTCTCCGGGCCTGAGCGGTAGCCCCCCCCCCCGCCCCCTAAAAAATAAATAAATAAAGCTACGCGAGCATAAGCGTATTATTTTAGCTCCGTGCTCTATCGTTCACGTGGTTGCAGGTTTAACAAGGGCACAATTCAAACATACTGTCTTACAGGTGTCCGCTTGTCAAATCTGCGTGCGTGTGTGCACACGTACTATCCGAGGCACGGCTGCTATTAACGTTCAGGTGTTAACAGCTTTACTGGCATGACAAATGTCAGGAGTTTTCAGTCATACGAAGGACGCCCGGTAGAACTCTCGTATGGAGTTACGCTATGTGGCTACCCATGTAGCAAATATCTACTCCTGTTCAGGCACATCGTACTTTAGTGCAGCTTCTCGCGATCCAGCCATCGAAAACGGCAGCTTTTGGAAAGATGTCGACATATATGACCCACAATCTTTCGTATCTGTCGTGTACTGTTTTCTTGAAAGCATGTTATGGGAGTACTCTAATCACGTTGCTTCTTATTCTCTTCGGTTGCTCCGTTACGTCAGCGTATGTAGTGATGACGAAACCTCCCTGTCTTGCTTTTACCGCCCTCTCTTGGGAACAAAGCGGTTATGCGAAAGCCCGTTCAAAAGAGGCGGCTCTGTGATAGATCGAGGCACATGTTGCACCATAAGCCCTGTGCATTGCGTTATCATTGCCGCGTAACGTTTCGAGCGACGCCTAAGGACGAGCTGATAACAACTCTGGAAGCCAAAAAAAAAAAAAAAGTTAAGAGAGATAAGAACCAGCACATAGCAATGAATTATGCAATTTTTAGGTATCGTAAGCGAAGGTATCTGGATCATATTACGAGCACGGAAAGCAACGAGCACGTTGCTATGCAGTACTTCGATGTGGCAGTTATTTATAGCCACTTATTACTGGTCTACAGCGCTTCGTAAGTGCACGTGCGTAAAACAGAGCTCCCTCATTTCCTATCTTCACACATGTAGGATAGCAAACCTGATTAACCTGCGTACCTTTACTTGCTTCCCTTTCTCATTTTGATCGTTATTCTCGTAAACTCGACTTTTTAAAAAAGAAAGCCGAATGCCAGCAGCCGAACTACTACATTCGAATCTGATCTAAGGGAAAAGCCCCCCCCCCCCTCTCCACCACCACCGCCCTCCTCAAAAGATATATCAAGACGACACAAGTCCTTCTGTCATTTTCCTCCCTTTGCCCCTGTCTTAGTGTGCGCTATTTCTCGCACGATTATGTATACCAACATGCTCTTCTCGAATAGTATATGGTGGTGGTGATGGTGATGATGATGATGGTGATGATTGTGATTCGGTTAAGGAGAGAACGCTAATTTCTGCAGCCCATGTAGGGAGCACGACTAAGCGTTCGTCGGGGTAGAGGAAAGGGACTGAAAGAGATAGAAAGGATAGAAAAGCCGTAGTGGAGGGCTCCGTAAATCTTGACCACCTTGGGTTCTTTAACGTGCACTGACAACGCACAGTACACGGGCCTCTGGCATTTTTGCCTTCATGGAAAATGCGTCCGCCGCGGCCGGGATCGAACCGGCGTTTTTTGCAGAGTAATATATATCTGCAGAGCAGCTAGCCGTTTCTGTCCTGCTTTCCCTCGCTATCCTGTCCTCTCGTGATCTTGTCTCTCTCAGCTGCTGCAGTGCGAACGCTTACTGCACATAAGCTTGTCAATAAACGATGTATTTAGCCTTTCATTTAAACGCAGTGGATGAAATAGCGGCAATAACGACTGGAGGCACAATCGAGAATAACAAGTCCCACTGTGTATAGGCGTATATGCCAGAAAACGGCTGCGAGAAAAACACGTTAGATAAGACAGTCAGGCATGCGTGGCGAGCTGTACGTGGTGTGATTCCGGTCGCCGTATATGTGTATGCACCCGGCATCACTGGCTTCCATCTCTCGTCACGTGAACTCCCTCCGCCTTATTTCATTTGCCTTCATTTATTTTTCCCTTCTTGTCTCACACTTTCCCCGCCGCTATCCCATTGTGAGTCCCCGCCTATATGCGTCGCGATTATTGTGACGCAATCGACACAGTCCTTCCTTCTGGGATCCCCTTGTATTCGTTTCTTGTTTTCGAAAGTTGGTGCTGCGAGGGTGGAGAGAGATGGCGGCACAGGATTGAGAGAGTGAAACAGCTGGAAAAGAGAGTGAGAGAGGAGATACAGCAGGAGTGAGTTGAGCGCTACTGACGCAAGGCAGCGAGGCTGTCGCAACGTTGCCATTGGACTATTAGGCGTATAGCGATCCCGAGAAAAGCCTCTCGCTTCGCCGTGCTCGCATTATTTGCTCTATAGCGCGCGGTTTGTTGGCCCGTCGTGGTGAAATATTGTTCGCCGTCTGTAGCGTTGTCGGGTCCCTGTGGCTTGTACTTTGTTTTAGTTTCATGATCTCGTTCCTTAAGAGAGGGGAAAAAAAAAAAAAGTAGTGATGTACAGCTGGTTGTCGGAGAAAAAAAAAAGAAGAAAACGACGCCAGTTTTTAGAATACTGCCTCAACGGCTCTTGTTGTGGGCTTGTTATTGAACATTTTATAAATGAGACGACATTCACTATTTCGAAAAGATATGTACCAAGAAAGAGAAGCACGTGGGGCTTATGTGCATTTTCAATTCGTGTAAACTTAACTGATGAACACGGTGGGTGCAGGGTGCGTTCACCGCAGCTATCCCATACTGTGCCGTTTAGCTAGACGGGCCAACGCATTTTGTTTAACGCGTTTGTGGGTCACAAATTGTACTTGTGTGCCCTGCACATTATACAGTAGAACCCCGCTGTTACGTTCCCAGCTGCTGCGTTTTCCTGGCTGTTACGTCGTTTTGGGCCAGTCCCGGCATAGCTCCCATAGGATTCAATGCATTAGGAACCCCGCTGTTACGTCGCAGTTCGGGAACATATCCGTATGTTACGTTGCGAATCGACACTCCAAGTGGCCACTGACGACGGCAATATTGACTTTTCACGTAGCTTGACTTGGCTTGACTGTATTAGCTGCACAATGGGCGACGCCCATTACGTTTCCGGCTTCCGCCAGCAAAATTATGGCACAGCTGTGCAAACTGTTTGTGACGGAATCGCGTACAGTGATTACGTTTCCATCGATGATGCCGTTGTCACGTCCGAGGTTTTCTCTCTCGACGACATCATAGCCGAGTGTGCCGATGCGTGCACTGAAAGCGTTAGCACTGAAATAAAATTGTGTGCTGATCACCACTTCTCTCATTTCTCCATTCTTCCCGTTTCTCGGCTCTTACGTTTATTTTCTACGGTCCCGTGAAAAACGTATCAGCGGGGTTCTACTGTGTATATATATATATATATATATATATATATATATATATATATATATAATATATATATATATATATATATATATATATATATATATTGGACACAGACACACACATGTGTATGTGTCCATTTGATGGCAGTACCGTAAACTGATCGTGCAGCGCTAGTGAACGTGGAGCGCTACAGCTCAAGCATGTGCTTGTATTTTGAGGCTAGCTTTATTACGATAAGCACCTTCACTTCCCTATGAGGAAGTTCCTTTACATCAACGAGACTGAACCATGCACTGTGACCGTCTATTCATGTCTTTATGTGCGTATGGGGTATTGTCTTGGGCGTAATGATTTGGTAGTGTCTTCACAGACTCCCTTCTACATTATAGTAATGGTCATCACAAGTTCAGCTCGTTCGATATACAAAAGGCTCCACTGTATCCGGGCTCGATCGATGCATTCTATTTCGGACTAATATTTAAAATTGGTAAAGTAGAAACAAGGAGGTACCTTGCAGGAGCTCACACTATAAGTGAATCCCGTGCAGTTGCTGGCGTGTTTCGAGTCCCCGCTACGCTTGATGAATATGTGAGTCATGCCTGCCGTGTGTCCTTCGGCCAGAGTGAGGTTCTGTGTGTCTCTCTCTCTCTCCCGATCGGCCCAGTCGGACACCAGCTGTACGCCACCATGCCCGGTTGGTCGGCTGAGCGTGTGAACCGAAACGTGCGAGTAGTGAGCTGCTCCGGGTTTCCGCTCTGGTGCGCCGCGCACACCGTCGCTGCTGCAGCCGAACCACCCCCGCAAGGCGGCCACGTGCGTCCACAGCCACTGGAAGGGAGTCGAAGGCGAGGAGGTTTGTCCCGGGAAAGGGGAGGAAAAGCTCTTGGGGACCTTGAGATGAGAGCGCGTACGACTGTTAAAAAAAAAAAAATACAAATCATTATGCGGAGTGCTGCTCACGGCTCTTGCTTCTCTTTCTTTTTGTTTTCGGACTTATTATTTCCGCTTCCACTCGGTGCTAGTCGTTACTTTCATTTTGTATTTCTTATTTCGTTCTTTCGTTTTTCTTCTTGTTCTCTATTCTCGGAAATGGTTCACGTGATAACTTCGTCTGTTTTGAAAAAAAGAGACGGAAAGACAGAGGGAGAGAGAATGCGGAGGCTGGACATGGGTCTGAGAAGCAGTTCTACTGACGCCGCTGACTTTTCTGTCAGTTGTTTTCACAGCAGAGATCAAGACACGACAGCAGCTCGAAGCTGTCATGGACACATTCAACACCGTATACTGATGTTCAAAGTAGAATGAAGATGAACGACTGTTAGGCTAAGTGAAGACAACGGGACCTGACGGGCCAAAACCAAGATGTGACTATGATGCGACTAATTTTCACCACCTAAGGGCGCCTGTATATAAGTGCGCGAATGTTTATACATGTAGCCTCCTCCTGTCCTTGCGTTGAACTGCCGCCGTCGTGGCCGGGAATCCAATCCGCGTCGTAGAGTTTATGTAGGAAGACCGCGCGGTCCACAACCAGCATGTGAAACGGAGGCTAAACGTTATCCGGGCTGCCTCATGGTAACTTTTACCTTAGCATCCGTCACCTTCTGCAACTGTGTATTCAATGGAAACAAACAAATAAATAACAAAGCTATATAGCGCGCTACAAGCTTCCAAGTGTGTAAGTGTCCCAACGAGAGATGTCAGGCTGGACTCAGTTCACCGGCAGATTGGCCCTTTTGTTTTCGCCGTCACTTCACGAAAAACAATTGTTTTCTCGAAGCCAAGCCCTTATGTCGAAGCGTTGGCTCCAGCGTGAAAAACGAGCTGGTTGGCAGAGATTCATCTAGGAAAAAAAAGTTGGGTTTGCAAGTACTAACGCAAGTGAAAAGAAACGTCATTTCTTTCATGTGTTCCTCTTCACATGATGACCGTTTGTTCTCGCCAAACATTCTTCAAAGTAAACCCGTCGTTCAAGCGCCGTTGACTGCGTCGATTATACATGTGTTGCAATGTGCACGTGGGAGTATGAGAACACGTCTCGGCTTGTTTGTGCCAGCTACGCTTAAAATGTACACGTATGCCTTGTGAAAGGGCAATCAGCTTTGCTTTGTGCAATGTCCTATCGCGTAACTCACGGATACCTTTTACTACGATCTTAGTTACTTAATGAACATTGAGTAACTAACCAGCTTTCAATGTGTTCTACTAAAAACCTTCACTGGAGAGGTCGCACAGCGTATATTGACAACAAATATATATAAAAAAATAATTTTCGTGATTATATGGCTTCTTTTCTAAGTTTTCCGTACTGCAAAGAAAATGTGGGACATGTTCAAAAGTAAAAGTACGACGCTACTATAGGCTATTGCGCAGCTGCGTTAGTAGTTACCTCAAAAGCGTTAATTAGCCACCGACGACGAATTGAGTGCAATGATCCTGGCTTACACTCTTGTTGAGATATCCTCGCTGCTTTAGCTTTGAATCCATTGTTTTGTGGAGTCCGTTAGTGTCGTATTGTTCAGTGCGCTGCTGTCGCAGTTATATATATGTACATAATAGGTATATATGAGGCATCTGAACCCTGAGCAAGCGATGTCCCCTCTCAAAACGTTGGTTCAATGAGTAAATAAGTTGTTTTCTGACAGACCCGGCTTTCATTTCCTTATCCAAAGAAAAGTGGCCCATTCATTCCTTACTCTCTTTCGCTGTGTGTATATATATATATATATATATATATATATATATATATATATATATATATATATATATTGTGGCAGTCACTGGGTTCTCATGCGTGCCGGGCGTGAGACACTTCTACAAGCATGAGTTCCCACTGCGCAACTGGCTTGATTCATGTTGCGACAGCGTTCAGCAGATAGGCGAGTTCATTTCGCAACTGAAGCATATCGGGCATAGTGTACGTGATGTGTGCCAACTGCATGGGTTTCCTTTCGGCCGGATGACTTGTTTTTCTCGTCGTCGACACGGGGGTTCTTCTTAGCAAGGACGCGTAGCTGTTTTTGTGCGCACCGGTAGTAATGTCAAAGCAGTTGCGAGCTGCTTGATGCGCTTTTGATTGATTGATTGATTGATTGATTGATTGATTGATTGATTGATTGATTGATAGGTCGAGTGAGTGAGTGCCGCCTTCGTGCTGCTCACTTGGAGAGCCTGTCTGTAGGCGCTTACCAGCGGCTGCCGAGATTCTTATCTAAGCTTATTGATTTACTGATCGATTAATGGATACGCTGTGTGATTACCATGTCAGGTGACTAAAGGAAAAGAACTCGGGAGAAATAATATTCCGTAAAAGATAGGTGATATGGGAGCATAAGTGCAGTTAAGAAGATTTTGAATTTTGTTAATTAATTGAAGAGCCATTTAGCCAGCAGGTAACTAATGAAAATTAAGTAGACATAGGTGCGCACCGTATCGTACATGTGGGTATGATCCTGATAGTGCGACTAAGTTAACCCAATGTGTTCACCAGTTGTATAATTGATGGGTTTTTGCGTGCCAAAACTGTGATATTGCTTCGAGGGTGTCGCTTCACTGCGATAATACTGCTATAAGCAACGCCCTGTAGTGGAGGGCTCCGGAGTAATTTTGAGCGTCTGATGTTCTCTAACGTGAACTTGTACCTAGCACGCGAGCGTTTCTTGCTTTTCATCCCCATCGAAATGTGGCCGCGGTGGCCTAGATTCGAACCCGCGCTTAGCAAGCCTAAAACATATGGCCGCTAAGCTTCCAAGGCTGGTGAAGTCTTCACCGGCCACTCAGAGGCCCACCTCCGTCAACCAGAAGTGCACCAAACGCCATATGTGAGAGGTACCGCCTTGCGAAGGCATGCTCGTCGACTTTGAATTGTAACTTTCATGTTTCCTTTACGTTAGAAGTGTGGTTCTCATAAACATAGCGTGGTTTCGGGACGTTAAACCCGCGACATCAATCAATCAAAATACTGGAATAATTTGAGATTCCTCCAAGCAGAACCCTGTCTTCTCGCACATTCAAATTACTGGCCGATCGCGTTTGTAGGCATTAGTTAAGTCGTAGTGTACCATTTTTTCTGACGGATTTCACTTCGATAAATTCCATTTTTCCTTCATCTTTTTTTTCTTTTTCTTTTTCTCACTAAGGTACCTGCTCCGCAGCGGAGGGCTCGCGTTGTCGGGTGCTCCGAGAGACGACCGTGGTAGCCCAAAAGCGAACTGATTATTTCCGCCGCGAACGCCTACGTCAACGCCGGGTCTTCTGCGACAGGAGCTGCTTAACGCTATCGCATTAAAATCTTCTCAGATTCCACTTTGCTTTCTCCTTGTTCAATAAGGTCAAAGCTGTTTCTCGAGATCTCCCGATCTAGGGATGGTAGGAAGTCTCTCAAGATAATCTTTTACGTGCCGTAGTACGGCAGTCGCAACTGAAACAAGAAGAAATGGCCTCCTCCGTTAGTTAAGCATTAATTATTACCTCGTCTAAACTCTCCTTCGGATCAAAGAAACTCCCACGTGCTGCGAGATTCTCATTTACTTAAGGCACGCCAAGTTTCCTCATGCCTATCCAATTACGCACGTCAGGCCCCATTTTTTTTTTTTTTTGTTTCGCGGGTTTGACCTCCATGCCACCCCGAATAAACTATAAACGGCACAAGCACGACAGCTACGCAAAAACAGGAACTGGCGTCGCTTTTGAGTGCAGCCGTCAGAACCTCCGCGTTCCTGGAACGAAACTGCTTCTCAAAAAAAAAAAAAAAAAAAAAGTTCTCTGGTCCACTTTTTTTATTTGTTTGTTCTGCTTTCTCTCGTTCGCGTGGCCCTGACAACAAACATCCTTATTGAAACATCAAAGCCGTCCATCTCGGCCGCTGCCCGCGTGTACGTAGTACGTATATAAGCCGATGGAATTTTAGATCCGCCGCCCCAATCGGCTTTTCAATCCGAACGCGCCGTGGCGATCGCAATTTCAGGCTGGCAGCGCACATACATACGCACTATAAAACGGGAAGGGGCCGATGATGGGCCGTGCCGAAGCTTCTTTCTCATCTCGCCTATAAAACGCCATCTTGTTTCTTCTTCTTTTTTTTTTTTTTCTGTTCGCTCAGTCTGCGCGTCTGCGCCCGCTTGCACGAGGAAAGTGACGATCGATTTACACTCCCCTGTCCCTTCCACCGCCTCTCCCCCCTCCTCCGCCGCCAGCCTTCTTCTTTCCCCATATCCTCATGTTCGGCTTCTAGGATGCCACGCGTCAACACAGCGAGCGGCAGCGCTGTGCCTTCGGGCTCTATTGCCTATAAGAGGGCTTCTTATTGTCCCTTTTTTTTTTTCTTTTTTCTACCGTAGTTTACGCCAGCAACATGTTGCCGCAGCGTGTCTAATAATACAAAATGATAGAAAATGTACGGCGAGCGAGCCTGGAGATGACGTCGGTTTGCGGGCGAGTTCGGCGGTGAAGCCCGTAAACGGAGCAAGATCCGTTAGAGGCGTGGGCGCGAGCAATTTCCTTCGTGCGGGGCCCGTACGCGGTACGCTGCACTTCTCGCTCGCCCCCTAGCGTCGAGAGGCGCTGGCAGCAACGTGTATTGAAAAGACGGTAGTTGTGCCCGCCTGCCTGCCTGCTTTGAAGTTCGATTATAAACTTCGTGCGAGTTTTTTTTTTTTTAATTTCCGGTATTTCTAAAAATAAATGGGTATGCTGTAAGTCCGTGACACCCTGTAACATTTCCACTTAACAGCCCTCAAGTTGATGATTGAGCAAGGTCTCAATCAAGAAGTGTGCGTTTACTAGTATTTTCGATACAACTTTAACAAAGGCAAAATGCTTCCTTACTGACGTAGAGTTTATCTACTAAAAGCAAATATGGCTCAAAATCATATCGAATTTTTTAGAAAAATGATTTTATCCTCGAGCACCAAGCGTCCACTGCCGGTGGCTAGTGTGTCGAGCAAGAAGATAATAAAGGAAGTGCGGGGTGGGGGGAACCGGATAAGAAATTGAACGTACATTGTTAGGGATAATACTGACAGACAGGGAGAGAGCGGTGCCGATTATAAAGGAAACGGAAGCGGTCTGTAATTTAGTTGACTTGACGAGGTAACCACTGCTTAACGAGAAAGGGCGGGCTGGATTATCGGCCGCAGCAGGATTGTCGGCCCCATTTCGATGGCGGCGAAATGCACGAACACCCGCGTGCTCAGATTCAGGCACGCTTTGAGGAACTCCAAGTAGTCAAAATTAAGCAGGTGTCCTGCACATACTGTGCCCGATAATCATAACTTGGTTTTGGCACGTAATAATTAAAACCCCATGGTTAGACTACGCGAAGACGTAACAAAAAGAAAAGAAAATATAAGAGAAAATACAGCTTGGCCAGCAACGCATAGGGCTCTGACATGACAGACGGTGGCCTAAGAGAGCTACCAAGGGACGCGAACCGCAGTCGAAGATGTCAAAGAATCAGGTGCTCAGCTGAAATTTGTAAGCATCAGCCAGTCGTCCGCGAGTGCATGAGTGATATATCGCTTGGAGAGACCTTCGTCCTGCAATGGAGGTTAACAGCCTGACGATGATGATGGTGTTGGTGCTGATCATGGTAAAGAATGATGATGAAGGACATAAGGATGGGCATGAAAGCGTGCTGTTCAGTTCGAAGCTCTCCTTCGTAGTTTGGGTATGAGTAAAATAACATGGCAGTAAGAAAAAAAGGCGCAAGGAAAAAGTATGGGACTTTGGCGTTATGGCTGCACAGTGCTGGGGCAGTCGAAACCGTGTAGGTTATGTAGTGTTGTCATAGGAGATGAGCTAGCTATTCATCACATAAAAAACAGAGTTGTACGTGGCGTCGAGGAATATGAGAGCTCCCTACGTCGTGGCCTGCGCCCTACCAACGCGCGATCGTGGTGCAAATTTAGAAGTTGTGTTAACACACACACACACACACACAGCCCTGGCCGTGTATCAAATAAAATCAATAACTTAAGTGCTTCGGTTACGCTACGACGCTTCAATGCGCCGCTTTTAATCGAACCTTTCTTTTGGTGAACATCCAGAGAGAGAGAGAGAGAATATTTTATTAATGACTCTGGAGATGTTAGCCTGGTAAGTGGCCTGGCTTGCTGCTCCAGGTGTTTTGCGGTGATTATGATATTTACAATGATCACTTGTCACACAAAATGCGATCGATTCTATATTATTGAACATCGATTCTATATTATTGGTGCTTACTCTACTGTATTAAGTTGCTTCATGTGTAACTCTATTGCTTGTGTATGTCTGTATTTATGTGTTGCTTCTGCAGCTGCTCGTTGTAGGCGCATATATAGATGCGCCTTTTGCTCCGGAACATGCAAATTCTTGACTTGTCACGTAATGTGAAAGTTGGTAATAAACTTCAAGCAAACATGTGGAGCAGGAAATCTCAAAAAGGAAGGCAATTTGTCTTTTAGGTTAAGCGGTAACGTACTATATATAAAACAGGCAGGAGTATATCGATATCATAACCTTCTAAGCGGGCATTGCTCTTTGCAGTAACTTGTTTTATGACGGACACCAATGCATGTTCAGGCGCACGAACGCACCTCATTCAGTGGGTGGCGCAGTGATATGCGATCGGTGTTCCTACTTCAGCCCAGCGATGCGTGGGTGGAGGCATCGAATTCATGCAGCCGCGCACCTCACGCAAGTCCCGTTCTCGAAGATTCCTGTTAGGCGCGGATGCGGCGCCCGCGTAGGCGAGGTGCATTCAGTGTACGACCTCCGCCCACGCGTGCACGGACAAGCGAGTGGTTCGAACGAGCACCGAAAATAAGGACTGCAGGTGACGCACGGGACGCGATAACGCGAGACGATGGGCTGGATGAAGCGAGCATGTCGGGGCTATGTTATGGTGCCAGATGAATAGCCTAGATAGAGAACCTGTGTATGCGAGACGCATAAAGGTAAGGGACGCGAGGACCCTGAGGCACATGGTAGGACGAGACGGCCGGTAAGTGCATACATACAGCATAGATGTACCTACCTACCTATACGGGACATAATCTTGTATATGTATATAGTATCGCGTGTCACAGGTGGTGACGTAAGGAACCGTGCTTATACTTGGGGCAATGGCAAAGCGGTGTACTATACCGATACGACAGCGCATGCGTATATGCACGCGAGGGTGTTCTTGGAAGATTCTGACGGGTGTTTTCTGTTAACGGAACCAGAACGGGGGCGTAAATCGAAGAGCGCATGCTTATCACGTGACCTAAGTCTCTCGCCACATTGGAGGATGTGGCCGCCATGCGTGCTGGGCGCGTAAGTTCATGTTGGAGGGCTGTCGAAGTCGCGCATGCCCTCTGTATTCCCCCGCATCTAACTCTGTGTGTGATCACATTCTTTGATATATTTACCTATGTTTTTCAAGCGTTGCTCCCACAGTGAACTCGCTTTGCAGAGCCATGTCTCATTACACGTTGCGCTTCATTCTGTGACTGCATTTTGACACACTAATCCTCATTTTATGAAGTATTTTTCAAAACGTGATTCATTTCAGCTATGTTCTTATTTATCTTCATTATTGAAAGAATTTGCATATATAACAAAATTTTAAGGTTGTTAACTATTAGAGCACATTCTGTTTATCTAATTATATTGCATTTCCCGCACTTAACACCATCGTTCACGGTGTTTCAGACATTAAACTTCGTGTTTTAGGCTTATGTTTCGCTTGCAGATATTTTTGGAGCGTCAACGTGCGAGCTTCTTGTTCACATATAACTCTTATTATTTATTTATTATTTATTTATTTATTTATTTATTTATTTATGTATTTATTTATGTATTTATTATTTATTTATTTATTTATTTATGCTATCGTCAGGGTATACGCAGATATATGCATTAGGGAGCAGAAGTGCGGTGAAACAGAAAACGACGAGCAGTTACTGCAGTATCTTGGAATACGCTGTTTGAAAATAATTCGCAAATCGGCAAAAGCTTGATAAAACAACCATGGGGCGCTTGGAATATGAGGCAGTTACAAACAACTCACAACACACAGTCTCGAATGTCTTTCTTTCTCGTCTTTTTTCTTTCTTTCTTTCTTTCTTTCTTTCTTTCTTTCTTTCTTTCTTTCTTTCTTTCTTTCTTTCTTTCTTTCTTTCTTTCTTTCTTTCTTTCTTTCTTTCTTTCTTTCTTTCTTTCAGAAAACATAACCTCACCGCAGCGTTCGTGCCTGTAAAGTGCCAATACACGTGCCTTTCGAGACAACACACTCACTGTAAACCTCGTCCCAACGTTCTTGCAGTTGCCAATATACAGTGTTCAGAAGGTCGTCGCCCTTTATATACCTTGCTCTATTTATCTCGTTTCCTTGCCAATCTCTTTTTTTTTTTTTTTCCATTTGAATGGAGCATTGCCCTCGCGAGACGGCTTTGATAAGCGAAGAATCGCATGGCACGACACGTGGATCAAGAAGAAACTAGAAAAAAAAAGCGTAAGCTAATCAACGACGAAGATCAAAGCAGTTTGAATTACATTTGCAGTCGCCTGCGAGCAGCTCGGAAATTAGATCACTAACGAGCATTTTTCAGTCCTGGTCGCTCGCGTACACTGAAAGGGAGCTGTCACCACGCCGTTATAGGTTCGACGCAGTTTTCAATCATTGATTATTGTTGAACGAGGATGGCTGTTGCACGGCCGCTGGATGAAAGCGCTTTCATCCAGCGGCCGTGGCTGTTGTGAGACACTGAATACCACGTCGCTCACTCTCATATCCTTGATTTCCCTCCCTGCCTTTCTGTTTCCTTCCTTCCTTCCTTCCTTCCTTCCTTCCTCCTCCTCATCCTTCATTTCATTCGTTGGATGAAATTGGATAGGTCTGTGCCTTCGGGCTGCACAGACTGCTTCTTGCTGCTTAGTAACCAGAACAAATACGAAACAAAAAAATGTCAAATGTAGCACGCATTGTGACACCAGATATATAGACCATGTTCCGCACATTAGTTGTGAGAAGGCGAGAGAAAAAAAGCAAGTAATGGGAAAGGCGGGGAAGTTAAGCAGACGCACGTCAGGTTTGCTACCCCTACACGTGGGGAAAGGGACGACGGGATACAAAGAAGGAAAGAAGAGAAAACAAACAGTACAGTCGTGCCCGAGGGTGCTCATGGTTACCAGAATGTGTCACTGAAGTTAGCAGAAAGTGACTCCTGGGCATTAGGCATTTAATTACAGGCATGGGGTCGGCCATCACATGCGGTATGCGCGCGAGGTCGACCGAGACACGAGCGAGCGTATGCCTAACATCAATTCAGGAAAGATAAAAAAGCACGCATCGTGCTAACAATCACATGGGCAGGCATATGAACACCCTTGCCTATAGGCTTGTGGACTGTACGATTTTTTTTAAAATTACGTTGCCTGCTGTCGCGCATACATCCTCCCCCTTATCTTCCTTTCTCACCTCATTCGCACTTCTCTCGTTGCTCTGTCGATAAAACGCTAAATGTGTTATAAGGCAGCTGTTGGAACACACACTTGCAACACAAACAGAGCGTATACGCCTTTCTTAATTCAACGCCACTAACAAACTGAGTGTACGTCTTTCTTCATTCAGCGCACCGTATGTATACCATAAACACGCTAACCTGCTGCGTAAAAGAAGTCGTAAATGTAACTAATAGAAAAAAATAAAGCCAGCCAGTACAAGCATCCCAACGTTCTGGGCGGATCGCCGACCGAAACGTAGGAAAGAAAAAGTTCTCGCACGTTCGTCCTTTTCTTGAAGTGCTTATGTATATACTCGCGCGCTGCGCGAACGTGATTGTTCACGTACAGTCCTGAAGACAAAAACGTGGAACAAAGTTCGCAATATTTTCATGCCGATGTCATTGGCATGCTGTCCTCGAGGTATTATTTCCCTGTCTGTCAAAGTCCATGCAGCGAAACAAGGTCGACCACTTGTTTTGTTACAGAAACCGTATGAGGTCCTCCAGTCACAAGCATGTTTATTTACTGCGCCGTTGGTAGCTATCAAACAGCCTCGCCACGTTGGTCTAGTGGCTATGGTACTCAGCCTCTGATGCAAGGGTCGCGGGATCGAATACCGGCCACGGCGGCTGCATTTCGACGGAGGCGAAATGTTGAGGCCCGTATATACTGTGCGTTGTCAGTACACGTTAAAGAACCCCAGGTGGTCAAAAATTTCCGAAGCCTTCTACTCTACGGCGTCTCTCATAGCCATAGCTCGTTTTTGGGACGAAAAGACCCCACAAATGAATCAATCAACTATTTAATGAGTATTATATTGCTGCGTTTTGTCACAGTACAGGGACAGTTCGAAGAAGGATCACAAATGGCGAGATGTGTCTGTAACATTACAGACAACGTCCAGTTGCAAATGATACAACGTCTTATTCGCAGCGTACATTATCAGTGCCTATACGCCAGAGCTTGATGAACACAAGGACCCTTGCCATCAGTTCCTGCGTTCCTCTTTTCTACCGTTTATTATTTTCTCTTTTCCGGCTAACGACCTAGTGCAGCGTCAGCGAAAACGGTCCCCGCTTTAACACGCCTCGTCGTGCGAACGATTTTCTTTTTCTCCTTCGAACGAACGCGTTTTCGGGCTGCGGTGTTTTTCTGCGCACTCACGCACTATACCGCTCTATCACGGGCGCCAGCTGCTGCCGTGTGTATAGACCTCAACCACTGCCCACGCGATATCACGTTCTTCACGAGAACGTGATTGACGCCATCACGCCTCCTCATCACTGCAAGTGTACCGCGTGCGTGCATTCGTGCCGGTTGTTAAGACGCACCGTGAGAGTGCGGAGGTGGCTGGCTGGATGGAACCAGTCGTAACTATATCGCACAGGTTTGGTTATACAGGCAGCAGCAGCGCACCGCCTGTGTTACAACACGCGCTCTATCCTCGGTTAGCGCAGTTGGCAACAACGATTGATTTGCGGGCAGGAAAAAATACATAATGTGATTTTGGCTGTGGTTGAACGCTAGGATTGACAGCGTAAATTGACAGCGGCCTTCGCTATAGGATCTCTCCGATTCTGACGAAGCCGACCAAAAAAGAAGAATAGAAGATCACGAAGGAAAGAAAAAGAAAGAAAATAAAAGAAAGAATCACATTCTCAGAAAGCATCGAAGTCAAAAACGACGCAGGCTGCGCTGGCTGTGCAAACAAGATGGCGGATATGCCGAAGGCTTGGACATCGCCGGTGGGTAGTTAAGGTAGGCGGCCAGCATGAAAACGTATATCATAGTTTCTAGACGCTAATATGTGCTGTAAGCTTAGTTGCGTTTTTCACGTGTGCGACAATGAAACGAGCTAAAGAACAAAGATTTCGTGGGGTTTTCTTTACTTGGTAACGTTACGTGCCGCACACACCTGTTCCAGACGTGTTCCACTATCCGAGTGACTCGGTCTGGTAGCTGTCTGCTTGAGGCTTGCGCTGACAACGTAGACTGCGTACAATCTGTCGGAACCATATAGCACCAGCTATCACAAGATAGTGGCTCGTGCTGCGTAATGGCGGTGCGCGTGGATCACTGGTGTCCTTTTAAAGCGGCAGCCCGTGCGCTATCTGGGGTGATTTATATTTTGGCTGCCCTGGATGCTGGAACATTGCCGCGCCTGCCTGGGTGATTGCTTGCTGCTCGTCTGACCGGGACTCTACTGCCTCGCCATATTTATTTTATTTATTTATTTATTTATTTATTTATTTATTTATTTATTTATTTATTTATGCATACTGCAGCCCTATTCAGGGCTATAGCAGGAGTGGGAAGTTATATAATATTAGGAAACAGAACACAAAAAACAGAAAAAAAGGTGCAAGCAGATAATACAAGTTGTAAAGCAAGTACACACGTAACAAAGCAAAAATAAAGTTGATTACACGTTAGTAAGATGTTCGTCGACGGCAACTATGAAGTCTTTTAATGGTAAGGAGCGGATGTGTCCAGGCAGGGAATTCCACAGTTCTATAGTACGTGGAAAAAAACTGTATTTAAAGGTATTAGTGCGAGCAAAGAAAGGTGTTACGTTCAAGGCGTGGGAACCACGGGTGCAAGTTTCGTCGGTAAATTTGATGAGGTTACCATGAGAAAGGCCGGAAGAGGAGTTAATAATTTCGTGTAAAAATTTTAAAGCTTCGTTTTGGTATCGCGAGAGTTGTGATGGAATGTTTAATGATTGAAGGGCTGTGGTCGGTGAGAAATTGCGGCTATAATTGTGATAAATAAAACGGATAGATTTTCTCTGTATGTTTTCCAGCAGGCTCATTTCGCAGTGTTTGCAAGGGTGTTTGTATGTTCCCGTGTTTGTCACATCTGACGCTGTCCGTGTAAATAAAGCGTTGTTCTCTTGTTTGTGAGACCCCTGTCTGCGTTTCATAGACTACGGACGGGACGGCAGCAAGTCTAGTGCCCACAAACACTGCCCGGAACTGTAATGCGGACAAACGGGCGTAATGATGTGGTTGAAAGCTGGAAGTAAGCTCACCTTAATTTCGCCTGCTCTGAAGACTTTCTGATATTGTGCGGAAGCAAAGGCGCCGTTCACGACTGCGTGCTCCGCCTGCCGGAACTAATGAATTAAGTGCAATCGTGACGCCAGCGCGAAAGAGGCACCCTATTCTAGGGGAGCCTGCGAAAAAAATAATGAGACGAACTGCCCGGCGATTCATTGCCCTATATTCGAGAAATGAAGTACTGGCAGTATAGCGGGGCGATATCGTCTCCTAACTTCATGTTTACACTAACATATGCTACAATGAATGTGTATGTATTTCAGATCCACTTCTGTGTACCTTTCCATGCCACGGTGGTCTAGTGGCTGTGGCACTCGGCTGCTGATCCGAAGGTCGCGGGACCGAATCCCGGCCGCAGCGCAGGCGAACTGGTGAGGGCAGTGAACGGTGCTGACGTCAGTGCACGTTAAGGAACCCCCGGTGGTCGAAATTTCCGGAGCCTTACACTACGGCTTCTCTCATAACCATATCGGGGTTTTGGGACGTAAAACATAAGAAATCAATCAATTCAGTGCACCTTACATGACCCGCGGCCCACGGGAACTACTGAATGAGGGCGCTGGGAATTGGGGTGACGTTTCGGTACATTGATGTGACAACATTGAGTATATATTTTATTAACATATGTGAGAATAAACTTAACGAACGTGTCAAGAAACACCGCACAGCAATCACCGATGGCATTGTAACGTGTACATCATCCTCTCCGTCACTGCAGTCGCGATCATCAACAAACATTCGTTGTACCTCGCGTGGCTGGAGCCGAGCCAGGCCCGAACAACTGGACCTCGGCAAGGCCGCAGCCGCAGCCGGCCGATAGGCTGTGGTGCTCCAAACATATGTAGAGAAGACCACGCTACGTTTTTGTCTTGCGTCTCGGTACGTGCGTCACAAACAGCGCACAAGTTTACCGAATGAGGAGGTTTTGAGTGGTGGTAATTCCGTGAACACGGAGTGACGCTGAGGCAACGTTCCAACAAAAGGACGTGTCCAATACAAGTCATCCTGTAGAAATGGTGATGGCCCTCTTGTTAGTCATCTTGGCCCTGACGAAGATATATATCATCTTGCTATATCCAAGATATTGTCCGGTTGTCGGTGCGTTGGCTCGAGCCGCCCCCTTCATGGAATTCCCATATAAATTACAAAGAGTACATAGCGAGTCGAGACTTCGGTTCGTATGAGAGTAAGAGCCGACGAGTACGTCTCATCACATAATCAGTGAAATGCTCGACACTGAATTATTCAAGCGAATGACTTAACGTTTGCCAATGATACTACCAACCTTCATATGCTGTCTCGTTAATATGCCCCCCCCCCTCCCTCCCTCCATCCCCTCCATGGTTGTTACTTCGGGAACTCCCGCTGTGTACTTATGCCAAACGTGATTGTTTTTCTCGAAGTAAATATTGATCGATTAAATGAACAATTTCATGTGTCTCGCTATTTGGTTATGAAGGCCGAATGGAGCGAATGCGCAGTCGAAGGTTTTTTTTTATCACATATCGATGAATGATTGATTTGTGGGGTTTAAAGTGCCAAAACCACTTCTGATTATGAGAGACGCCCTAGTGGAGGTCTCCGGAAATTTAGACCACCTGGGGTTCTTTAACGTGCGCTGACATCGCACAGCACACGGGCCTCAACATTTCGCCTCCATCGAAATATATATCGATGAACAATGCACATCCGAGCAGTATAAGAACAAGTATAAAGTCACCGACGATGAGTGTATATGTTAAATACAGCTAACGCTTCTCTTCGATGTAAAATTTAGGACATTTTTCTCCGAATGTGTCAATGCCATTGCGACCCATAAGCCGTGGTGGGAAAGTGAAAACTAAGTTTCACAACTCGCGAGGTTCACGTTGAAATTATTTTTTGAAAAAAAATTTGATGGTTGGCAGGGCTAAAAGGTGAGCTCTGCAGCTTCACAAATCGATTAAGGCGCGCCTGAATAGTACAAGAGCTGTTTTGGGATTTCGCTTCCATCGAATTAAATGCGGCTGCCGCCGTCGGATTCGACGCGTAGCCTCGAGCACAGAATGCCATAGTTACCGTGGCAGATTTTCTTCACGCCTCCGCGAACATCGCGACAACAATGGCGATATTCTCAATGCGATTTAGCCTACGGGCTGTTCCACGAATCAGTGCACTAGAAGCTTTGACCGATCACAAACAAGTTCAACAGTCCCCGCGCTCCTTCTTAAGTAGGAACCTATGAGCATGCATGGATGTTTTGTTTCTATGGTAACGCCTGTGTAATGCATCTGCGTTCTCTGTGCGCATGCAAGCGCGCCATCGCCGGTTGAATGTTAAATCACTGGAAGAGCTTGTTTGAAGTAAACGCCGTATTTTAATGCTTGAAGGCATGCCGTTGGCCTCTAGTACCGCAAGTAATCGAAGCGTGCAAGCATAGAGATCAGCTACAGCTCATAAGCCCTATAACAAGCACCATCGCCCCCCCCCTCCCCCCCCCCCCTTTTTTTTCATTTATTATTATTATTATTTTTGCTTTTCACACTTTAGGGTGAAAGTGATGTAACATGAACGAATGCACGGGAGCAACCTTATCTAAACCAAGAATGCGACCTCGACACTTACAGCATACGTTGCTATTCCAAGTTGCACCATTTCTGCAGGTTACGTAGAGGGAAGTACGTGTCTGTTGGCGACTGAACGTCATATTTTTTTTTTCTTTTCGCTGGTTAACAAAGCATGAAAGGCGCGCTAACCGCTGTGGAAAGCAGGTTGAAGTTGGTATGGAGCACTAGTCAGCTGTAAAAATAGCCGACTTGGACGACTTCGGTTACCCTTTAAAAAAAAGAATAATAAAATAAAATAAAAAAGAAAGACAGTGCGCTTGGGCCAAATCAAAACCACATCGCTTGAGGCCTCCTGTACTCAGAAGCTGGTTAGCGTGCAACTAACTACCTTCAGATCCGTTATTTCAAAAGAAGCTCATATATGAGCGTTTTCATCAGTCGCGAGTATGACTCATCGCGCATGCCGCAGCACGCGACGGTGAGCCCACATCGAGCCTGTCTTCGGACGTCACGCCAGCTTTGGCGAGCGTTGACCTGCGGTGGCTTTTTGCTTACGCACGTCACTTGGCTTTGGCACAGCACTGGTGAAACTGCGCGCTCTTCATGAGCGGTGGTAAAACCGTCACATCGTCTAGCTCCATCGTCACCCACGAAGGTTCTTTATTGCGATATACTCGTGGTGTATCATCCCTTTGCTGGTGCGGGATATTTCTTCAGAGCGCAGGCGTTGCCGCATTTCTCTCTCTTGCGTTAGCTCCACGACTTTCTCATATTACAAGAAAACAAAATATATACAGGACTGTCAGCCGTGTTAGGACAACATAACAAAATGGCAGTTTGCGTGGTTGTATACGTGCCTAAATCACGATATGATTATGTGGCACGCCGTAAGGAGAAATGGGAATTCCAAATTAATTTTGATCACTTGGGATTCTTTAGCGCGCGGCTTAATATCTTACACGGGATTAATCGGAGGCTCGAAGTCGTCGCCGGTGGTACAGTACTATAGTACGAGTACAAGGAACATCACTCCGACGACCGATTGCTCATTGCTGAGTGCCCTCGCCGTACTGAGACGAGGGCACTCAGCTTTGTCAGGACAAACACAAGCAACTCACTCGTGTAGACGTCGACTCTAACGACATCCTTTTGTTCGACCATCACGGCGATCACTATATATACTACCTAACTCTGCGTGTCGAACGTTTTGCGTGTGCCGTGTCAAAGCAGATAAGAAGAAAAGCGTAAACGAAGAGAACTGCTTCCTTTAAGGAGCTAACCAAAGCGCAGTTTAGAGAGACGCCAGTCCCTTTAACACCACAATGGCGGAAGGACGTACAAAGCACCGCAGCAGTTCAGTTGACTCGCTCCAGAATAGCTCCGTATAACACCAACAAAGAGCGAAGTTCTGAACGCGTTCGGTGGTAGAGGTTAACTTGCCAAAACCAACAATAACGTCTTGGGAACTCGACAAGAAAGCAGCGATAAGACGTCGAACGTCTAACGTTTCAATAGCGTCAAGCTTGCACTGCGCCGAAACAGAGATATAACTAGGTGTAAACATGAAAGTGGCTTCTTTTTATTCTTTCGACGCCCTTTTCATGTCTTCCCATTATCTCGTTATCAGTTTGTTTTTCTTCTTGCTTCTTTTCCATCAGCTGCGTGCGCTCCAGAGCCAGTGATTTCGTTGTTCGCGTTTCTCTTGCTTAAAAATAAATTAAAGGAAAAAAGAAAACATAAGAGAAAAGGAAGGAGCGAACGACCTGCTGCTGCAGTCGTCTTGCCTTTATTATTTTTTTTTCTCTCGTTACATTTTTGCTCTCCAGCTCCTTAAGAAAGCATGCGTGCTCGCGAGCGCGCTTCTATTATTGTCGTCTCCAGTTGTTCATTCCCGACGGCAGCGCCCCTGGCGGCAGCGCTGCTCTCTTCTTACTCTCCCGCAGTTCTTTTTAATTTTATTTATTTATTTTTCTGCCGCCACATTTCTCTGTCGACTTCAAACCGCCATGCCAACCCGCCCTCCCTGTTATAGTTTCTTTCTTTCTTTATCCAACATTGCGAAGCGTGGTCCATTATTTGTCTCTGCGCCGGCTTACATCGTTCCTCGCAGCTTCCATGCAATGAGGCCATGCGCTGTTTTTTCTTTTTCTCTTTCGTTCTCTTACGCATTGTCCGCGCGCCAGCACTTTTGTAAACAGGCGCTCTGAAACGGGACACACCAAGAAAAGGACAAAGATACAAAGACAGCTGCTTTTATTGTCGCACCGTGAACAGCGGCAGCGGCAAACAGAAAGAAGATAGAAGCTTCCAGAGATGAGAGATTCGCTCGGGCCACGTGAGGTTGCGTAATCGGCCCCGTTATTTCGTGTTTTTTTTTTTTGGTCCGAAGGGCCGTTCTATGCGCCTAGCATTCCGCTGTTAACTGGAGCTTTCTGAAGCTAAGAATGCAGCGAACGTACAATCCGATGTTGTACCAAGCCTTCTAAACGCTAGGAGTGCACGTTGTAGATACAGTTTTGGTAATAAGATTACGGATAGACGGCGCAGGCTTGAAGTGATGCAAAAATATCAAAACGAGGAATGTCCTTGAGGCAAGCCAGTGTTTCGACGAGTGGACTTGTATCTGTCAATGTAGCAACCGTGACGAAGACAATTCAGTTGCTGACTGACGTCATTGTGAGCCTGGGCGCGGTCAATAGTCCTCACTCGGTCACGACAGTAAAGATTTCTTCCTCCTCCGCCTGCAGAGTTGCCGCCCTAAGCAAGACAAATGCACTATCTAAACGTTGGCTTGATGTTCCTTGCTCTGCGATATCCTCCACCATGCACAGTCTAAGCCGATAAGGACTAAAAAAGGTAGTGGGGTTCATCCGTTTGGGGACTGGCTGACTCGCCACAGTCGTTCGTTCCTAAAGGTTGAACAGTTCGTCCCTTAGAGACTGACGAACTGCTCCCTCCGCGGAATTTTTGGGGGGACGAGCAGCTGCTTATGTGGGGCCGGCATATTTTGTCCTTATCTTCTGATTCGACAGGTGATCCTGTATACCGCCATTAGGTACTGGTGGTTTCTCTCAGGTGACACTTGTACTTCGTGTTTCAGGTGATACTGTAAACATGATGAGGACGTTTTTAATTTTTCTCCTAAATTATGAGCGCCGCCCCGAAGTTTCAGTTATTTATGTTGCAGAGCTTTGGGTTCCAGCAAATGGACAGTTTCGATATTGCAGGCATAATACAATATCGACAATAGAAACTTATTTTCATGTTGATGTGGATAATATACATTATAAAAAAAAGGCTAAGAACAATTGAGAGAACAACGAAATGTGTTCCGTTATTGCTGTAACAAAATGTATCACAGCCAACACGAAGTACAAAACAACAGATCTCCATTTAGTGGAATAATAGCGCTACACTATAACAGAGATGTGAAGAGAAGTAATGGTGAGCACTGCTACTTTGGCGTGGGAGGGAAAAGAGATCATGAAGAAACTGTATTTCTTTTTCATTCCAGTCCGAGACCGCGCGCAGAAAATAAAGCGTTAAAAATTAGCCTGATGGTGCCTTGTGAGTCTGGTTAATGAGGCTAGTAATTAAGGGGATGGGTCCATCGCAAGTTTCTGGTCAAGAGTAACTCTATTCTGGTCTGTTTTCGCCGCGTGCTGTAAGAAGGGGAATGTCATTGGCTTTCATTATTTTCGACGGTGATTCGGTTCGCGAGATTTTGTTGGGAGTAAACCGTACGGCTTTCCTTTGTATTTTACAGCGTAAGCTGTTATGATATCACAACAAGGGCCGTTTTTGCGCCGTATCTGCCGCCGCCGATGTCCGTAACCGCTATCGCGGAAATTTTAGAAAAATAACCAGCACCGAGGAGGATTCAAACCACGTTCTCTGCATGGATTCGAATCCACACCCTCTGCGTAGCAGTCGAGCATTCTAACACTGAGCCACGCCTGTGCTTCAAAAAATCTTCGCTAAATGACCTAAACAGGTGTAACGTCTGCCGAGGAATCGCATTAACAAATGTAATGTTCCGTGGCAGAATAATACGGCGCTACACGTCAGGGAAAGTGGATTGCATAACGAGTTCGAGGAATCATTTGAAAGGACACAGGGCTGCATGGTTTGTAGCTCTAAAACCATTACAGAGGCATCATCAACACCATCATTATGAAACAATCTTCTTCAACATTTCCGTCATCTTTATTACAAAGCGCTGCCTTTTGAAGAAGTTTTATTGTATCGTGCCATGCATCACGCGGCAGGCGACGTACGCAGCCCCACCAGCAACCTGACTTGGCTCTTGGATATACCTGACGGTGCAGAGCGCTGTTGAAGAAGCGAATCGCAGAGCCACGCGCGCGGCTGCAGCAATGCAACGTCGGGCGCAACAGAGATCTGTGCAGAGAGAAGCCCAAACCGCATCTCGCCGTCGACGCCGGGCCGAGAGTTCGGTTAGTTCTTGGGAAAACGGCGCCAAGAGACTCTCTAAGATGGGCAGTTATACAGATTTGCACGTTACAATACCGCCGTAATTATTGCGTAGTGGGCACCTCCCTACTTGGCGAAATGATAAGAGGTATGGCGCAGGGGATACCCACTCTACTTGCACTATAGTTTCCTCGAGCATTTAAAATGGCCTCTAAGAAGGTCGCTCCTCCAGCTTACGCTGTCACTGTCCTGCGGTTCCGCGCAGGCCTGGCTCTTTTTTTTTTTTAAGGCACTCCATGCTAAGTTGGGTACGCGGGTCGCATACTGCGCTGGCATATTCTGACTTCGGTCTGGTTAAGGAATAACAGCAAGTTAGCTTGCCATCGCTCGGGGCGGTGTGTATAGGTTGTCTTATGAAGCAGGGCCCTTTAAATGCAGGTGAGCAAATGTTTGCATGTGTATTCCAGGATAAGCTTGTTGTTAATGTGTCGCCAACGTATTTGTAATTGTCGACTTTCTTGAGCGACGAAGAACGAAATCTGTAAGTAATAGTAGGGTTCTTTTTTTTTACACGCGATACACGTGTTGAGAACCATTCCACGTCCTATATGTTATTTAGGTTCTTTGGTTCCTCTCGATCATCAGGACGAAAAAGTTCTTTTGACAAAACGTATTGTCATCTGCGATCAGTCGGATCTGAACACCAGCCGTTGCTTTTATATCTTTTATGTGACTTTATATAAGGTATCTCTTATATAACTGATTACGGTTTATATAACTTTTACGGCCCAAAACCACGATATGAGCGACGCCATAGTAGAAGGCTCCGGAAATTTCGACCACGGGTTCTTTAACTGCACTTTAACGTGCAGTAGCCGCGTCCGGTATTAGATTCCGCGACTTTCGGATCAGCGGACGAGTGCCGTAGCCACACCGTGGCGGGGCATGTAGTTTGTATAAACCAAGAAGAGCATGGGGGCTCAGGACCGAACTGTGGAAATATGCCCTGCAGTGATGTGTTCTTCTTGAACTGTGATCGTTGTTGATCGTTCGTTCACTTTGCAGGGTTGAAAGCCCGTGATGAGGTCCATCATCTCCGTAACGCTGAGAGGAACGCGACACTATAGCTTGATCATACATGACGAAGGCAGATCAGGCCTGCAGGCGCGAAGTACCTGAATGGGCATTTCTTCGTATACTCCTTCCTTTTGAGTCCTTTTAGTTTGCTTCTAGCCTCAGCTTTGTAGCTATATACAGTACCGTTCTAAGAAGCATATGGGATAAACGGCCTATAGGCAATTATTTGACACGTCAGAGACACCTTCTGTGATTTACCTTTCGCCCTCTTCACTTACGTGAACTATGTAGTCAATGTTCTGCCTCTCACTATTTTCCCCCGATGTATATTTTATAGTGTTCTCAGGTCGACTAAGTGATTTTATTGATTGATTGGTCGATCTCTGTGGTTTCGCTTCCCAAAACCGTGATATGCTTATGAGTGACGCCATAGTGGGGCGCTGCGGAAATTTCGCAAAGTTCGCGCACTGCGTACTAGAGCTTTCAAACCTATATTCACAGCATTCAGACGTGCTACAGTTTCTTCGGGGCCCCCGAATTTCTGCTTCACTCGGGGCGACACTTCAGAGGACATTCTAGCCGGCCGCGATAGCTCATAATGGCACTTGGCTTCATTTCGTATTTATTTATACTGTGAACGCTCTTTGCCTGTTCTCTATATCCACACTGTTTTTTTACACATGGTTGCAAACCAAAAATGATCCGATTGGTTCAATTCATCCTGCTCCTCCTGCCTACTAATCGGTTTCAGGATCATCGTCAAAAGGCTGTTTGTTGTTGCTGCTGTCGAGGTCCCCCTAGAGTTTACACTATGGGACCTTTTCTGGTATCCAAGTTGTATATTTCTGTATATGCACTCATCAACATTGAACAACCTTCAAACTTCAAATGGCTCCGGTTTCTGACGCGCTTAGACGCGTTTACAACTTCACACGCGCCTGCGGCGCCAGCTTGCGCATGCGCGGACGCGCCTCACGCGTTTGCAAGTGCACCTATGTGGTTCGTGTCGAGAAACGGCTAGCGGGCGTCCTCCGTCACGTTGCCGTGCACGTTGTTTGTCACCAGAGACTGCAGTGCGGTTACGCGTAAGCGCGTGTTTCTGTCAGAAACTCCGCTCTTCATCTGACGTCAAAATCAGTCGCTCGCGGTGGGAGGTGTCCCGTTTCTTGCACGCGGTGTACCCTGGATGCGAGTTAATGGAATCTCTGACAAGCCGGCCATTACGGAAGCTTGTTTTACAAGAGTATATACTATATACGGCTAAGTCTGACGCGAACGCAGGCGCTGTTGTTTGTCTTCTTGGCTTGACAAACACAATGACACGTACGTATAGAATGGCCCTCTGCATAAGACCTTATAAATGGTTGGTTACGAGGGTGCGGAGACTTCATTTTGTATAGAACCTGCCAGCGAGGAACTGCCTTTGTACGGCGTTTGAGTCGAGTGTTACGACTCACGAGGCGCGCGCACGTGTTTTTTGCAAATCGAGTGTAGTTGTGTGCGGGACGCGGGTTTGGCAGGTACGTCGACTACTGTGACGTCAGAATTGTTGTTTATAGTTCGACATTAGGCACTCACGTTGGGGTGCAAACGTCAGTGACATCGGGAAGAGATTGACGATCCGGAGCGCTGACGTGCCTGTCTATCGGAACAATGGGTTCATTTGCGCAGTTATAGGTGACCGAGGAGTGATCGTTTCCATTGGTGTAAATTTGGCCTACGCTACAGGTAACCTTCAAGTAATCAGGATTTTTATCGTGAACGAATGCGTAGTCCACTAAACACCCGCCAATGAGCCAATGGTGCAGAGCAGTTCGATGGACTTTAGGGTCGACATGATGCGTAGTTCTTGCGTAATAATTATTTGTATCAGCCAAGAAATGCACTACGGAGGATAGATGTACCGAACCCCTCACAACCTTTTTGCATCCCATGTAGAATAACGCGATTTTATGATTGCCAATCTCTGACATTTGTTTAAGTCCCCGCCACGGTGGTCTAGTCGTTATGGCACTCGGCTGCAGATCCGAAGGTCGCGGGATCGAATCCCGGCCGCAGCGGCTGCATTTCGATGGAGGCGAAATGTTGAGGCCCGTGTGCTGTGCGATATGTCAGTGCACGTTAAAGAACCCCAGGTGGTCGGAATTTCCGGAGACTTCCACTACGGCGTCTCTCATGATCAGATCGCGGTTTTGGGGCGTTAAACCCCACAAATCAATCAATCATAATTTCACGTAAATCCCCTATGTTCATCAATGGAAATCCTTAGCAGGCTGTCTCCCCAGGAGTTCCTTTCATGCGTTTATACGCGCGAACTGTTCTTTATACGCTCACGCCGAAGGCGTCAGTACGTGAGGACGTCAATACACGCTGCAGCGTATCGTGACCTCTCTCTGAACCTTCGCCCACACCTGAGTGTTGCTCCAGCTGTTCGCGACGAAATAGATTTCTGCTCTCCCTCTCTCTCTATCTCTATGCCTATTGGCGAAGTGGAAATCATAAGAACGAGCCCCCACGGACAAGCGACAGGAAATGGCAGTTTTGCAGGCCCTCATTTCGACGGCCGTGCATGTGTATGTGTCACGTCGTTCGACGTTCAACGTCGAAACGCGCGCCGCGGCTTTATAGCGCAGCGCAGCCTTCGCTCCTTGAAGGCGTACGCGCCCACGGGGCTGACGTTTCGGCTGTTACGAGCCGAGTCCTGAAGAGCGTGGCAGGCGTCCCAGATAAGGCGATGGGCCGCTGTCGGTCCTTGCCTGCTTGTCCATGCAACTGGACAACAATGGGCCTTCGCGCAGACAAGTGCAGTCGCCCGGGCCGATGCGTTTATACCATGCATGCAAACGCTTATAAGGGCCGGCCCGGCCGCCTGCCTATGTGCGCGTGAGCTGCTGCTGGTTCGCGCTGCATTGTGTGCTGCGCGGAGCGTTGCCCGATGCTTTCAACCTGCGGTTCGTGTGTGCCGAGACGACGGCGACGCTTCTGTGTGTAGCGCTGCTAGAGGCCAGTGTGTGTGTGTGTGTGTGTGTGTAACGTTTTTATTGCTTTTTCTTCGTGCGTTCCTTGTCCTTCCTGAGCGAAAGGTTGCTGACCTCGCGCTCTCTCTCTCTTGTTCAATTGGTGCGGCGCGTATGCACACAGCTGCTGAACGTACAGCCCTTTTTTGCTGGCGTACAGGCGTCACCCTGTCTCTTAGTTCTTTTGTTTCTTTCCATACATTTTTTTTTTTATTGGACTAGTAATCGCGAGTTGGTTGAACGTCAGTCAAGAACAACGGCGTTTGCTTAACGTTCTTCTTTTTTTTTTCTGTATCCGTTTTCTTTTATGCATCCGTCAGTGTGTTTTAGTTCGATAAGAGGCCAGCTGACAAAAGTGTCCGGTCGTTCCGGCTACGTACAGTGTAAACACGCGGGCGGGCGACGAATGGGTGTTTGGACTGATTACACACGCGGGGTCGGAAGTAAAAGAGGGACAGGCTGCTCTGCTCACCGTTATTGTGCTTCCCCGAATTGAACGAAAAGAAAAAAAAAAGAAAGAAACGAAGGAAAACGTTTGTGCAGCGCGCGCCGCACAGCGCATGTAACGTGCTTGACGGCGCGGGTCACTGATATTGGCAAATCGCGACAACTAGAACCGGTGATAATTATGATGTCTAGTAAAAAATTTCGCCTGTTTCTTTATGTTTTCCTTCGTTTCGTATGTGGTGGCACTCTGAAGACACGAAGTCCGGCAAAGTGACGAAGAATTTAACCTGTTCGCTGTTTCACTCTTTATTTACGAGGAACCTCTGCCATTTTTATGTACAGGTGCTCCATGGGGTATCCGATGTCTTTACTGATGATCCGTAACAAATCTGCCTTCTTCTCTCTTTACTGTTGCAAGTCTTGTTTACACAGAGCAGGATGCAAGTGTCACAGGACTGCGTCATAACGATGTCAGGTGACCACGGCTCAGAGGAAGGAGTCATGTTTAAGTGCAGATGGATAATCAGTACTGTACGGTCTCGCAATGCTGTCACGATGTACTCACTCAAGGCAACCATGACGATCAGTGTTTTCCCGTATAAAGACTGGGCCGCTCAGCTATTGCAGCCCAGATTACTGGCACAATTTCGTTCCAGACATGTACTGCATTGCTGCCCTGAACACTGTGCAGACAAAGCTAGAAGTTTTCACCATCAACCATGGCAGATTTGTCTTGTGCGCCTCTTTAAATGCACCCTTACCTCAGCTTCACCCTTCAACCACCTTTCCCCGATGGGAAACCTATATATGCTTCCGCAACGGGTCATTCAATCCGACGCCGGTCGGTTGCAAGTCCCAGGTGGTGTAGTGGTTATGGCGCCTGGCTGTTAACTCGAAAGGTGCGGATTTAATCCCTGCCGCTGCTGTCGCATTTTCGAAGGAGGCGAGAGTGCTGCAGAGGCCAGCGTACTGTGCGATGTGAACGCGCTCTAAAGATCCCCAGCTGGTCAAAATTACCGGCGTTCTCCACTGCGCTCGTCCGTGTCTCCTGAGTCCGTGTTTTGTGTTGCGCTTCCATAGTTTATCTCCACTACGCCGTGCGTCATATACTCATATCGTGGTTTTGGCTCGCAAAAGCCCATCAGTTATTTTTATTATTATCAGTCGGTCGGTTGAAAAGTGCATAGACCTGTGGTGGACCCCTAATTAGGCTCTTCGACGGTGCAGCGTTGCAGCGGGCGGTTTTCTAAGGCTCGGCTTTAATCATGCCGCCGACGAGGCCAGTAAGTGTACACCTTTTCCATCTATATATTCTTATACGTTACAGCAAAATGTAGTTGAAATGCCGGTAAGCCGAGATCCTTACATTTTTACTGTTCCCTTCTTCGGCTCACCGCTACCATTTCTGCTGTGGGTGCCCTTCAGACTTCGCCCGTGTAGCCTAATCCTCGCAAGCTGATTACACTAATCCGTGCTCGCGAATAATATTTTCGGCGCGAAAGCGACCGAGCTCTTATAAGTGCGGTATATGGGCGGTCACGCTGGACCGTACAGCTTTCTGCCGTCTCTCTTTATCATAATCCTCGCGATCGACGGCGCCAGTAAATTTAAATTCGACGCGGAAGAGCGGTGCTATATCCGAATGGCAGCGTGAACCATCACAGAGTAGGTAAAAGATGGCCACTGAATATATGGAGGTGAACTTACAGCTAATCTTTATTGGAAGTGCGGGAAAACGTACGAACAATACCCCAGGTTATAAGGCCCCTACGTGTGCGCTACAAGAAGAAAGAGAGAAAAAAAAGAAAAAAGAAAGAATGAAAGAAGGAAAGAAAGATGACACACACACGCACGCACGCACACACGCGCGCACGCACGCACACGTTGCCCAATTGCCCAATGCACCATGTCCGATGATTCAAATTCGCTGTGAAATAAAGGTTAGCCTCAGCGCAATCAATGTCGGCCGCGTCGTCTGCCCTTTGGCTGCGCCTTGCTTGCCCTGCCCTTTGGGAATCACGGGGCGGCAGCAAGCGCATAGAAAGCTATGTACCTCTCGTCATCATCTCGGAGGCAATGCATTCATCGCTTCTGCAATAGCTCACAGGGGTGCGGTTCGTTCGAAGAAAAGCAGCAGCTTCCGCCACGGATCACTCCGGAAGTCCCTATGGCGAACGAGAACGCTCCCGTGGCCCGGACGCGGCACGGGGCGTTGGCGACTGCATCGACGTTCGGTGCAGCGTCGGTTGCTGCGCTGCATGCTTCTCGAAAACGTAAGAACATGTTCCTCTTTCTTGACTTCCGGCTTCTCGCGATCGCTGCGCGCGCATGCATAGACAGGCCGCCAGGCGGGTCAGCTTGTACCTTACCCACGGTGTTCACTCTCTAAATCGGTGCAGCACAGTTAAGGTACGTATCGCGTCGGCCAGCGGTAAACAAAATTTGCTAGGCAACACGATCACTGAATTGAATCTGACTGAAGAAAATGTTGAAGCTTACTTTCATAAGCAGTCCATAACGCGGCAAGAAAAGGTCTGCTTTTACGCAGCTGAACCAAACCATCAGGCCCCTTAATTTGGGAGATCGGTCAGCAGTTTGTCATTTTGTCAGTTTTTTGTTTTGTTTTGCTCTGGCCACCTTGTAGTAAGTAGGCTAGACGACTAACCTTTAACACCCGATCTGTCGCATCCTGGCCCTTCTTCCTTAGTTGTTTTCTCATGGCGCTACCACGCATTCCCTATCATGCACTGTTTCATAGAGCCTTTATACTGTATCTGCAGTCCTTTCATAACGCTTGCAGCCGTTATCGGTTGCATCACTGCGGTAAGCAGCGGTGCGCGCGTGAACTATTCTTGTTCTTTATTAGGAGGTACACCCTAGCGGAGGGCTCCTGTGGTTTTGGCCACCCGGGGTCCATTAATGTCCACTGAACACGCACAGTACTCGGGCCTCTGGTATTTTCGCCTCCATCGAAAATGCGACCCCCGCTGCCGGGATCGAACCAGACCTCCTTCGAGTCATCCGTCATGCACCGTGACCACATGTCCCAGTTGAAAATACCACCAGGGTGGGTTTGTTGTGTTGTGGTGTGTTTTGGTGTTAACACCAGAATGCACTGGTGTGTTCTGTCGTACACTCCAGCATGGGGTGGTGTGTTCTGGTGTATACAACAGCCTGGGTACCACAGTGTGCAGACTCATATCTGGCTTTGAGATGCACTGCACTGATTTAATGGGATGTAATGTAAGAGAGCAGTCCGATCGGGAGCATGCAAGAAACCACGTAGCAGGGGGAGCCTTGCCGGAGTTATACACGAGTGCTTCTGTGTGTGTGTGCGCCGACGGAAGCTGTGGCCCAGCTTAGAGGCGTCGGCGCGACACGAGGTGACTGAGAAATCTGCCGCCGGACGGGAGGCGCTCTCGCGCACGACGAACGTCGGGGCGTTGCCGCATAAATGGCGTACAGGTCGTTACCTTGTGTGTGTGTGCGGGAGCGAGAGAGTGCCTGACGCTTTCTTCATATCATTGGTGTCGATCACTGAGCATGCTTTAAACACCGAAGCTCATAAAGGGTACTTACAGAGGTCTTTGTAGGACTCACCTTTCACGTTCACTTGTGATTTGCAAATCATTCGAGAACAACTATAGAGTGTCGAAGTTCTGAAACTGAGAGGACGCGCTGTATATATAGCTTTCGTTGCCCCTGCAGACTGGGCGTATTCTCAGTAAGGGGGTATACATGGGTACCATCAGCATAAGGACGTGTTAGATCAGCATGCGTAGTGGCATGCATTTTCGCACTGGTGCTGTATTCTGTAGAATTGTCGCATTGCCGCGTTAGTCTGTATGCTATATGTGAGTTCGTTTGCGAGCATGCTCTGGTGATATCGCAGTAAGAGCTGTCACGTGTAAAAACCACCGCAACTTCCACACGCACGCACACACACTCTTACCTTTCTTTTTTTCTCTCCCTGAATTCATTCCTACAAGCGCCGTGGGCGTTGTATATAACCCTGTGGTGTCACTCGACGTGTTGCCCGGTCAAGCGTTGGCATCGGTTTGTATGGAAATGAATGATGAGCTTAACCTACATAACGCCATGCAATGTTCCTGAAGCTATAGCAAAAATTCGGGAAAACGTTCAATACGTCACATGCTCTTGAAAAAAAAAATGAAGAAGAAGATAGAAAGAATGAAGAGATGCTATGTGAATCGCCGAAATTCTGATTGAAAGTTGGGACAAGCGATAAGTAACGTTCCCTACAGACTCGTAGTTACTATTTGCTAGAATATACAACCGACAGTGACACTTCCATGTCACACACATTTTCCTGGATTAGTTGGCTTTCGGCCTGAAAAGGAATACTATACAAACTAAACTGGCTACCTAATGTTACATACTACTTATATATGTATCTTAAAAGAACTACCTCCTCTTCCCAAACCCCACTGAGGCCATTTCGGTCGAAAACTAGTGCGATGTAAAGGTTTCGGGCAGATTTGGCGCCCTTCTCAACTGATTAAGAGGTTCAAAAGGGTGGACTGGTGGGCTAGTTAGTAAAGCGTAACTTTTCAAGTATCAGCGCACACCAGACACGGACAAAGAAACGAACGAGAAAGCGCGGTGTCCCGTCTCGGTTCCTTTCTTCATCTCTGTTTGGTGTGCGCTGATAATTGGAAATTTATGATTAAGTGGGGGGCGGTCGCACCACCTTTGCCCCCACTCCCCTTTCCCCTGCCTTTTCGCACGCCTATGTTCACGCTTAGTTAACGGCGCTAAGAAAGAAAACCATGTTACTGCGCAGAGAACGAGATACACAAGAGGGCTTAGAAAGTATACTTAACAGTAACTTGTTCGTAGCATTAGTCTGCGACTCACTACTAGCGCTACGTAAAGTTCCGCCTCGAATTTCAGGAAGTCTAGTTCAAATAAGTATTAGGCGAACTTAAAGGATCGTTTCTGTTGTAGTGGATAGTGCGCTCCGAGCCCTCGGTATGAGAAGAAGTAGACTGGGTGAGCGCCATCACGCAAGACAGGCTGCCGAGGGAGAGAGCGCAAGGTGTGATTTACTCCATTCCTTGTTCGGATTGCCGCGCGTCGTACGTGGGAGAGACGAAGAACTTCCCAGAGCGGCTACGTCAGCACAGGAACGATGTCCGCAAGTTCGACAGACAAAGGAGTGCATTAGCTGAACACAGCGAGGTGCACGACCACCGCATCGAATTTGACAACTCCCGCGTCCTCGACTTGGAAACCAGTTTTCACAAGCGACTCTTTGTGGAATCATGGCACATTCAGGCGACACCTGCAAACGTGAACCGGTCTGCAGGTGCAATGCCAAGTGTCTATATTAGCGGACTCCGGCACCTGATTCAACGTTAGCATGACCCCCCTCGGCTTGAAGAACCGGAAAAAAAGAGAAAGGGAGAAAGGAAGGAAGAGAGAAGAAAGAAGGCCTTATAAGCACTGCTGCTGTCTGGTGCCCTCCAGTCACCCCTGAAGAAGGGTCCGAGTGGGACCCGAAACGTCGGGTTTTTTTAATGTTTTTTTAATGTTTAGAAGTAAATTTTACTTTTAAATGATTACAATTTGGTTGGTGTCCCCCTGTTTTTCACCTTTAAGCTCGACTATGATAGCTGTGACATCAACGCGGTCACCTGATAAGTAAATGTCAATTCTTTTCTGGTCTTCTGTTCCTACACTCTAATACTGCGCGCATGATGTGACGGGCCGGTCGGCGCACTAGACACGCATTCGCGCTCTCTCTTCTTCATCTTCTTCGAAAGATTGGTTCCGCCCAAAAACTGGACGTCCCCGCCACGCCACCAGCAGGACCAGCAGCACAAGCTGTCTAGTTCAGCCTGCCTGCGCCGAGGTCGCTCTCCTTGGGGGCCAATTGGGTTCTTTCCGTTTTGAGGAGGGGAGGGGGTGCTACGACGACGACGAGTCGAACGCGCGATCACCCGGAAGGAAGGACAAGAAAGAAACGCACGCAAAAGGACAAAACAAAATTAACGATGTCCACGCTAGCGAGAGAGGCGTCATTATAACAGCCCCACGCGCCTTGCCCCCCTCCAGGTCCCGCGCCGGCCGGTCTTCGCTCAGAACACCCCCCCCCCCCTCCCGACTTCCGTTTTCGGAAGAGGCCGCCATCGCGACTCAAGCGAGCGGGTGAGCCAGAAATAAAAGGAGGCGCGGATTATAAAGCGAAGCGCACCGTATAGAGAGAAGCGCAAACAAACAAACAAGCCAAGCGAAACAAAGGGGGTTACTCGAATAATGGAAGGGCGAGGTGACGCGAACGCCATAAGCAGGCTCCCGTCTTGTAAAGAAAGAAACAACCCAAGAAAAGGGTCACACTCCTATATAGCCTGTGACGGGACCGTGGAAAATGGATTCCGCGTAGGTACCTATTTCGGGCCTCCAGTGCTTCTTTATTTTTATTTTTTTCGTCACCTTCCGTTGTTTTGTCTGTGTGTTTCCGTATTCGGTCGCGAAGACAGCGACGATGGAGCCAAACGTGTCTCTCTGCGCGCTCGTCCAATAAAAAAAGCGATCGCTTTGGTGTCCCGTTGTATACACTACTTTTCCGCATGGTAGTGAACTGGCCTTTCTCGCTATACAGTGCGTGGGCGCTGTCTTCGTGGGTATATTAACCGCGGAGGAAGGGGAAAAAGAAAAAGAAAAAAACTAGGATAGGGTGCAATGCAACAATCTTGAAGTCTAGTCATAAGACATTAAAAATTTAGAGGAGGCAATCACGGGGAAATGTGTCCAGTCACGTGATAAGAAACCTCGAGCCCTCCTGCGAATGCCTGGGCATAATCCTACCCGACAGGCACTGCGCCAAGGCGTCAGAGATTGGCTTACCGAGGCTAGCGTAATGAGGTGATGCTGCATCCTAGTGCTTTTTTTTTTTTCTCCCTGTACATAACTATACACAAAGGTCTTTGGAAAGGCGTTGTGCTGTATAAATGCCCTTCCTTGCACCCCGTGGTGTATAAATACACCAGCATGCGGGCGGAAAGAGAATCGCCGCTTCAGCCTCGTTTGCACCACGCAGGGATACGCCCAGGTTCTGTGTTCGAAATGACGAGTGCGTGATCGACGAGACGCAAGGGGAGGCCTTTCTTGGGAGTTGAGTGCGTTGTTAGTTCGTGTGCGGAGTAAGTTATGAGGAGGATATCTCCAGATGTGCCGAGTCGGCGGGGCTTGCAGTTAGATATATAACTAGGCTCTAGCAACCGGTTAAAGGGGCCCAGCAGCACTTTTCGAGCACAGCCAAAAAAGCATTGCCATTCGGTCGCGAAGGCTCCTGCGAACACGTCAGCCAAATTTTATTGCTCTGCACGCACCAGAGAATTCGCAATTCGGTTTCAAAGACAGCTGGAAAGCGCCCGCTCTTCCTTCAACAAACAGTGACGTCGCATAAGGAAGTGACTAAGTCGCTTGACTTTTTTCGTTGCTGTTTAAGAAACGTACGCACATTTTCTTCACTTCTTAAGTTCAAAACGAACAAATTAACGGGACAGGTGATCTTTCCGCGATAATAAAGTCATTCAGTGCTAGTTCTGCCTCAATTAAGCGACTTAGTTTGTCGAGGTTCACAGTCTGTTGATTCATGAGGTTGTTGTATACAACAACAACAACAACAACAACACAACCACAACAACAACAACAACAACAACAACATCAACAAAACAGCAACAAAAGCGAGCCCTTGATCGTATTTTTCTTTTTCGTTACACACATAGGCATTGAGGAGGCGTTCTAAATGGCACAAATGTACTTTGAAATAAAAGATGAAACATGACTTCGCGGTTATTTATTGCTCCCGGTTTCGACCGGGCGGTTTGTCTTCGTCATGGGCATATTACGTATACACGCACGCAGAGATATTGCGCATACTAAGAACAACACGACGTAAAGGACAGACATACATTCGAGGCACGTGTCTAATCAATTACATTGAATTGAATTCAGTTTACTTTATTTGAAGCCACAATGAGTGCAATTGAGTCAACTTCTATTACGCTATAAGGACGTTCTGGTGCGTGAGCCAGCCATCGTCTTTGTTACACGATAGTGAGTGAGACTTGGCAATAACGAAATTACTGTAGTGAAATTACAGTAACTAAATACGTTTGGCTGTAATGCGTGATGTAATGAATTACAGTGGTGGGATGGTGACTTTGCAATGTAATGAATTACTTCGAGGGAGTAGTTTTAATAAAACTGCTCATTACCTTTCCAAATACTTTTGACTAAAAGATAGCGTGCTCGCTTCCCTTATGTCATAAAAAAAAATTGACCAAAAAAGGAAAGAAAAAATGACATGTGTCAGTTCATCTGAGTGGTGTACAGATAGAAGTTCGTAATAAAAAAAGGAAAAGCGAAGCTTGAAATGACATTGTTGGAAAGCCACAACCCTCAAAGCCCCAGTCCAGAAATGGTCGACGATGAATCCACGCTTTGCTGACTGTCGGATAGCCCAGCAACATCATGCAGATGTTTCAAACGCTTAAGCGTGTCCCATCACGAGAGAGGGCCCTTCCTTATACAAAACTGCGATATGTTCTGTGGTTCCCTGCCGCCGTACTATTCTTTTGTCCAGCAGAGTCACGCAGGCGTCGAGAAAGGTTGGAGAGACACGTCATTAACCCAGGGACAAGTTGTCGCCGCCATGCTTTACATGCTAATTTCAATGCATATGTGCTGTAAAATATGTGTAGAGGAGTTACTGCAAGGATGAAGAATTTAATTTCTATTGGAGGGATTTGAAAGTAGTTTCACCGCTTCTCAAAAGTAATCACATTGCTTTCATTACTTCCGGCCAGCTGTAATTTCTAATCTACTTTAATTATATTTCGTTAAAGCCTAGAAAAATAATTGGTATTGAGATTTATTTAAATTACTGAGGTAATTTCGCCGTCACTGCAGTGAATTCTGCCTTGTGTATCTCTGGTACACGCGTGATTATGGAGTACTAATTAGGCACGTGGCAAAAACAATGACAGAAACGTTTTCGAAATAAAATCCCTTGAGCAGTAGAGTTAACCTGCCATAATGCTTCTCCCGTTCGTCCTGCATACACCTAACTGTGTAATTCACCATACATTTTTTTTTTATTCTGCAAGGAAAGCAATGGACTAGAAAAAAAAAAAAGTAATCTAGCGGATTAGCATGGTCGGTATTTCATTCGGCTTTCCTTTTTTTTTTTTTCTTTCTTTGAGTGATGCCATACCCGTTCGCTACACCGCCCTCTGCGCGGTAGACTTGCCAGCGCGAACCGTACGCCATCTATCTTTTTTTCCATCAGAATATTAAGAAGGACGAATTAGTGTCAAGGCAGCCATTACATCAGGATTAAAAACTTCTTTCTTGCAGGGAAACACAACGAGTCTTTTCTTTCTTACTTCGTTTCCCGGAGCTAGATGATCAATTTCTCTCCGCAGCATTAAAAATGTCCACTAAAAAAAAAAAAAAAACGTACACGAGTTTATCGGCGTTATGCAGAACACTTGGGCTAGCCGGCTCTCACGTATAGCCTATACATTCTCATGTGTGCACATTTAAATAATAAAAAAAAAGGTCTACATTTGCCAGGTTTCTGCAACGCTATAAGAGAACCGTGCTTCCGAAGCCGTAGAAATGATAGAATTATGTACGTGTTTCGATTGTTCACGAAAAATCAGTTCGAATGTTTAGCAAGGTTATGTAAATTTGGTATACGTATCCCATTCTTAAAAGCTGCCTTACCTCCTGCTTTGATGCGCTCCTTGTGTTCCAATACAACTTTGCTTCTCTGGAAATTGACCCGCATTCTTATTAAACAGTACACTGCAAACAAAAAGCCTTCTTAAGTGCATTTCTTTCTTTTCTTCATTGTTTGTTGGACCTTATCATTTAGACACAGAAAACACAATATGGCGCTTCATTTCCTGTGCTGTGGTGAACATTTACCTAACTGAAAGTGTATATGTAGACATTGTAAAGTTGTTTGATGCGATGTATTTCTCTTATACTTTATTTTTCTTTTTCTGTTTTTTTTTCTATAACATATCTTTATAGTCCTTGCTTTGTACTATGCTGTGACGTCCTGCATACGCTGTTTTATGGAATGCTCCATACAATATGTGACATAAAGCTTACGTATATTGCACCATCTGTATGTTATGAACAAGTGTATCTCGTGATCTTTGTTTTACCTTATTGCTATCCCGCCAATGTTTTTCACATTTATCGTTGTAGTCATTTCTTCTTTTTTCTTTGCGCTGTTAGGGTGGTTTACCATTTTGTTGTTCTATTGCTGTCTGGAAAACGGAGCCATGGGCAACGTCAAACCTTACTGGCTTTTGTCAATACATCGAATGCATCTTGGAATAAAAGTTGGTTTGATTTGATTTGATTATTGGAAGTAATTATTGGTTCATGTGGCCCATTGCAAGTACAATGACGTAATTCGATTCTAATACCACTGAATAATAACCGTATGAAGTAATTTGTCACTGTACTTCGTGACAAAACAGGAATGCCGTATAAGCACAAGCCCCCTAAACGGTAGTGTGCTACTGAATATATAACATGCGATGGTTGCAGCTAACTGCGGGTTCCATTGACCCATGGTGCCACAGAAATGATGTGATGCAATTGGATTATTGAAGTGTCCGTTGTACCTTAGGTTGTTGTAATGATGTAGGTAAATATTAGATGCACTTCCCGAAAAAAAATGGAACGGCTGTTTCCTTTAATAATTCCACCGAAGGCCGGCTCTAAATGGAAATGTCGAATTAATAAACAGCTTTTGTTTTCAAGAAGTACGTGTGATGCTAGATAGATAGATAGATAGATAGATAGATAGATAGATAGATAGATAGATAGATAGATAGATAGATAGATAGATAGATATAGTGGCTCCGTAGGACATCACCCCGTTATTATTCCGTTATTTCTGGTGAATTGATGGTCCGCGTTCATAAATCATCCACACAGCTTATCTGTTCTGCGGAATGACTTCTTTTCTGGCTATTCATTACATATCAACACACACACACACACACACACACACACACACATATATATATATATATCTATATATATATATATATATATATATATATATATATATATATATATATATATATATATATATATATATATATATATATATATATATATATATATATAACACATGCTTTCCCTTGAACTCGTGATTTCCACATACACTAATCCATATATCCGCGTTTTGCGAGCGCTTGCGTCGCGGGGCCCGAGCCTTTAATGGTCACGATGCGTATAATGACCACGTGATGGAGTGGGTGTAAGTGTGTGTGTGTGTGCCACGATCAAAATAAAAAAAAGGGGGGGCGGGGGAGGGGGAGCCGCAGCGCGCAATCAACGACCTCCACAGTCAAAGGAAATGTGAATTCGTAAATGAGTGTATCAAAGAAAACCACCATCAATATCGATCTCAGCACCTGCATCCTTACATATATGTCCAACTTTGCAGTGTGTAACAGGTCTGCTGGAGGTTCGTAATGACTGCATCGCTCTTCGTCTTGCGTACTTGGTCTGGAGAGGTCGTTAGTGCCTCATAATCATCCGTTCTCGCTCACCGGTACATCGTAGACTTTACTTATCTGAGATGCGCGCGTGCGAAATGCATCATCTGGCTATAGATCATTTGCTGCGTCTTCGTTCGGTCGTATGTCTTTGCGTGTCCCGCTCAGCTTTTACCTATAAGCTATGCACCGCGCGCTTCCTTCCTTCTGCTACTGACCTATATTCCAGAGCCACTCGAGAAAGGACAATGCATGCAACATTTGACATGAATTACAGCTCGCTTTCCGGGGGTTCGCATGGGCAGAATACTATGCAATCTGGGCGTACGTTGGCGCTAATATTTCGGCAGCCAAGGATTACTTATGACCTGTGGATGAGGCGACGTTAAACTGTTTGAGCAGGACGTGTAATGAGATACTCAGCTATGGTAAGACTTTCTTAAAGAAAATAACAGTATGAATAACAGTATTGAAGAATGTCCATTTGTGATTACGAGGTGTAATCATTTTGAATTTGAATGTAAGTTTGTTTCGGTCTGGTAGAGTCACTCGGGGAAGCCAAGAGGTCTATTATGTGTCTTTCAGTTCACAGAAGTATTTGTTCTATGATATTCCTGTAGTGATGCTGATGACGATGCCAGCCATACTTGCGCCACAGTGAATAACGGTCTTAGAAATCAGGCTGTTGTGCACTCCTGACATGCACATGACTTCGTACGAATCCTAGCATAAGGTGAATGTGACATCTATTAAGTATTCTCCGCGTGAGTGCGGTTCTGGCGATTGCTGTAACGTGCTATATAAATGTGGTTTGTTTGTTTCGTTTTCTTTTACCTCGTGCGTTAGACCTGGTTTGATGATCGGCACGCGGTGGTCGCATTTTTAATGAAGCGAAATGTTGAGGCTCATGTTCTATGCGATATGTCGAGTGCACGTTAAAGAACCCCAGGTGGCTGAGCAGTCCGCTATACGGCGTCTCTCATAAATCATATCGTGGCCAGAAATGACTATTATTATTATGATCGGCATAGTGGTTTCGCGTGCAAACTTCCTTTGTCAGATGGGAATATAAAGTGACATATACTCGCGTCGCGTCAGCAGCACATCTAATGCTCGCTAAATCAAAGCAAGCAGGCTCCACTCTAAGCCTGCAGCTTGCCGCATGCATGCGTGCATTTATAGTAAACAACAACGAGCACGGCTTCTTTCACTCATCTCGCATATGGCTACCGATATATGAAACCAGCCAGACGTAACTGCTGGGTTGGTCAGTATAACCGAAGCGATCGAGAGCTGCACGTGATCGCGTTAGAGCAGATCAATAGCCAGCCTTTCCGCCTGCCCGTTATCTTCTTCCAACTTCACTCGCTCCAGTCTGCGTACACTCAAAAGCAAGGAACGTATATATCGTGTCTTTTTCGCTGCCGGGCAGCTTTGCGAGCTTTGTGACGGTCGTCCGTGAATAACGAATTAACCGGGCAGAAAAAAAGGTGGGGGGATGGGGGTGTGCACAGGATCGGTGTCCTCTCCGCACCTCGATCGCCGCACAGCGCGATCACCGACCTTGGTCGAGCGAGCGAGCGTTCTTGTCCGCAGAGCGGTTTGGCCACCTGCGAGCAGCTGATTGCATCCCCGGCTTTCGAGTAAAGGCAGCAAGGTGCAGCGAGAGAAAGACCTGCAGGCCGCGCCGTTCATCGGCCGCTGTGTGGTGGACTCGTATCTGCGCTGGAGGCGAGTGGTAAGGGGAGCGGCCATTCGCCTGCGTGCTTTTGTGGAGGCCGGCGGCGGTTGTTGGGCGCACTCAACGTCGTCGCCAGCCGGAAGCTGCCGCCGCTGACCCCGTGTAATGACGCGCCGAGCGCGCGGCCGGCCTGGCCGTGAGCGCTGCGCGACGAGCGCAGGCAAACACGACTGAGCGGCGGCCCCGAAAGGAAACGGAGCAGCGCCCCAACGTCGTGTGTATGCACAGCAGCAGGGGGGATGAGAAGGAAACTGTGCATCTATAGGAAGGGAGGAGAGCAAGCTGGCACTGCGGATGGGTCACCAGCCCTGGCGTTGCACTGACCCGCACTATATTGCGAGGGGATACAGCTGTTAGCGAGTGAGAAATGGAGTATCGCGCCGCACTTGAGGGGACTACGAAGGAACGAAGTCATGATATTCTTATCGATATATAACCGCCCGATTCGTGGCCAGTACCGTACAGTAAATGTTAGTCACGACGACGACGACGACGACGACGACGACGACGACAACAACAACAACAACAACAACAACAACAACAACAACAACAACAACAACAACAACAACAACAACAACAACAACAACAACAACAACAGAAGTTCCTGCAAATTGCTGCATAGCATTAGTACGGTTCTGCTTCATTTTTTTTTTTAACCTGACGGCATACTGATGTGTCCCCACCGTGCCAGCATGCCCCTATTGCTCCGAATTACTGCTTCGTACGGCTTGACCTGAAGAAACTGAAGAGTGCAAGCATCCCCAGAGATGTATGAGACAGGAGACGGCGCCACGGGTGATTTCATATACCGTACAGCTGTCTGACGCTTTTTGCGTGTATAGAGCTACTATAACCGTTGGACGGCAAATTCGTTTGTACGTACACATATGCGTCTTTGCTGTGGTCATTTCGTGTGTGATGTCACAGTGCATGCAATTTTGTAGCAGAGAATGCAGACGCCATCCGCGACCAGATGTCATGAGAACAGTTTGAACAAATGATGACGCTGGTGCCAGCGTTTCGACGTATACATTTGTAGTCCAAATGTGGGCTCCATCGGCATTTCTTGTTCAAACACTGTTCATTACTTACGGCCTCCCGTTTCCTCTGTCTTGTTCTAAAGAAGCAGTTGTCGGGCGTTTGCAGAGCGTACGGTTCTATATAGTAACACTTCGGTGAAATGCTCTCTGGTTGACCTCCATGCCTTCTGTTTCCTTTCTCCAACTCCTCCTTTGGTGGAATATACTCGATGGAATGATTAATGCTGTAGTTGAGACAGGAAGGCTTTTTCTTTTTTTTTCATGGAATTTCTGTCTACTGCGGAATATCCATTAGTATTGAAAGGACCAGCATTATTTCGCTTACTGAACTCTAAGTGTTGTTGCTGGTTTGACCGCTGAAAGGAAGGAACCCCCGTCCGCAAAGTGTGTGCGGGTCGAGCCGACGGCAGGAACATGTGCACATAGGAACATGTACCAAATCATAGATGAGTACATGTACGCATGCACACATCTATGATTGCGTATGGATATATAGGAGCATATGAACGTCTATGAGTATACACGGTAGCCAGTGACCGGTGATGCGGTAGACGTGGACATGACATTTGACGGATATGTTTGGCAAACGCATGTACGTGCGCTGCTGCCTGCAAATAAGTAATCTTCGCGCAATAGCCGCAGAATCCTCGGCGTATGGTTCGGGTATGCATTCCGTATTATACGACGAAACAATCTAGTTATGCATAGAGGATTGATAGAATGCAGGGCAAATATGATAGCTATAACTGAATGGTCAATCATGTATATTTCGTACTTAGCTTAACGTCAACGGCGCATGTAAACTTCGAACGAATATTTCAGTAATGTCAACGAGCCCGTGCGTAGGCTGCATTGACGGGGAAGATGAGGGTACGCTTAATGATTTCTATCTTTAACGCTGTGAAGCTCATTCTGACGTTCATTATAAATCAATGTTCTTGACTAGTTTGTTTGACATTTAGAACGATAGAACTGTGATGGAGACAAAGAACATCATTTAAGAACGCTCGCACAAAAGCGTTTTCGGATCCCCTTCTATTTTGACACTTGACCCCGGGGAACATTGTTCGTTCCAAAGTATCCTGACGCACTTCCCTGTCTTTGTGCCGAAGAAGCGAAAGAAGAACAAATAAGACGATAGAGATGATGTAGCGGAAAACTAAATGCGTAGAGGCTGCACGCCATGAAGTATCAGTTCAGAAAAAGCTATGTTGGAATGCTACGAAAGGCTTTCGCTGACTATATTGATCATAAGTGAAAGTTTGTGCATGGTCACATGGTTTTGAATACATCTTCCGTGCCCCTTCCAGCTACGTATTTGCTGTAAAGAGTCACGACGGATGTCATTGAACAAGTCTAACACTGTATTTGTTCTTATGTTAGCAGCACCGATTAGCCCTGGCTACTATTAGCTGAATGACAGCTGGTGTTAGCTGAAAATAGCCATATTATTGCTAAAGTTGGCCAGTGTTGCCTAACACTATTTATCTATTGGCTAAAGTTCGTAAGCGTGAGCTAACCATTATGGCAGCTAATGCTTTCAGTTAAATTGAACTAACCGTGACCATTCTCTATCATAATAACATTGCATTCTCCAATATATATCTAATGGATCGAGCTGTCTGCCTTTTTTTTTTTTTTTTTGTTCTCTGTCAAAGCCGCTTATACCTTTTCACTACTGCAGCAAAGACATCAGTCAGCAACTAGCTGCACGCAGCTCCCATCTGAGCTTCTCGATGATCGACGCATCTCCATTGTGCATCTAATAAGAAGCTTGCGTGTATATCCTTGCACACGCACCTTTGTTCATTTGACTTCGTTTTTATTTTCTCGAGCCATTACCTCGGCGAATTCGTTTCAGCTCTCCCACGACCTGTTCATCTCCCAAGCCTCACGATCAATGAGCGCATGCCTGTACCTATACATCGCACTCTACACGTCCTCAGCGCCGAATTTCGCAGGCACTGCCGGTGTACACTACACATGCAAGTGTGTACTACTGGGGCGCCCATGAATACATAATGGCCCAGGGCGGGACCGCGCGCGGTGCTTCACGCACGAGTTTCTCTAGTGCGGATAGTGTATACACAGATATACGTTGTTGCTTCTGCTTCTAGTTCGTACATAAGACACGCGCGCACGGTTCACGCTTGGATCGTGACAAAGGGAGCATCTCGTCCGAGATGGCGCGCCGTGATGCTCTTTCTCGATAAAAGACGCCACCTCGTATATGTACGAGGCTTGGGTGCGCGTACACACTGTACACAACGGCCTGCGCGTGCGTTTCTTTAAAACGAATGGCCGCACGCGATATGGAGCAACCACATCGCCTCGGCTACACGGGAGTGCAACCGGTTAGTGCGTTACAGTACGCGCCTAGTGGTCGTGTAAGTATGGACGACGGAGATTTGCGTGGATGCACTGTTGATTATAAACGCGGCGCGCACGCGCGCGCACAACGAGGTGCCCTGTCTGCAGGGGTCAGGCGTCGAATGCCCACGCGCGCGCTTTCCTTGCAGAAACAAAAAGCGCCGTGATTTACGGCCATCTCCCTTCTTTTGTTTCACCCGCCACGAGCGGAGCGCTGCAGTGAAGATGCCGCGAACATTTATTATCGCAATCGCGGCTCGCGAGAGGTGCTTTCAGCGCGACGAAAGAGGGGGGACTTGTCTTCGAGTGGTCGAGAGCTTTGGGAGAGCGTTTTATTCGGGGCTGCGGGTTGAATTCTCGGAGCTTTTTTCTTGTTGTTTTTCTTTTTGAACATTTACCATCGTCGTCGTCTCTTCCTTTTGTCTCGCATATTATGCGTCCGCGAGCGGCTATTATACACCTGCTGCGAGCAAGTGCACTGCTTCGGTTCTGGTCGTTTAAAAGCGAAGATCGGCCACTTGTATATTCATAACGCGCGTTTTGTGATCGGTGCAGCAATGGGTTTTCTGCACGACTCTGTACAAGCGATTGAACGCTTTGCTTCACGTATGCAGCACGAACATATGGGCTAGCTGGCCGCATTAGTAAGGAATTGAGTTTCATCTTGTTCGTGATTAATGGTATACTGAGAGCTTGTTCACAAACTTCGTCGCCCGTTGTTGAAAAAAAGACGTTGTACTCATTGTTTTCTCGTTCCATGCGGATGAGAACTTCACGGTCTGGCGGCGAGAGAGACGACCTCTCACCTTTCGGGACCTTGCTCCCTCTGTTCGTGGAGCGCACGTGCTTATAGAGTGTCAGTGATTGGACATCGGTACACAAAACGTGCGAGCTCGTTGAGTATTCAGTTGTTAAGCTTGCCTGGCCACTCGTGACGCGTGGGCGATTCTGCGAAAGCTTGTTTTGCGCAAATAGGGCCATGTGGGCTCTGATAGAGGCTCTGACAGCTCTGTCTTCGTCTATGCTGTCGTCAACAATGGAAGCGAGACTGTTATACAGCTGTATTATCTCCCTGACATCCGCTTTTCCTTTTTTTCCCCCTTTACAACTCAGCTAACAAACCTTCGTTCAGTGCTTCGCGTTCGTGTGAAATTGTCAAATAAAGAAAATAGTTAACAGCTGTCAGAAGAACAAGAAAGTTGGTTATGTGTGCATCTGTCTGGCCTGATCTAGTCTGTTTCTGGTCACTCACTCACTCACTCACTCACTCACTCACTCACTCACTCACTCACTCACTCACTCACTCACTCACTCACTCACTCGCCTTAATTAACCTCAACCCCCTCTCCCTTTTCCCTTCCCGATCCCCCGAATGTGACCACGGTATAAAACTATAAAAGAGCTTCGTTTTATGTATCTAGAACAACCATGCCGAGTTAACGCCCATCACGCAAGTGCGCTGAGGGGAGGTCAAGAGAGCGTTTTATTTCCTTTTTCTCTTTCCAAACTCATTACGCACGAAACATACTAGCAACACGTACTCAAAACGCTGCAAAAACCACTCCCAGCTTTTGGCAGCTATATAGACCAGGTCATCAGCGGTGCGTCTTGCTCTTGTACAAATATTCAGGCGTCCCTTGACCGGAACGGGTTATGCGTCGCATATAGCATATATATACACGTGTTCGATGGACGCAACTGCGGTTCCGTGCTGGACGCTCACGAGTTCCTTTGCGCTTCCTTCTCTCTCTCTCTCTTCTTTCTTTTTTTTTTGGGGGGGGGGGGGGCGACGGGGGGAGTGGAAAGGGGCTTCCACCTTTGAATACCCGCAATGTTTTGTGGCGATGCGACCCAGGGATGTAACTGGTGCCACGGCAGCGTAGACCACCGCCCACGTGTTCGTGTATACAGCTGACCGATTTTTCACGGAAACTGCAGGTGGTCGTCGATCCGCTGACTTCGTGTACGCACACGTGAGCACAGACACCGCTGCCTCGGCCGAGCACGCATACGTCCGTCTGACCTCGTATCAAATGCGGCCCCCATTTCGTTGGCGCCAAGCAACGGTCACCCGTGTATACAGTACATGCGCTCCAATTATAGTTAGTTGCGTGCAGTAGGCAAACATTAAGCCCTCGCTTTCGGTCACTTTAAAAACTCCACGTAAGCGTTGACGGGTACACATGTTGCATTTATTCACATTTAGACAGCCTACGTGCAGATCTAAGGGAAGTGTAAATAGACACGAATACAATTGTTACAAGATTGAGAAGCTTATGCATGCATGGCTGCCTAAGCTTGAAAATCCAGATGCTAATTTGAGCAACAGCTGGGCGTGGTTTGCCAGGAGCCGTAACGTTGCGCACTATATTAGGTCCAATGTCCAGCCCTTCAAAACAGCGTCGTGCTTTCGGTATATTGCTGAACTACCTGTCAGAAATTAGCCTAATCAGAAAACCGTAGCTTCACAATTTCGTGTCGAAAAGCCTATGTTTAATCTGCCATATCGCCTGTACACTTCACTTGGGCGTTTCACATTTACTTTTATTTTCTTTTTTCCTTAGCTCTCCTCTTAAATCTTTATACCCCTTCCCCATCCCTATACAGAGCATGTCAGCGGTAGCCATATCTGCCAAAATCTGTTTTTCCAAATAAAGAGTCTCTCTCTCTCTCTCACACATGCTAATGAAACATGTCAGGTGTTATATCGGCATTTTGCATAGAGTATATGGACTTGTGAGATTGCGTGTTTTTCCAAGTAATGTTTAATGATTCTTTATAAGCCAGCGGATTCGGCCCGCATTGACAAACCAGCTGTTGTACATATAAATCACTTGGCTGTGAAGAGGCTTCGGCTAATATAGTGTCCGCAAACATATTGGAGGCATGGCAATCGCTTGATGCCAACCAACAAAAAAAAAAAAAAAACGAATAAATAAAACAAAATAAGTCTAATTGCGGGATTATTTGTTGATAATCACGGAATCACGTACATCATTAAGACACACTTATTTCAAAAAAAAAAAAAATGAAAAGGGGGTGTGTTTCTCTTTGGAAAGAGTCAATTCATGCGTCGCAGAACGACAATAACCTTACGCAAGCAAAAGGCAGCGCTTCCAAAATTGATCCTGCTGTGAATTTCTTGAAATTTATCCTCAGCGCAGCCCCTTCTTATTGTAACATTTCCACCAACTATAGCTAAAAAGCTAAAAAGTCTACAACGGAAAGCAAATTATTCTGCCTTAATGATACTCCCCTAACCTCGCCTTTCATTTTCTTTCTTTTTTTTTTTATTACAGGCTCCAGCCAAGGACCGGACGACGTCCTATTCGCCACTTCTGCAGCTGGAACATCGGTATGCGATTTTGACACCACTGTAGATTGGCTTTCGAGTGACAAATTTTACTAAGTTTATTTTTCCTATTCGCTGTGGACATCACGAGTGCGCGTAGCAAGCTAGATTTGCTTCAAGAACCAGCGCACATGAAATGGTTGCTATTGTTCGGCGCGAACAATTCATTAAAGGGGCACTGACACCAAAATTTCGCTGCTAAGATAGCCTGCGGGATCGATTTTCGTGGACATACAGACGTCATCTACCAAATCTCAATGGCGAACACAGCTCCGAAGGTAATTTAAATGAATATTGAAGTTCGCATGCGCAATCGAGCGCTAGACGCCGTACGTCGCGACATCGACAACAGCAAAGGTGACCTGAAGGGGACCCCCAACTTCCGCGACGTCACCACGGCAGCCGAGCTCCGACAGTGCAGCTAGCAATGATGGCGTCATAGGCCGCCATTGCTTATTCGCTGCGGCTGCGTTAGTAGACTGGCGGCGACGCCAGACCTCAAGAAAATAGTTGCCACCCAACAACGATGACAGCAACAGCGACAACAACGCGCAGGACGTGCGACAGGCGAAAGAAAACGAGCACGCTGCGGTTGTCGTGCGGAAGTGCGTCACAGTTATGTGTGCTCATGTGGACGAACTCGTTTACTCCATTGCGAGCGCTAGATGGCGCCAGTTTCACCGGGCGCACCGGCGCCTTGTCGTTTTTTGAGCTCTCCCTAACCAAAACTGAAACTAGTGGGTAATAAACAGGCCGTAAATAATTATCTGACGCGCGCTGGTGCAAATGATGTGCCGTGTTATGGCTAACAGGTCCCCAGCTACGTATTGCAGCGAAAAAACAGCAGACGAAAATTTTCAAGCTTTCGAACCAATAAAAAAAAATAGAAAAGACACTCAAAGTCAGTTTTACGGCAGCAAAAGCTGTACGAAGGAGGGGGCAGTGGTTCGCCTGCGTTTCCTTTGTGTTTCTTCTGTGTTTGTCGCCGGCGTTTTCGCATTTTTGCTTATTTTGGTCTCATTATGCGACTAATTACCCTAAACGAGTGTCTTTTATTTTATTTCACTAATCTGGTTTATTTTAACCGTTCTTAATCGGGACCCATGTAGTTTATTTTTCATCGCTGTATGCCTTACGTAGACCTGTGTTTTGTCGTGTGTGACGCCCTCAGAGAGACGACACCTCGGTAGCCTAAAGTGCACCGCACTCAGGCAAAAAAAAAAAAAAAAAAAAAAAAAGAAGAAGTCTGGTTTGTGAATGCGGCTCGAGGTCGTGTATGTTCGACCCCGAGCCCACTGACGCCAGCTCTGTAGCATATCATCATCATCATCATCAGCAGCAGCAGCAGCAGCAGCAGCAGCAGCAGCAGCAGCAGCAGCAGCATCCTATTGTTAAGTCCACTGCAGGACGAAGGCCTCTCCCAACAATTTCCAATTTACCCTATACTGAGCGAGTTGGTTCCACATTATGCCCGCGAACTTCTTAATTTCATCGCGGCATCTAACCTTTTGCCTGCATCAGAGGTAGCTGATAGTGGACTGCACTAATTTAACCAGGTCAAGACTGGCCATTCCTAAAGAGAAACGGATATATCCAGACTTGAAGGCCAAGGCAGCGACAACAAAAGGTTGAGGGGAGTGGAAGAAGGAGGGCAGAGGATATTCTAATACGGCGAACGAACTGGCGCGCCGCGGTCGGTTAAATAAAGTCACGCTCTCGTTCGGCTTATAGCTGGCTTCGTAAGTGGAGTACTCGCATATATAGCCTCCTTGGAACCGGAGATACAGCTCTCTACGATGACCTCCGGTCAGCGCCAAGCGTGGGTATGCGATAACAGCGCGTTTTTATTATTGTTGTTTTATGGTCGTTCAATGATGAAAAGGCTCCGTCAAGTCAAGGTTATTGCCAGTCTTGTCACCGTTGCATGGTAAGAGAGTTTCCGAGCGTTTTGAAAAAAAGGCTTCTAGGGGCATCTTCACGTGTAATGGCACGAATAGGGTAATTATACAAAAGCAGCAAAAAATAAATACAGACATATAATTTATAACAATCAGTAAGAAAATAATTAGGTAAGTTTGATTGCTTTGAGGGGTTTCATATCCCAAAACCACGATATGATTATGAGAGACGCCGTAGGGTGGGTTCCGGCAGTTTCCACCGCCTGGGGTTCTTCAGCGTGAACTAACGTAGCACTGTACACGGTCCCCAGCATTTCGTTGAGCTTCTATCGAAGTGCAGCCGCCGCAGTCGGGATATTTAGGTAAGTTGAAGTTACCCGTAAAAAAAGAAATCGGGTATATACGACCAAGAACAGATGCCACGTGCACTTACTTACCCCGCCAGGGCGGTCTAGTGGCTATGGTACTCGGCTGCTCATGCATAGGTCGCGGGATCTAATCCCGGCCGCGGCGGCTGCATTTCGATGGAGGCGAAATGTTGAGGCCCGTGTGCTGTGCGATGTCAGTGCACGTTAAAGAACTCCAGGTGGTCGAAATTTCCGGAGCCCTCCACTACGGCGTCTCTCATAATCATAGCTTGTTCTGAGACGTTAAACCCCACAAATCAATCAATCAATCAATCAATCAATCAATCAATCAATCAATCAATCAATCAATCAATCAATCAGTCAGTCGGTCAGTCAGCCAGTCAGGTCAGTCAATCAATTAATTAATTAAGCAATCATGTGCATTTACTTGCGTGTGCGCCCCTTAATCCTGGTAATGCGAACAGAGTACAGGGGAAGTATCTTCATCATGACGCTTTATTGGCATACCATAGCTAACAACTAAGGAAGTCATGATTGTGGCGTCTGTGCTAAAGCTTTTGTTCAACCTACACTTTGTCTCTGAAACATACAGCTGCCGTGTTTTGTCGCCACGGGTGCACATGCGAAACGTTCTTAGACAAATCTTTTCATTTACTTATGTCCGCGATAACTCATTGATTTTGTCATTGCACGGCCTTCTAAATGATTGTTGTTCTTTCAAAAATGTTGTCAAAGAGGCCTTACAACGCTTTTTGAACATAGATAGTCAGAAAACGGAGTCGTTCAGTCATGGAGGCACTTCTGATCAAGTGAGCCAGATATTACTGCACTGCACGCAAAAAGCAATTTCCCAGTCGGGTTTAAAGCACAGCAGGAAATCGCCCGTTCCTCTCCCCACAAACGACGTCACTGGGGCACAGACTCTAAGTTGTTTGACTTTTTACGTTGCCGCTTAAAGGAGTACTGACACGAATTTTTGACATCCTCGTATTATTGCTGTAAATGAAAGCACTGGCGTGAAGAACCCCATAAAGAGTATCATGGTGCCTCACAAGGCAATGAATATATTTTTAATACGGCTTCCATAAAAGCCCACTTTCGGTTTCGATTTCGAGGGGGCGGTTTCCTAGTGACGTATCAACATAGTCTGAGTCACGTAGGGACAGAAATTCGTGATAGCGTCGCTGCAACTCCGTCGTCTGTGGTCAATTACACGTGGGGAACGCAAACAACGACGATTTCACGGTCGTCCAGTGACTCTGATAGCGATTTCGGCTATTTTAAATAGACTGTGGTTATACGTCATCGTAGTGTCCATCGCGCTGGGGCTGGCTTGCAGTACTGGGCGACGAAAACTTTAAAACCAAACTAAAATACTTTGTACGTGTTTCCTAGCTTTCGTGTGCGGAAGGCGTTAACAATACATGGCTAGGAAACGAAAAATGCACATTTTTAGCCGCCGCAAAATCATGTCAGTACTCCTTTAAGAGAGCGTACGCACATTTTCGTTTCTTGTTAAATTCGAAACGAACAAATAAAGGGTAGCAGGTGGTCTTTTTTGCGATCGTGAAATCAGCCATGGCTCTTTCTGCCTCAAACGACATTGTCTGTACCCCCAGTGACGTCATCTTTTGAAAGGAGAGCGGGCGCTTTCCAGCTGTGCTTGAAACCAAAGTGCGAATTCCCTGGTGCGTGCCGTGCAGTAATATTTGGATCACATGATCAGCGGAGCCTCCAAGATTGACCGGCGCCGTTTTCTCACTTAGTTCCAAAAACGTTGCAGGGACCCTTTAAAAGAAACCCTCAACACTGTGTTCGTACTTACTTTCTTATTCAGGGCACGTCGTACCGGGCCAGTATCGCATTATCTTATTTTCAGACCAATGGCAGGGACCAAGCAGGTTGAAGCCTGTTCGGAGCCTGACGGCACCTGCTCAATGCTCGATGGAACCTGTTGGTACCTGTTGGTAACCTAACGAAAGCACTGTTGGATCCGCTGTAGGGACGAGTAAGCCACCCTGTTGAAGCTTGATGGAACCTGTTGGAAGCCTGATGAAAACGTCGTATGATCCCTTATTGGCGCAAATAGGCGGTTTTTTTGCCAAGCGAAGTCAGTACTCCGCGGGCTGTAAAGGCAAAAGCTTCGCCTTAACAGTGAAGCACTATAGCACTATAGCGCCATCCGACGCAGCTTCCATCGCCTTCTTGTAACTGAAGTATGTTTTCTCGCATATTCAAATTATACGGAGTCGAAGCTTACAATCTCTGACAGATTGAGAAATTCAGTTTTCACTGACACACCTGCGACATGGCGGATTGCTTGCTGAGTGAGGCGCTTTTGGAAGCGGCGGTAGCTTGGAATTATTGTTTCCACCGTGGATGCCTGCGCCGGTTTTTCTGCGACACGATGCCGATCGCGTTAAAAATGCGTGGATGTCGACGGCCTGAACCTGGGCGTGAACGGTGGTGTAGCCTTAGAATGTGTTAAGCAGTTATGCCACTGCAATGACCTTAGCGTTCGACTTTCATTAACTGATCACCTCTTTCTTTCTTTCTTTCTTTCTTTCTTTCTTTCTTTCTTTCTTTCTTTCTTTCTTTCTTTCTTTCTTTCTTTCTTTCTTTCTTTCTTTCTTTCTTTCTTTCTTTCTTTCTTTCTTTCTTTCTTTCTTTCTTTCGTCCCCCATGCGTCGGAAATCGCAAAAGCCGTCCGGCGAACCGAGAAATAGAAGGACATGGAGACCCAACTGACGCAGGTCGGAGTAACCTTCGCCCGAGGTTGAGCCTATATTTTTGCCGAAGGCTGGTTATTCGACGTGGAATGAGATGGGTGGAGGGGGCGTGCAGGAAAATGTGGCAAGTTCGAGAAAGGGTGCGGGGTATGGGTGTTAATTTTGCTTTCTTTTTTCCTGCCTCATTCCTCGTCTAGTCGTTCTTACACCCCACGTTTTCTTTCCTTTTATTTATTTATTCTTAAGTCTCGTAGGAATTATCATCGGTTTTCTAACGGATGGCGACTCATCGCAACGGCCGGAAATCTGCAGAGTGTAAGAAATCTGCGCCAGTAGAAGCGTCGAATGCGAGCCTTGTTCGCGATTGTCTCCGTTTCAGTGCGCGAAGAAAATCCTTCAACGTCGCCACGTTCGACAGGATGGACGGGCCGTGACCGTCGCCTAACGGAAACTGCAGTTCTCGAATTCTGTTCGCAGACTTCGCCGGCTCGAATGTTTCTTTGTTTTGTTTTTTCGAAGCTACGGAGAGAGAGAAAGAGCACAGAAGAGGAAAGGCAGGGAGGTTAACCAGACGACCGTCCCGTTTGCTACCCCGCACTGGGGGTCAGGGAATGGGGAATAGAAAGAGGAGGTTAGGAAGAAAGCGAGCACTGCACGCGCACAGGATTACGGCCGGAGTCTAACGTCGGCGTTACTTTGGCATCGGCGGTTTCACCAGTGTGTTTCTTTTCTCCCCTAGAAGTTGCCCCTGTTCAGAGTCACTCTGTCACAGCCCCTGGTAGAATGCTTTTTTTGTGTGTGCAAGAGACTAGCCTGCCCTCCATCCCCTTCCCACTTCTCCTTCTAGTTCAACATATTAAGAGGCCATATAGTGTACCACCAGATTTGTTTCCCTTCTTTTCTCTTTATACCCCGTCGCCCAGTGCAGAGCAGCCAGCCGGTCTGCACGAACTGAATCTCTACGCTTTCTATCATGTTATTTTCTCTCTCTCTTCCTTTTAGATTGCTTAAGGTTAATTGTTTCTGAATTACAGATTTTATTTTTGTTTTTCGCTTTAAGGAACATTCTTTAAGCATGACCTTTTTTCTCTCCTTTTAGATGTTCAGTTCATGCACAGATATTCCTCCCTCAGCTGCCACAATGTCGCCTTCGCTGACAGTAAACGCTGATAATCATCATGAATCACTACCACGACCTCCACTGCTGCCACTACTGCAGGGTACACCTTGTTGTGTGGCGAAACTGGCTTTTCGTAGTTTGGTGTGCGGTCTACAGGTGACGCCTCGGTAAGATAATCCGACACGTCGTTCGCTACTATAGCAGCCTAAACGCGTCCAAACGATAGCGGAACAATCGCAGATTGCCAAGCTATACAAAAAAGCCTATGTAGAAAACACCTGAATCAACCAAAAGGACGCCCGTACAGCTACGGCCACTCCAGTGGTGTCTCACTGGATGTTCTCTGCGCAGAATTACCGACGTTACGTTTCGAACACTTGCGTATAATGGTCAAAATTTTAAGCGCCGCACTGCGTGCACTCGCCCCGCGCGGCCAGCTTCATCGGTCGAAGTAATTCAACCGCAACCCAGAGGCCTGTCCTTCTCTCTTTTTCTCTCACACGCGTTCTGCATGCGCTGCGCGATCACAACATTAAAGCACTCCTCCCCCACCATCGTTTCTCCGTTTATATTTCTCTGCACACTTCCTCCTGCCACTACCAGCAGCCAAGGGCGTAAAGGTGTGCGCCGTCGTTTGGGCCGCCGACCGGTCCGTTTGGTTCGTGAGGTTTGCCGCCGAGCAACAATTAAAAGGAGAGGACGACCACACTTGGCCCTCCCTGGGAGCACGCCGTTTCACCCGCCGCCGCCGTCGCCTAAAAGCGCAGGAATGGCGCCCATAAATACCTTTAGTTGAGCCACCAGTGGCCGGAGTGTACATTAAAGGAACGACGAGCTTCTTAACAGGGCCCCCTTCGTGTCGGCATGTATCCCACTGAAGCACCTGCTCGCGTCTGTTGGTCTGCTGACGTGCTTTTCTCACTGAAGATGATGACATTCTCCGGAGGCCTAGGCCTTCGGCTTCGTTCATTTGGTCCTCTTTCAATGCTCAAAAGCCAACTCCAGCAGTTTGTCAGTGGCGTAGTCAGTCCACTCTCACTCACTCACTCACTCGCTCGCTCGCTCGATCGATCGATCAATCAATCAATCAATCAATCAATCAATCAATCAATCAATCAATCAATCAATCAATCAATTGAGACACGCCGGCAGTAATAACACGCTTCCTTGCTCTAGTTTGTACAAACGCTTCAAATGTCACATAACCACCTACGAAGGAATGGGAAGAATTCATTGTAGCGGACAAACTGCTGTCAACCAATATTTTGCTGCAGTCTCATTAATATATACAGGAGCGTGGAAAGTAGTATGCAAGGGAGTCGTGAACCTCACAGCATGAGAGGTCATGTCGTTTGTTTATGTTATTTTTCTTCTTTGTGCACTCAGTGAAGGGCTGCAAACTTTTATGATAATGAACGTAGTGTCCTCCATTACTCTAAAGCGGAGAAATTATTGAATCAATAGATGACGACTAACGAAGAGCGGCGGGGTACAGCAGCCCGAATGGACCTCTGCACGAAGCATAAGCACGTTCTTGTGCTTCCTTTCCGTTTAAACAAGGTTAGACCTTTATTCCCAGCGGTATCTTTGCGAATAAGAGAGATAAACAAGAAAGGGAAGGTGCGAATTTTCACAAGAAAACTGCGTCTGATCGACAACCTTGCGCCGCGAACGGGAATAGTAAGCCAAGGTAAGCGCGCAATACCTTAAAGAGGAACTTCCAATGACACTGATAGTCGTGTATCAGGCAGGATGGTTTTAGTTTGCTGAGAAGCTTATGGATAATTTGAAATAACCGAATGAACGAAGCCTTCAAACCGAAACCAAACGGGTAGATGCTTCGTACAGCGTGTATGCCATTACGTCGCAGCCTCCCCACCATCAGAAATATGTAGCTGGTGCGAGAAAAATGAAAGCTGCGATGTGATCCAACTAATATTGAGTTGTGCCATCTTTTCTGAGCTTGACACCGACGATTCGAGCGCTGGTCTCACTGTTTTGCTTTTCACCACCCGCCTGCTCGCGCAGTCAGCGTTGAAATTAATGACGTCAAAAATTTTAATATTCATTTTCAGGTAAACTATACATCTTTAAACTTCCTGCCTTGGCATGTATTATTACAATACCGATGAGAACGTATATTGAGAATTTTGTTGAGATCCGTGGACACAGAAAAATCTCCCAAGGTTCCCTTTAGTCGCCGCCTTCCCACCGAATGACAACGCTTCGTCCCGTACACCTGACAAGAGTGGCCGGACGCAGCTTAGAAGTAGTCGTCGATATAGTTTGCGCAGCTTAAGCAACTTCACTGTATAACGGGTTGTAAATCCATGCAGGCTGTATACTACTACTTAATATATCACTTTTTTTTTCTTGATTCGTTAGCTCCCGTGGTTAACGAAAAGCTTCAGCCAGGCACGGCCCCACCGCCGCTCGGTACCGCAATGCACTGCAGGCCTGCTTGAGGGCATGCACTGATTGAACCAGGTTGACCCGGCCCGATGAGAGTTGGGCCGGTTGAAGAGAGCAGGGGAGGTCGGTAACACTCTGATTCATGGACTTAATCGCTGCCTCGCGCGGCCGCCACCTCGTACGCGCAGTTCCAAAAGGCGTTCATCCAAGACGAGAGTCCCAGGGTTATACACTGTTCGTGATCCTAGTTAGCGTTAACTGCCGCGAGCGTGCCCTTGCCGCCTTCCTGTTGTAGTTTCGTTTGTTCGAGTTGCGTTTGCTGTCTTTCTTTTTCTCTCTCTTTCGTTCTTGCTTTCTGCGCTCGGAGTGGGAACGAGTTTGACCGGAACTTGTTAGTTCACGTTGGTTAGAGCGATCATGGTCGCTCCGCGTAAGAGGAAGGCCAGCCGGATCCCGTCGAGTTACATTTCATAGAAGGCGTTGTACGTTCTGGGCAGGGAAGCTGTCGCAGCAGGGTCCTTTCACGCACGTCGTGGTGATTTTTTTCTTATTTTTTGTATATGTACACGGCAGCACGTAACCACGCGTATTATTTCATTTGTCCTGCAGCGTAGATGTAGCTATACGTTGCTTCGGTTTATGTGTACGTGCGCAAGGTTGTAAGATCGAATACCTGTCGTGGTGGCCTGTATGTAGACCGGGAACGCACCAGAAGTACACGTGTTTTAGGTCTCCGGAAGTGTGCCAGGGATCAGTGGGTACACGGGGGTTAGGTGCGACAGGAACCGGGCTTGAGCACTGTCTTCCACTGGAAGTTCAGGCCTCACATTCATGTCGCCTGGCGCCTTAACAGTGGTCTCCTCTAAGGACGTTATCTAATATTTTTGTCAATATTTTAATAAACTCTTTAACCAGAATAGGAGCATCCTTCTGACAGCACTAACACTCTTTTCGTCAATGTTTTTATTGCTAATGATTTGATGCATCATACAGATTCGTGAACGTTAGGGACGAATGGGAAGTACGTTTCCTTCGGCTTCCCTACTGCTGAGGACATGCGACAAACATTCCGACTAGTTTGCCTTCTTCTTTCTCTTCTCCGTCACCGCCTGTCGGCGATCATCGTCGACATCCTACCTTGGAGAAGGGACAAGGGTGGATGTAATTGCAAAGGAGCAGGGGATATGGCAATATTTGAGCGGCTTAACAGGCGCACATAAACACTGTTAATGCACTAACTCTCGATACGTGTGCCGCCCCGCCACGGTGGTCTAGTGGTTATGGCACTCGGCTGCAGATTAGAAGGTCGCGGGATCGAATCCCGGCCGTGGGGGCTGCATTTCGATGGAGGCGAAATGTTGAGGCCCGTGTACTGTGCGATGTCAGCGCTCGTTACAAAACACCAGATGGTCGAAATTTCCGGAGACGCCCACTACGGCCTCTGTCATAGTCATCATGGTTTTGGGAAGTTAAACCACATAAATAAATCAGTCGATATGTGTGACAACAAGAATTCTACCACTTGTGGCACTTTTAACGGCTGCTTGTCAGGAATAAAAAAAAAAAAAGGCCTACGGAAAACATCTGCGACTTAGTCATTTCTCCCTCTCTCCTTCTGAGCATATAGTGTAGCGCCGTCAGTGAAATACTCTTGTTATGGTTTCTTATTGCTTCTTTTTCTGTTTCCTCTTCAGAAGTTACACATACCGAATGCGTGTGATCGGCCAGGATTTGGGCGGTTTTCACTAAGCTAGAAAAAAGTTTAACTCTAAAAGGCTCATTTCTAATTGGCGAATGACGATTTAGGGATGTACAAATCTTAAAGGCTATCACGCAACGAGTGAGTCTAAGTGTTGGTCAACGTCTTTCTCGCTTCTATTACATTATAGTCTTTATAGTTGCATGGATCCATACTAGCATTCTGCTAAGGATCCAAGTGTTTATAACATGTTTTTGTTTGACTGAATTTCGTTTAACAAAGTTCAATTCAGTTCAGTTTCTTTCGTTTTCTCTCGGATTCCTTGCAAATGTTGACGCCAACCTTACGTGTGGCCGAACGCTTCGACTCCGGCGTTTTCGCTTCAGTCACGCTATGACGAATTTGACTTTACGGATGGGAAAACTTGAACCGTCATGTCCTTTCGACACGTAGACAGTCGCCGTTTCGACGTGCCCTTTGAAACGCACATCAGCCGCAGGCCCGCAGCTACTCTCTGCAACAGGTTTGGTTTGTAAAGGGAGTCCGTAGGTTTGACGGGAAATAATGTAAGCCCTATACCAAAAAAAGGATCTTCAAAAAAAAAAAAAACTAGTTTTGAGTCAACGTCTTTGTTGCTTGCATATTCGTTTCACGAAGCCGCCTTTAACAGCCGCGAGGACTTGGCCAAGAAGCCGGCCTTTGCTGAAACCGCGCGTTCTCGTTGTCTTCCAGCTGTTAAGTCACTTCCTCGTTCTCAGCTTTCGCAGCTGCAGCAGATGTCACAAGCTGGCTAGCAACAATACCGCTCAAACACAATATACACTCTCCGTGCGCGCCATCTTCTGATTTTATTTTTTTTTCGTTTCCTTCTCGTGCGTGCGTGCGTGCGTGTGTGTGTGTGTGTGCGTGTGTGTGTGTGTGTCTGTGCGCGTGTGAGTGCGCGCGCGCGCGCGCGCAAAGTGTTTCAGCGTTTGCTTTTATTTTTGTGCTGACTTCCTTATGCTTTCCTCGTCGATGTTGTTAACCGCTCTGCCTTCCACTTCCGAGTTATTTCTCTCTCCCTCAGTCTGTCCCTCGTGCTTTGTTCCGAAAGGGAAATGAATGATTCACTGCTATGAATTCTAACGTGAAGCCAGTAAATAAGCTAAATGCGGGAACGAATGGAAATGTAAAGTTCTCAACGGACTTTCCGATATATGTATATTACCAAAAGCTCCCTGAAGACTTCCATAAAAAGAAAGCAATTTCGTCTCCGTGGATCGAACATAAACTTAAACTTAGTGGACAATGCGCACCTTCAGTCAGCTTACGCTTATACTGTTTGTAAAGCTTCACGAAACAAAAGTGCTTTATGTCCGATAAAACGTAGAAAACGTCTCCTATATTGCATATTTTAGAGAGCACACAGATATAGAGCGTACAGATATACTGTAACAGCCAACGATAACTAAGTCTGACGCATATGCGCAGAATTGTTAAAACATGAGGAACATTACAAGGCTTAATAAACGCTAACGATGCCACTGCGCCAAAAAAAGAAAAAAAAATGTTTTATTGAAATTGAAGCGACCTTTTGGGAGGATTTTGTTGCTTGCAAAGACTGGATAAAACATTAAATCTGGGTGGCCAACGGTCCAATTCCGTCCACCATCTTGTTCCTTTGTGTATTTGCATATCACATTATGACGAGCTAAACACTGCAGCAACCTATCTGTGTACCTCTGGGACGTTCGGTTAAATCAGTCTAATACGACGCCCGGCATCGTGCGCGCCTTCTGACGACACGATTGAAAAACATCCGTAGGGAAAAAGATAACAAACAGAAGAGAAAAAAAGCTAACACCAAAAGAAGCAACAGTGATCATTTAGCGTGCCTCCCGAAGCAATCAACTTGGCACGCAAGCTCGTTTCGTATATCATAGCGCTGCGCACTTTGCCCATTACGTCAACGCGAGTGATTATTCGGTGCGGCGAAGCGTGCCTTCCCGTGAGCTGTCACTGTGTTATAGAGCCGCCCCGTATGTATCCAAAAGCGCGAAGACTGGCGAAGGATGTGTGGGAGCTCTTTTGTGGTACCTGCGTAGTTAAGGGTACATTTGGGAGGTATGCTTTTAAGTGCGAAGGGGTTTTCTTTGCATTTATAGCACGACTTGCGGGTCTCCGATGGGTGATGTACCCAACGAGTGATGCCACTTATACACATACACACGCCAGTGATGTCAGTACATGAGATATGAATGGGTATGAACACGTTCTGAACAACGTCGGTACATTCTCTGGCGGCGGTATTTGAGCTGCGAACCTATATAGTGCCATATGGCTTAATGATGTAGTCGTTCTGCACTATTGATTGTTTTGTGGGGTTTAACGTGCCAAAACCAGCTCTGATTATGAGAGACGCCGTAGTGGAGGTCTCCGAAAATTTCGACCACCTGGGGTTCTTTAATGTGCACTGACATCGCACAGCATACGGGCCTCAACTTTTCGCTTCCGTCGAAATGCAGCCGCCGCGGCCGGGATTCGATCCCGCGACCGTCGGATCAACAGCCGAGTACCATAGTCACTAGACCACCGTGGCGAGGCATTCTGCACTATGGGCGCAGTATAATGCCTTCTAAATGATGCTGCACGCAAGCGAGCGCGTTCGCGGAGTAATCTGCTGGTTTCCCGAAGAATATCCTTCGTGATAGCCAGCGCATGGAGACGCTCGGCGCGTTTTCACAACGGCTACGAGGAACCGTCGAGCTGCCACTATGCTATATATTCTCATTTGCAATGATAACTGACGCCTGTAAATTTATGCTGCAGTACCTGTCATTGGCGGAGGGTATTCTATTAACGAAACACCTCGCCATGCTCAGACAGACGCGCAGGCCAAGAGAACGCACCTTGTATGAGCCCGACTCAAGAAGACAAAGAGTTTTGATTGAATAATTGTGTTCGAGCCCGTTACAGCTGCCAGCATCGCGACCTTGTTCGAGTCACGTCAAACAGACCAGATGACAGTTTCAATATAATTATAGATTCTTGGATCGGCACCATGTGGCATCGCCGATTTGGAAAGCACTGCGATCGCTGTTTGTCCTTCCTGAAGTCGAATGACCTCGTGGTCAGCGACCGTGGTGCAAATCTTTCGTCTGCGATTACAGCTATACAGGATAAGACGTTATTAGCGCGTATACGAAACGTATACGGGAGGCCTTAACTTCCGTGCCTCTCTGTTTCTATAATTGCCGCACTTAATGACTTCGTTTGGACTGCGTTAAAAGAAAAGAAAAAGAAAATTTGAAGCAGCGAGCCAACAGCTGGCAGTTTATAGTACATTACTCCTTCGCCTAGCCGCGTTGTGATTGCTGTGCCATTTCCGTTCACCTTCGCCAAGCTAAACGTGTCGCTGACTCAGAACTGTTTGTGTTCACTAAAGCGCACCGCTGGCAGTGACACTGGAAGCCTGTGTTTGTAGCGCGAAAGGTCGTGCGATAGGAGGGGAACTAAGAAAAGAGCTGACACGGGCGGGAAGACGGCCTAACCTTCGCGCCGCTTATTACCGACAGTTACTTACCGTCAACTATAGTTCAACATTGTACTTTTCCAAAACTACAACGCAATTTCACGTGCGTTGTTAAAAAAAGAAAAAGGAAGAAGGAAGTAAACAGATATGGTACGGTTATTTCTACCGTGTCACAATTGTTGTACCATGGCTTACTTGCTTTATTTTTTTTTTCCTCAATGCCCTTGTGCTTATGAGAAACAGACAACGCCTAATGCAAGAAACTCTTGCATTTGCTTGCTAATTCTTCATTTTTTAGACATTTAAAGCACGGTAGTTCATCCCAGGCAGCTTGATATTAAGTGCCATTTCGGCCTTCCGAGGTTGACGCGGACTAGTGGCACTTGTGTCTGCTACAATACGCCACATGCAACGCTCTCCATACTTAATCATGACGTCAGCGACCGGCTAACACACCGTATTTCTCCACAAGGACAAACTCCCCTCGAGGTTTACGCCGATATGTAGCTGCATAAGAGGCCCTTAGTTGTCCCTAGACGTCACCGGTTTACCGGAAAACTGTACGTGACCTGTCCTTGTCTCTTAGCGCTCAAAATGTTCTCAGGTTCAGCTTACCAACAAGCCCAAAGATTGGCAATGTACGTGATCGGCAGCTGCAGTAGCGACAGCTGATTATGCGAAGGCTAACCAGAGAAACACGCAAAGCTAATATTACTCTGGCTTGCACGTTTTGCTTGACTGCTTGTGTAAATCATTGGCGGTGAGATAATAATTAACTCAGAGTACTTTCATTTTCTTTCGACGAGAACGCGACTAAAAAGAAAATACAACGCATTGCAGTTGTGCGAACCGCCGCAAGATGCCGCTACCAGTTCTGCTTCCGCAGCGCCTCCTCTGTATGAGGCGCTGGCTTCTGTGCAGTACCTCCATGTCCTCCTGCGGGCGAGGAGGACACGAGGCACTCTATGCTTCTGCCGTAAACGCCCCGGTCCGCCGTTGTACTCGGCTGCCACCCAAAATACGCGGGTTCGATCCCGGCCGCGGCGGTCGCTTTTTCGATGGAGGCGAAAATGCCAGAGGCCCGTGTACTATGCGTTGTTAGTGCACGTTAAAGAACCCCAGGTGGTCTAAATTTCCGGAGCCCTCCACTACGGCCTTTCTCTCCTCTCTATCTCTTTCACTCCCTTTCCCCCACATCCACGGACGCTTAGCCGTGCTCCCTACATGGGCTGCAGAAATTAGCGTCCTTTCCTAACCGAACCACAATCATCATCATCATCATCATCGGTCCGCCGCGGTTACGGTACACGGCTGCCACCCAAAAAACACGAGTTCGATCCCGGCCGTGGCGGTCGCATTTTCGATGGAGTGCACGTGGAAATGCCAGAAGCCCGTGTACTGTGCGTTGTCAGTGCACGTTAAAGAACCGCAGGTGGTCTAAATTTCCGGAGCCCCCCACTACAGCTTTTTTTTTCCTTTCTATCTCTTTCACTCCCTTTCCCCTAGCCCCCTACGGACGCTTCGCCGTGCTCCCTACATGGGCTGCAGAAATTAGAGTCCTTTCCTAACCGAACCACAATAATCATCATCAAACGTCTCTGGTAGAACGGCATCCGTGAGCGGACAAACTAAAATCCCATATTACAGTTAAGTGATCTCTTTTAACGTTGACGGATGCGGCGTACTAGTGAGGACGACACCTTCCAACATAGCGTGAAAAAGTGGACGCCGCCGCGTAACAAGGGTTTGTCTTCGTCGAAGCCAGGCGAGACCGGTTGGGGGCTTCCGGCGTATATAGTTTGTCGAGGATAAACAGTGGGGATTTTTTTAACTGCCGCGAGGGCGACGGCTGCGCTGCAGCTGCGAGAACCGAGCGGCACATCCGCAGGTCAAAGGTGCATGAACGCGCATATGCCGCTACGGCAGCAGGAGCAACAGAAGCGCCTTCGTTGCGGGAACGAGCTGTGCGAGACTCTGAACAACCAGGCGGCGCGCGCGGGATCACGGAGGCCATGCTTTGAAGGAAGAGAATTCTCACGCAGATCGCTGTGCCAATCTTGAGAGCCAGGACAGGGCGGCTGTGTGCCTGGCAGGGTAGAGTTACTGTATATGTTCCCCCTTGGGGAGCATATACAGTAACTCTATGGCACGGGTTGCGGACATGTTCTTCACTACAGCGGCCGTGTGCACATGCTTTATTTGCAGGGGAAGGAAAGAAGAAACGCTTTCTGACATTGCTTACATGTATACTGGCGATAGCGTCTTTAATACGTAGGTGCCGCCATCTTGGCCTGTTGCACTGCGCCTGACTGCTGCATCTTCGCCGCGTCAAAATTAACGAGGTCACGAAAGGCCGAACGCGTTCGCGCAGCCGCTCTCGCGCTACAGCAAATTTTGCGGTAACAATGCTGAGAGGCTCTGAGAATGAACGAGAACGAACATGCCGAACTGTAACGAAGTGCACGCCAGTCATACAGTCGCTTCTAGAGCAAAAAAGAAAAAAAGAACAATGCACGCCGAGAAGCGTTCCAGTGTACATATGCAGAAACCGCACATGAAGCACGAGGGGGAGAAAACTTGCCGTGGTAGTATCCGCAGAGTCTTATTAATGTTTCATATGTCAGGCAAATGTGTACAGAACAGCTGCTAGGACGAGCATAAAGCAAAACGGCGCTACTAAATCGCCGTAGATATATACACAAACGGCATGCATGTCATTAAGCTGTGTATGTACACAACATTACGTGCAATGACGGACGATGAGAGCGTTGTAGCCTGCGTATCCTCGCATGTAGTACACATAAAACGTGTATGGTACGTAAATGAACGAAGTTGGACCCTCATTTGTTTTGTGAGCAAATATGCGTCCCAGAAATTGTGTTTTAGGGTATTCCGAAAGTAGGCGTGATCATCATTTATGGTTTCGTGCCATCGGCACCGCGCATTTTAACACACACAACACACACACACACACACACACACACACACACACACACACACACACACACACACACACACACACACACACACACACACACACACACACACACTCTCACTGCTACGTTCTACTTGGCACTAACATTACCACGGTCTTCATCTCCTGCCTTTATTATAGAAGGAAAAGCCCTGCAGGCCTTGCTTCCGAATACATACATTTTTTTTTTCAATTGGCTTTTCCACAAAATTTTCTTTTTGGGAACACTTCCCCTTATTTCTTTATGGTGCGATTGGCTTTAAGCCCGATATACCTTCTGGTGGCGCGAGCTACCCCCACTTTATATTAATTTTTTTTCCATACCAGGGGGACAAATTTAACACACACACACACACGCAATGCACGCACACGCAGTTCATGTTCCTGTTTCCCATGCGTGTAGACAGATACCTGCACCTGCTCGGTTGGTATATGCGCATGTTGTGTCACGAATCCGCACCTGTGACGCGTGCACAGGCTGCCTCGCAGTTCGTCGCTGAAGGCGACCACAAAGGACGCATCCGTCACTGTCCCTGGAACCAGGTTGCGTCAGATCCCGGATGCCTCTGTGCAATCCACGCCGTTGGGCGTCGGAAACGTAGGGGGAGGTGTAACAAATAAATAAATGTACCTCCGATACCAAGCGCCAAACACGCACAGCTATCATCAACATCCTGTTACATGCTTTTGGTCCGATATGTCGCCTGGATGCCACGGAAGGTTCCCGCGACCTATCCGGTCGCGCTCAGCGTGGGGTGGTGAAATAGACGAGCGTTTCTTGTCAGCGCATCTAGCCCGGGAAGCGAACACAATGGTTGGAGAATAACTTGAAGTCTCATGAGCACGAGTGACTAGACGGGAATGTTGCGGAGGGGGGGCTGGGGAGGTGGGGGTTCCGTCGTTCTATCATGTTTCGTCGGAAAGGTCCTTGCAGCTGTTGTGGTCGTTGAAATGGATTGGCGTGGAAGGCGCACTTTGCGAGGCGAAAACACGACGAAACGCGCCCAACATGCACCGTATGAGTTCGTCGGTTCTTCACTGTCTTCCTGCCTGTATTCAATGGTGCTGCAGATACGATTGTTTGTCTCGTCCTCCTCCTCCACCGCGCTTATGCCCTAGTTTGTTGTTTTTCCCTCGTCATCATTATTTATTGTGCTCCCCGGGCCGTGTGGAGTAGTTCACTGACACCTGTGACATGAGTCCTTCGCTCTCGAGAAAGAGCGAGGTGAAAGCGTTAGAAATAGGGTAGAGAAAATGCTTGCGATGTGCTAAAGCATGCGCATTAGTCTGGACCAATGGTTTATCCAGAATTTCTTTTTGAGGAGGGGGGGGGGGGTTACTAATGATGTTACCATAAAGCGGGGATGTGTGGGTACGTAGTTATTGGTTAGCTGGAAAACTATGCCGGGGGGGGGGGGGGGGAGCTATAAATCTCTGGTTGGGACGTATTAAATAAAAAATTACACCATCTCCCGCTAAAGGGGATCATGAGGCCGTGCGAAGCAGCACGGGGGGTGCACACCGCGTTTGCATCGGTTTGACTAGGTGTCGCGTTTGCATCGGTTTGACGCTAGCAGACGCTGCCTGCGTCAGCGTTCTCTCTCGCGGGCGAGGGCGCGTTCTCGTTCCTTGCGAGCTGGTAAAGCGTTCATCGAAGAAAGAGCGTTTCCATAGTCAACGCGTGCCGTTCGTAGAGGAGAGGAGGAATGCCGAGAGGAGAGGAGATGAGACAGGGAGAGGAGGGGGAGGAGGATGCGCATGCGCAGTGCGGGTGTGGACGCCGCACGGCGGATGGATGGAGGGATGGAGAGAGTGACATAGCCCCGACCACAAGCTGCTTCGCATCTAAAACATTACGTGGCATTTCGCTCATGGAGAACTCGCCCAATTATTTGGTACCCAGAGTCGTATCATATTTCTTAGGTGAAGCATGCACTGCATCGTATAGTCCGCCTTCACTCATAGAGGAAGGTGAAAAAGCCAGCATACGGGCGTGGACGTTCCACTATATGTCCTTTATTGCGGTGTCGGATAGTAAGACTAGGTAGTCTGGTTTATTGACTGTGCAGTTCAGAAGCTTGTATGCAGCCACCTGGTCGAATTCTCAGAGCTTTCACTTCGAAAGTATTGCCATTGCACAATCGGCTTCAGTAATGATATATGCCCGGCATCACAATTGCCTAAACATTTCTCGCATGTAATATTATAATGCGTAGGGCGTCCTTGTGCTGCCTAAATTAACATGCACCAACATAGGCCGACTCAGCAGAGAAACTAAAGACGCCGACCTTCAGACGACAGGGGAGCACCGCTTCCACTAACCGACGCAAAAGAGTGCCGTCCAAACCATTCATTAACTTCTAATGACTCGTAAGCCGCCCCCTCGCGTCGCTGAAGAGGGAAGCGTAATCCCTTGTGGTTCCTCGAATTTCGTTTCCAGGATTTCGGCTCAGCGCTCACGAAGCAGCTGCTCAGCAGATTCCGGCACTGATGCTTGCGAGCGGAACACCTGGACGTCAGATGGGTTCCAGGCGCTTGGCTTCTTCACGTTTCGATGAATGTTGAGATTAAGTAACCTGCGGCGCATAAAATGCAACAAGAAAGTAAAATAAAATAAAAAAGGAGGGCCCTTGGCGCGTGTATTGCAATCATTCATGTTCTAAATAAACTGTGAATTGTATTATATTTTATTTATTGTTTCGTTTATTTCGTGTGATTGGGTAGTAACATATCAAGCTTGTTCTTTTAATTAGGACCTTACGTCGAATTCGGCGGTACTGTATCAAAAAGAAGCTGTCGTTACGACCTCCCGTATTTGCGCAGTATGCTGTTCGGCGTAGGTATTTAAATACGTCTCGTAAATATAGTTGCAGAGGGCACACCAAGCTGCTGCCGAATTAGAGTGAGTAAACTATCATCAGAGTTCAGGTGAGATATACTTTCACACGAATTGAGCTTTGAGCCCGCCACAACGTTTGCCCGTAGCTTGAAGAATAGCACCTAAGCATTTCATGCCCGGCTACTAACAGCAGAGCCGTTTGAAGTCGAGCTTGTGCCATGGCGTGGAATGATCTCGTACAGTGTTTATCACCACGCAAGAGGACAAAGCGGACCCACTCTTGCCTTCAGCCTACTGCTGTATGACAGTAATTTTGCGAAGGCCAATGTGCGACAAAGTGTACGCAAAAGGTTAGTTCAAAGTTGTGGGTTCGATCCATGGAGCTGGGGAGCCAGCGTTTGGCACCCTCGCCAAATAAGTCACGATTAAAGATAAAAGAACAACTTCGATTTTCCGACGGTTTTCAGGAAATCCAGCTGGGTCTCCTGGAGCAAGCCCAACGAGGCGCTCACGCCAGTGGGGCCCTGGAATAAGGGCTTGAAACGTATTATTTCTTTCTGTTTACCTTTTAATAAAGTTTCACTCCCAGCGTTGGAAATGGCTTAATTTTTCTTTCGTTTTCCTTCACATTCTTATTTGTCTAGCTTTGATTCACCCTGCCCCGAACAGACATAAAATCGACTCTGATTCAAGGTACCATTCGCTATTATGGCCGAGAGGTTGGTCGTTTCGGCAGTTCTCATGACCTTGTTTGTTAGCAGCCGAGCTTCGGAGTAACAATGCGCGCGAAATAAACTCCGCACGCACTTGATGCGACGTATTAACACAATAATAGCCACCCTTTAAAACCGGCCGAATGGAGCCTCCACAAGCGTTATCACAATGGCGAGCGATAAGGCCGTGCCTGTCGCCTGTTGACCATCGACTCTCATATGCCGGGCAAAACAAAGGGAAGTGCCTCGCGCGCCAGACGGCAGAGAGCCGATAGGCACCGCGGCCAGGAATGAAAAAGGACGCTCTCTTTGTTCGATGGTCTGCTTTGTTCCCTTTTTGAGTCTTTCTTTCGTTGCCTTGCTGACTGCGGTCGCATCTTCCTCGTTGTGTGCCGAGCTTGTCAACCGGCTATGCGGAGTCATTCCCGGTGCGCTTTTGTCATCTCGGCGTCGCCGACCGGTCGTGACGCCCAGCGCACAGCCACCGCCGTCACCTGGCCTGACAGCTAAAACGCCTCGCCACTGTGCGACAAGGAAACTTGGCATGGTCCACACCGTCCGAATCCCCCGGACGCACGTCCGTCCCCCGGTTGCTGGACGAGGCTGGCGGCGGCGGTCGAGCAAAGCCACCGCTTTGCCTACGCGGCCGCGATGCGCGGCTCTTGCTCGTTTTTTTGACTATGCGAGCTGCTAGTCTTTGTCGAGTGTAGGTTGAAGGCGCGGAGGAGTGGGGCGGGCGGCGTCCAGGCGCCGCTGTCATGTCCTGGAGCGACGCGTCGCCGGCCGCGTCCTCCTCAGCGGGTCACGATGCATCCGGACACGAAGCGACGTCCTGGACGGCACAAGACGCCGCGTTTTTGGAGGGAACGGTGTCTTTCGAGGAGCACGGGATGGGGAGTTGCTTGAAGATGTTGAAGGGCTGGTGGAAAACACTTCATTCCACTAAAGCTTTTCCTAGAGTGGTTATCATGAGTGAGTGAGTGAGTGAGTGATAAGAGAAAGAATAGAAACGCATGAGAGGCTTATAGAGAAATTATTAAATGAAGGCAGAGAGATCAGTCTGAGCTCTGCAAAGCTGGAAAAATGAGCGGGGGGACGACTGTAAAAAGTGATGAAGGGCTATAATGAGGTGGACAAGAATAGGTTGTGCGTATGTCTATAATCATGGTAGTTATCGGCTAGACTGTAGCACGCGAAGGGAAGTGAAGGATGCACAGGACGGCAATCCGTGAGTGAGCGATCAAATTTGGGGTCAGGGCGAACTGGTGAAGGCGAAATGGGAATATTGTGTCGACAAGCTAGTGAATGACTGCGTGTGCGAAAATCAGGCGTACAGTGTAACTTTACTTTGTAATATTAAGTGAGCACCAATTTCCAGCTGTGTCAACTGCTCGAATAATTGTTATTTCTTCGCGCAGCCCTCTTCCGCATTTTTTTCTCTCTTTCACTCTCTTGTCAAAGGACACTGCTTTTAAATTAAAGAGTATTTCCTTCTCTCACTCGCACTCTACCTGTTTTGGCTCACGTCTGAATATTCAAACTGCTCTAAGTAAGCACGGTTCTTCCTGTACAGGTGAGGATATTAATAACATTTACGGTCGTCGACAGCGCCTTTGCAAACTGGCTATGGTCGCAATTTTAACGAAGGGCGGTGTTTTGAAGCACGTGCCTAACATTTGAGCTTCCCTTCAGCGTTCATCACTCGAACTTTGGTTAGGAGAAAGCCGTAGGCGCTGTTTCTTCCTGAACTTTCGAAATATAACGAACAATATGTTTGCCGCATTCGAAGGAAGCTAGATGCCTTCTTTGCTGTCGTTCAGCTGTGCCCTTTGCAGCAGTTCATTCCGGCTGGGGAGCATTGAAGAATGGCAGCTTCAAAAACAAACGAAGACGCAGGCAGACTCGCGATTCGTCACCCCATGATCGTGTGCACCATGAAATTTCCCTATTTCCATGGCACACCATGCCGGCATTGCGGAGAGGTAGGTCGGCAAACCAAGGGAAGCTATTTTCGTCAGTGGTAACTAACCAAACCCACTGCGAAACAAAGTATTCTGTTAAGACAGACAGACAGACAGACAGACAGACAGACAGACAGACAGACAGTGAGCTTTGCTGAATCTGAGTAAGAGGACATAATTTTTTTTTCGTATCGGGATCAGTAATCTACTGCTGCCCTATTAATTTGCGCTCTACTGAGGTGTCATGCGAACTTGAGTGTGTCCTAATAGTTGAATACTTTAACCCAGAAAACATCATATACCAGCAATAATTCGTTACCTTATTCATAGTAAGTTACAAGTTCCACTTGGTCTCTACTTCGTCGTTGAGAGCCAAACCGAACTTTACTGAGCAATCAGTACGTGAGATGCGGACATGTTACGGTATACAGTAGGCTTTAGAACTTTATCCGTTACAAATGAGCGCCATACCCGCAGGCGTAAAGATAACCAATGTTTGGTCTCAACTCGACCAGGCCAGCAGCGGTCGCTGTCCATGGAAATAAATGAAGCCGCGAATATGTTCGGCATAAACCCGCTGAGTCGACTCGCTTCCCCAGCTTTCCTCCCGGGTAGCAACAGTGCACGCCCGTCGACTACCAACAACGGTCCAGTCAAAGAAAGAAACTAGGTACAAAAAAAAAACATAAAACGAAAAGGGAGGGGGATGTATGGTAACCACCCTAATACCAGGGGATGAGACGGGATGGTTGCCCCCGTTCTTTAGGAGCGGCTACTATCACAGCAGCCAAAGAGGGAGAAATGTTCTGACAGCAGGCCGGGAACTGCCTTTTTACTCGGGAGCCCACGATCCTAGATCGGCACTCCGCATGTCTCGAGCGGGGGTGAGGGACTCCCTGCCGCGTTCATTATTTTCGATCACGCTTCGGCGAGGCCCTTTAAACATGGCTGTCGCGACGCCTCGGGCATGGTATGCAGTTAAACGTGGTAAAAAGCTTCAGCACGGGGGAAGGGAACGGCAAAAAAAAAAAAAAAGATGTACACAGTAAAAAAGGACGTAGTCACTGGCGTCCTGTCTCTCGTTTCAGCACACACACAGCACCACGCCGCAGTGTTCCATGCGTAGTGAAGCAATAAACACACAGCTATGAAGGAAGCGGCTTCGTTCGCTGTGGCCCTGACAGGTGCTGCTGACGAGTGGGGACTGAGGCGCCTGTGCATCGCCTTATTTATACATATATTTTTCCCCTACAGAATTTGCCGGAGCCGGCGGCTTGCGGGTGAGCCGTCGAAGAATGGTAACTTCTTGTTGCCACGAGAGACCCTGGGTTTGCCTTGCACGCCTGCCTGGCACTTGGCCTCTCCTGTTGTCGGAGGGAGCATTTCTGGAGATGCCCCTATTACTTCTTTTTCCTTTCTCTCTCTTTCCGTCACGCCGCTCGCTCCATTGCCAGTTGCCTTCTATTACTTGTCCTCCCGCTCGCATCTCGGGGATCGAGACTGCTTTACTACCTTCCCCACCCTGCACACCACTCCCCCCCCTCGCATTGCACGGACCATCGCTCCTTGGCCTTCACCGTTTAACGACGCTACCTTCTTCTTGGCACAAACCCGAAAGAGGCAGCAGCGTCAGTAAAGCGAGAGGGAAGCAAAAACGTGCCCGTCGGAGCAGCAAGATCAAGGGGAAGAAGTAAGCGAACGGCGCTGCCGCCCCTCAAGCGTGTGGTGGCCCTTCTCCGCTGGTTATGTTACTAGCCCCCTTGGCCCTTGCGCCGTGTTCCCCCGTAGAGATGAGAGAGAAGCGGCTCGGGGCAGTGCACAACATCTGCAACCTTGTATATATAGTATTGTAGACGATGCAGAGCTGGCTGTTGGGATGCCCTGCTTCTTTTTTCTTCGTTACATTGGCGTTAGCTGAAGGAAGTTGCGAAGGAGATGGGAAGACATCGCCGCCTTGTGACAGGATAGCAGTGAGAAACACCCTCGGTGAAACGAGCGGAGAGATTGTGAGAAAGAAGACAGACAAATAGGGAAAGATGAGGAGATAAACAGAAAGCAAAGAAGGAAAAGAAAGAGAGAATATAAGATAGCTTCTACTGGCTTGGGCGCCCCTCCGAGGCACATACACACACTCTTTCCCTTGGAATGTTCCTCCGGTGGGGCGGCGGGCGGGCCAGCAGCCAGCGTGGTCCTGAGAGGAAGCGGCCGCTCCTCCCGTGACTCTCCATATGTTCTTGAAGACTTGAGGTGGGGCTGGCTGATGAAGTAGAAGACGCTGTGAGGAAGAAAATAATAATATAAATGGCGTCTGGGTATATAGGGGCTGCAGCACTCACACGTGGTTTAGGAGGGAGTAATAGAGGCGGAGGGACGTCAGATGGATCAGCTGTTCTACTATAGCGGAGGAAGAAGAGGGAAAGGAGGGATGACCGGGCTCCCTCTTTCTTGTTTTGATCTCGGAGCGTGTCTATGCCCGCGGCGTGTATTCGTGGGCGCTTTGCTTTCGCCGCCGCTTTGCCCCTGTTTGGGTCCGTCGAAGAAGAAACGGCGGCTGCTGGTTTATGTGTGTGTGTGTGTTTTGCTGTCGTATCGTGGGGTCACGTGACGAGGACGAGAATCTCGGGGGGTCGTCGCGCCGCCTAGCTGCGGTTGGAGTTGTGTGCGAGTGCCTGTGTGCGTGCGTGTGGGGGAGAGGAGGAGAGGGAGTGCGGTGCAATTTCATCGTTGCGGTCTCCAGCTGGCCCGGTCCATAGCACGAACCTCGCGGAGGAGAAAGAGACGGCCAGAATGGAGGAGGGTATCGGCTTGACAGAGAGAGGGAGAAAGATTACGCCTCCGCAGTGAACTTGACGGCGGCGTCGCAGTGGTGGCAGTATTTCTTTTTGGGGCTCGATGCAGGAAGCTGTGAACGAGATGCCCGCTTTCCTCGGAGAACACGACCTCCCAGATTATTTATCTATTTTGTTTCCTTTCGTAATCCTCCGGATCTTTTTTTTTTTTTTTTTCTTGGTCGGAAGCTTCGCGTCCCGAACCTGTCTTCAGCTGCCGAAAGCGGCGGCGTCGCGACAGCCTGGAGACTTCTGCGGCGGTCGCGCTCCTATGGTTGGAGTCTTGAACCTTGACTGGTCGAGAGACCCAAGGCCGTTGCGTTGTTGTGGAGACGTGCTTCTTCTCGCCGCGGGTAATTAGACGTGCTCGAACTTTATAGTCTTGGAGACACCGAAGCGAGCTTAATGTCGCAGGTTAATCACAGGTTCCAAGCGCACCCAAGGTAGCAAGACGAAGTGGGTACAAAGTAGTGTATATATCTTCCCTGAAGTGTGTTTTATTTTTGTTCGTTTGTTTATAACACCGGAACACGACACCATGTCTTGCGTACCTCGGTGCGCAAGTGGCCATATGGAACATGGATTATGCTTTTGCCAAATTCTTGTAGTAACTTTAAGAAGAAGGGGCCGGAGGAGGTAGGGGGAGGGGGGGGGGGGATCATGCACATCAAAGCTTAAAGCTTGAATCAAAGCTCACAAAGATGCTAATATTGAAGCATGAATTGCTTGAACTGAAACAATGTCACGAAGGTAGTCTGCTTGACTCGCCTTAGTGGAGTAGTTGTTCATTGAATGATGTTTTATTTGAACTAATATAGTTTATATAGTTATGTAATACAATATGGTTGGCCTAATATGACCCATTACAAACAAGTTTAGCCAGAAAACCTCATGACTGCGGAATAATTGCGTACTGACAGGATTTACTCCCCTGCGTGCTGACCAGCATTTATTGTGTCGACTAAGGGAAGGCTTCAGCCGACACGAAGAAGACTTTGAGGACTGGGCTGGGCAGTGCGACGGCGCAGATGGACTCGTGGCTTGCCTACTTTTTCCATTTCGTCTAAGTGTGAATCACTCTATATATGATGTATGTTTCTCTTTCGAATTTCTTTGGAGCTTCCTTGCCTTCCATGGAAATGAGGCATCCATGAGCGTATCGTAAACTAGCTGAGTAAACTGAGTGGTCACGAGAACATTTCACTCATTCGCGGATACCTCAACAAAATATTTCAGTGTGTGGCTTCGTCATTTCGCTACTGCAAGGGTGATATGAAAACCCTGAAGTGACGAAACGCCAGTATCCACCGCGAGAAATTTACAGAATACGAAGGGTCGCCATTTCGTGTTTCGCAACCGTGCTGCGAGGTAGCCGGATCACAAGCTGTTCCTTTTCTTTTTCTTTACCCCCTTTAAGGTTACGACCAATGGCGTAACGTGCAACCGTTGCCGATGTTTCCATGCTTCGTTGAATTCTACAGGCGCCTGCACACCCACTCACGGCATACGCGCGCAAACAAAGTACACTATAGTACGTTTACTTAGGTACACCAAGGAGACATGCAACCAAAGAGGCACTAACGCGTGAGTGGGCGAAATATGTGAGAGGCTTCTTTGAGCGCTACCTTTTGTCATAACCCGCGGCGTTGCATGCAAAAAACATTACATGGACGTGGCATCCTGTAACTCGTTGCGCTTTGTGTGACGAAATAAAAACGAGTGACCCAATAGAAATGCGACGCCAGAGGCAGGGAGTTAGGGGGGCCAGCTGTTACAACTTGTTGTCTTGGAAGCGCGCCCCGGCCATATACATCTATAGATTCTGACGTGAAAGCAGTGCTTTTGCGGCTCCGTGGGCGGCCGTAAAAGAAAGGAGTCGTGCGGCGTTATATGCGGGGAACAGCTATTCGAAGGGTTGTATAAAGCGGTGCTTCGTAATAAAAGGGCAAAAAAAAAAAAAGAGAAGAAAGGAGACTGGCCATTCCTGGCCGTAGGCAGGGGAGGCCTGTTGTGTGTGCGCGCGGTCCGGAGCTGAAAAGCTCGACCTTCGGAGGGCCTTTCTTTGTGCAAGGATCGATTGGAAGCGGCGTCCCCGGCGCCTCTTTATGAGAGACGCCTTTAATGGCTTCCGAGAGCGTTGTTTTTCTCGGCAATATGCCGCGTCGGTGCCGCTGCGCCCTATGTGGGCGCTTTTTGTGCGAAACAAAGCGAAGTGCGCGCTTTGTTTTGTCTTATGTGTGGGTGTTGAAACGAACATTGGTGGAAGCTGTTTGCTGTAAGCGTGGAACCTCTCGCATGAAACGGGAGACCTTTCGGTTGTTCTTCTTTTTTTTTTTCTTCTTATTCGCTGCCGTTAGCGAAGTTACACTATAGCGAATTTATAGCGCCTCCTTACAACGCAACAAGCTGCGCGCAGTGTCCTTGGCTGATCTGTTTTCAAGATGAAAAAGCGAAGAGGTTACTGTTTCACGCAGTTTTTTTTTTTTTTTTGTTCCTTCATGGGTGCGGTGCCCCAAGATTCGCCGTGATCGAATAGTGTACAAGCACATTTGTATTTCCGGTACTGCCGTTTTTCTTGTCGTATAAATCTCCCGACAAATAGGTGAGCGTTTGAGTGTCTTTTTTAATTTTTCTTTGGATTTACACAGAAAAAGAAAGAATCCTTCTTCTTGTGCTGAATGACATTGTCAGCGCTTTGCTTTTCCCGTGTTGTGGTGCATTTTGCATCGCACTACTTGCATCGCCTGCGCAAGAGTCATTGCAATATTGCTAAATATAATAATAAAAAAATATCCTTTCGCTATGTATAGCAATTGATCTTTTCTGATGCACGCGCTAACCAGCAGTGGCCTAGCTATAGCTTCTCCTCTTTACACTACACCATAACTAAACAAGCGCATGACATAGCCAACCGTGCATACACAAGCACACCGGATCGTAAAAGTTGCACCGCAGCCGTAACACGTAATATCGTGCCGCATCAGGCCACACCCAGCCTAACCAGCATATTGAGTCACCGTGCATTAATTACTCCGCATCCAAAAAAAAAAAAAAAAACAACAGCAATGCACTAATATCGAATGAAATAGTCCTTATTCGATTCGACATTCGAAAATTTCATACATTCGCGCGCCCCCACAGGTACTGCGTTAATCCCACAGTGATCGTTTTCACACGAAGGCATGCACTAACTTTTAGTGGACTATGACGTCTCACGTGTCGGTGACGTCACAGGGCGTCACCGCTGTCTAGAGGGGCTGAGTAAAGGGGCTTTGACATGTCTGTCCAGTATACCCCTGCGCATTACATACGCACACCTCCGGAGCGCTCTGCCACCCCGCACAAAAATTATTACAGCTAGACCAACGTCCAACGAATAAATTCGTAAGCCCCCCGCTCTTCTTTTCTTTTTACCGAAATTCTCGATAAACGTTTGCTAAGGGTTCAAATTTCTCCGGCCGCAGCTAAACCTTACACAGGCTCGTAATTTCGGTCCTTATACGTCGCACAGGGTGCGGTATGACGGCGGTATGACGGCGAATGTTCATGAAAACCGGGACATGACCACCGGCGATAACACAAATGGTATACAAAAGGTATGATGTAACACGAAACGACCACGTCCATCAAGAGAACAACAATGTGTGCTGTTAGTGAAGAGCACTTACCAGCAATTCAAGAGGCGGGAAGAGTTATTAGGAGCAGTACAATAGCCCTGAAGGGAGGAGTGATTATTATAGTGAATTCCGTCGGCTAGGAATGATCAGAAGTAATGCATAGTGACTTTCGCTGTCAAGTCGTCTTAGCTTGCGATAAGCGACGCTGTGAGCATTTTTTTTTTCCTTTTGCCCATGGCGCTGGAATCACGGAGCAAAGAACAAAAACAATATGGATGGTTGGGTGGCAAGTATGGGGGCAGCTCTGAAGCCAAGGATGCGTAGCTTCCACGAAAGTCGCTGAAAGCTTTCGCCCCTTGCCCGCGTACATTTATTTCAGAAAGTGCGACTGTTGCGTCTCAGAAGGTCGGAAAAAAAAAAAGAAAGAAAAGGAAAGAAAAAGAAAGACTGAGTTTAGACACTGCTAGTGCGACTCCAGGGAGGAAGGAGTCTGACATCAAAAAGAAGCGCTGCAGGTGCATAATATACAGCCATAAAACAAAAAAAGAGAAAAAGAAATGAGCAGATACAACATACATATTCCTTTGATCTTTTAGTCTTAGGATGTTTTGAATCGCACGTGAGGTTCCAGGAATCGCCTTTGAAAACGCCAGGAAGCACTCCCGGCGTCCCTCAGGGGTGAGAAGACTGAGAGAGAGAGTGTGCGTGCATGCAGGGTTTGCATTAGGATGAGGGGCGATGGCGAGGGATTGCGGGAGGGGGGTGTGCTTTGAGAATCACCGAGTGAGGGCGGTGACGAACCCCCAGAGACAGGGGGCGAGCGACATGTGTTTGAAATGTGCCGGAAAATGAAAGTGCGATGCCAGGGCTGCTCGCACTCCTGTACGGCATGTGTGCGGTTGTTGTGCATCTTTTGCACGCCCGCCCTCCCGACTTGTCTGCCAGGACTTGCCCTTGCGCGAGCGATCCCGTGCTTGCACACGTCGTCGGTGTGTGCACGTCGTCCGTGCTTGCACACGTCGTCGGAGCGCATGCATGGTCGAATGTACTTTGCTGCGGAGGCGACTCGGTTTAAAAGGAAACTGAAAAAAAGATAGAGAGAGAGAGAAAACATGCCCCTCCGGTACAAGATAACTTGTTTAAGCATTTCCGAGTAAACGACGTCGGATGAAGACGGGAGGAAAAAAAAAATAGCAGTCGGCGCAGGCTCAAATGGACTTGCCCCCGCATATGGTACTGTGTGCACAGCTGCGGGTCTGGTTGCCGGAAGATTAAAAAAAAAAAAAAAAACGGGTTGGGGGAAGCAAAGCAACACCGTCGCCGGTGTCATTACGGCGAAATCAAAGCTCGTGAAAGCGGAGAGATAAACGGCGTAAATAAAGAAAGAAGGCAACAACAAAATGGCGCTGAGCCGTGCTACCTTTAATGGTCTGCAGAAATATGCATGCGTCTATTTCCTTTCCTTTGAACCACTCTCTCAACAACAACAACAATAACAACGACAACAACAACACCAACGTGGCAAAAGCAGCTATGATTATGAGACGTGCCCAGTAGCGGAGGCGCTGCAGACTGATTTCGACCACCTGGGGCTCTTTAATGTGCGTCTAGGTCAAATTCACGGGTGCTTTCTGTATTTCGCACTTTCGCACCATCGTAATGCGGCTACCGTGGCCGGGATTCGATCCCGCTACCTCGTGCTTAGTAAGGCAAAAACCAACCGCTAAAAGCTGCCAGAGCGGGTAGGAAGAAAAAAAAAAGTAATAAGGGGAGAAAAGAGGGAGTAAAATATGGCGAAGTACAAGGAAACTGGGAATGAATGCTGAACGGGAGACATACATGCAGTAAATGTGCGAAGTAGAGGCAAAATGTTAAGAAATAAGTAAAATGAGCCTCTATTCGACGGGTGGGGTGTGTGAGAAGTGAAGAGAGGTCGACAAGAGCGCGTCATTGCCGATGCTGGCGCCTCCTGGTGTCCGTGCCCGTACCCCGCGGCGCGGCGACCGAGAGCCTCGTCAACTCGACCAGGCAGGCGACCTCAATGGCGACCGGTCTTTAGAGAGGACTCCCTGTGGTGGGTCTTTTTGGCAGCACTGTGCAGTGGCCGGCTTTATTAAGCTGCGCACCTTAAAAAGAGAGAGAGAAAAAAAATGAAAGTACATTTAGTGCCCCGCTGGGTCTCTGCGCTCCCTCGCTGATTTTGCGTATGCTGTTTTTTTTTTCTCCTACATTGCGCCATTGAGGATCTGCCTTCTAAGGCAATGTTAGTGCTATAGAATTGGGTGTCTGATGTACTACACCGAGCAGCGGTCCCATTAATCTGCATCTTCGATATATAACAGATGCATTGGAGGCCGCTGAAAACGAGCCCTCCCTTACGATCCCCTAACCTATTCTGGCGTCCCGTGAAATGAGTTATTAGAGAATTTTAGTTTGTCCGTAGATTTCTTTGTCTTTGTGGATACCGTGCTGGCAGAGTTGTAGACGGCGGCAGCAGAATCGATTGCGATGTCTTAATTAGGTGCCCTTTGCGGGTACAGCTGAAAACTTTGTGGTCGCTTTAGTATTCTCGTCGAAAGCAAATGAAAGAAAGTGCTGTTAGTCAATGATTATCTCCACTGCCAGTGTTTTACACAGACAGTCTAGAAAAAAAAAGCGTAGGTCGCCCGAATATTAGCTTTATGGTATCCGGTTACGATCTGCATGAAGAGCTGACGCTACCAGCGTTGCCGTAGACGTAATGTTTTCCGGTAATCCGGTATCCGTCAACGCAAGGAAGCATACGGGCAAACTAAAATTCTCTAAAATTCCCTAGAGGCCCTCCTTTTCTCCCCGATATTCTGATTATTAATGATAAGAACTACTAAAAAATAAGTGCTTTCCTGAAATGGTCATGGCCTTGGGCACGTGCTCACCGCCACCGCATCCCCTTCCTCTCCTCGGAAAAAAATCCACGCATATCCACGGAGTGAATGATGATGAGTGGGTGAAGCTCCGGAGGTTCATCGGTAAAAACCGTGAATCTTCCGTGAATCTTGCCCAGTACATCATCAAGGACGTGACAAACACTGTGTGTCGCCATCTAGCGCTCTCCTATCACACTAGAGCACGCAGCGAGCGCCTCCGCGCCATGTATTGATCAATTCACGTACTAGCTAAGCAGCACCACAGCGCTCGGACAGACAGACAGACAGACAGACAGACAGACAGACAGACGGACGGACGGACGGACGGACTCCCATGCTACGCGTTCCCATACATCTGAATGAAGCGAGCACCGCGGCGCCATCACGCCATCTAGTGAGCACTTCATAAAACTACAGGTGGCTACATACTATGTACGGAGGAGGGAACGACCCACAACCTAAGGAGCTTCGCCCCTAAAAATTCCTGGCTGCGAGCCTTGTTCTGATATTTCTCTGCGACTAATCTCACCCACCTTTGTCTTGAGCGCATTACCTCAAGAACTCATGAAAATCAGCGTGCACGCAGTCTTACCATATCTTGCTTAGCCGTCATTCCCGGAGCGTAAAACAGCGCATGTATATTAACTGCCGGGACGTAATGACTATTCCGCTAAGGTGCGCCACTATGATGCCGAGTAACTCTCCGGGTCTCACACATAGGCACCTCTGAAAATTTGGAAACCGTAATTACCCCATAGATGACCCGCGCACTCCGCGGTGAAAATTTTCACGAACGGCGACCGACACTTTTTTTCGAAATACTCCCGGGAAGCGTGTTTGAAGCCACCACACGCCTCGTTAAGCAAACAGGCGCTTCGCACGCCTCAACGGCGATGTGATGTACGAGCTCTGGATGCTAATGTCGGCGCGCAGCGCCGCCTGCCGCCGATGTTGTGCAATCGATAAAGGCGTACCGACGCGCCTTGTTTACGGCGTTATCTTTCTTGCTTTGCGTCATGTTTTTCTTTCCTGTAATTTATTTATGTTTATTACCAAAGTTTGTTTATACTTTCCCTCTTTCCTTTTTTTTCGGACTTCAATAATGGATGGAGCAGTAACAGAACCATCTTCATTAGGGGCTGCGATAGCAACGGGTGAAGGACCTTTTTTCCAGGAACATTAACTTATCTCGGTTCGCTTACGGGTCACTAACGAGCTATTTGGAATAACGGGTTCTCGATAAAACAAGCACTCGGCGGAACTGCAAGTTTAATGTGGAAACGTTACTATATGTCAGGTTAAATAAGGTCGTACAGCCTTTTGTTAGTTCATAAGCGCAATTAGGGACCTATATACGAAAACACTAGGGGTTCATTTAATTCGTATCGCTGAAGCACTATCATTGGTCTTTATGTGTTAGTTTCTTTGCGCGTGTGGTAGTGACGCAATCACTAGTAAAAGGCGTCGTTAAATCCACGCGTATTGCATTCCACGTTGTCAGGTGTACTGCGTTACATACCATCTGTTTGAAATGGGTGTTTCAGTGTCTCGAGTTTCGAAAATTGCGTAAGTACTTTCTATGCGCCTCCTTCGCAGATTCCTCGAAGAAGCAACTGTTGCGCCTTCTTTCTTCTTCTTTTTCTTCTCATTCTTCTTCGTTTGGCGATCAGACTTGAAGTCATAATGTTATAGCATATATATCATAACATATATAGCAGATGACGTGATACAGAGCGGCCTCTCTGTTGGATCGGAGAGACAAGTGTGAAGCTAACCGAACAATGTTCACTTGTGGCAGGCGCATGTCAGTGGAGACATGAAACGTCTTTCTTTCTTTCTTTCTTTCTTTCTTTCTTTCTTTCTTTCTTTCTTTCTTTCTTTCTTTCTTTCTTTCTTTCTTTCTTTCTTTCTTTCTTTCTTTCTTCTTTCTTTCTTTCTTTCCAGTTATGGGCGATGCTTGACGATGGTGCTTGCAGAACTGAATATGCGCATACTCGGGCGCCGCTTCTGAACAAGGAATGTAATATGGCATACGCAGTCGTCTAGCGAAAGATTCTTGAGTACTGGACATGTCAGTGTCGTTAGGACGTCGCAAAATATTGCGAAAGTTTCTATTTTACCTCGCGTCCTCTCGGAATTCATTATCATTCTTTCTTACTTTTTGTCTGTAGTTCTTTTTTTTCTCGCTGGTTCTTGGATATCTTGAAATGCAAACAAAGGTCCTCGCTTTCGCAGTCAATTTTACAGTGCAACGAAAGCGATGTCGAAAGGACATTAACGCTGACGCGGTGGTCGCTTTGCTGCCATCGTGATTTCCGTCGAGCTTTCAAGCTCTGCCGGATATTAATCTCCGCAAAATATAGCTTCGCGCTTTATCTTGCTTATGCCCCGACCATGGGTCATACTGTTTCAACACGCGCTTACAGCGTGATCGTTTCTTCGCGCAAGCAATAAAGTGCTAAGAGAATTAACAAACCGAAATGTAAAGTTAGGGTAGAATTAGCGATACCATGCGGGTTAGGGCGAAATTTGATGTAGGTGATTTGCATGTTACACGTAAAACGAAGCAGTGACAGTCTTCCATACGCATACATGAATCTTTACATCTTCGAGTCCATGACAAATGAGTTCTGCAGTGCATAGGCATGCCGGGAGACTAGGCATAGATAGATAGATAGATAGATAGATAGATAGATAGATAGATAGATAGATAGATAGATAGATAGATAGATAGATAGATAGATAGATAGATAGATAGATAGATAGATGGACGAACGAACGGACCACACGAATGAATGAGAGGAGGAGCGGGCTAGAGAGCTCCCATCATGAACGCATTTCCCTCGTTCTTTTTATTTTTGTTTATCTCAGCCCACATTGGTCGTGCGTACCTTCTGTTTTCGTGCATCGCCACGGTTCCTTGCACAACCGATCCTTCAGTTTCCCCGGCGCGTGGAGCAAGCAGCCTGAGACGCCATCAACGTTCCTTGCTCTCCGAGTAAGCGAAGCGCCGGAGCTGGACGTTCTCGGGCACGTGTCCGGAATGACTGCCGCTCGTGCGTACACGGGCTCGCTCGGGAGGTCGCTGAGGAATCCGTGCACGGACATTGCTATTCATGGCTATTCCAGTGTGCTTAATTTTCTTTAAATTATTTTTTTTCTTCTTTCGTTCACTTGTTGCCTACGATTCGACGCCTATATTACTGACCGGCTGGAAACACTTCGTGCGTAACGAGTTATGATAGCGCGTTCTCGTGTCCTTTCCACGCCTTACGGAGCAGCAGCATTTCTCTCTTTTTTTTTTTTCATTTTTGTTGCCGTAGTTTCATGCAGCGCTGTGGAAGCTGAAGTGCGTGTTCGTGAGCCTACTCATGTACTTATCCACGCTATAGTGAAAGTGGACTCAGTGCACTGTATTATAGAGACAGTGGAGCATTTGCTACCGCAATGACAGCACCGTCACTCGGCGATTGAGGTGATCTTCGTGGAATTCTAAGCAGCACCAGTCGCCTGCTCTTCTCCTTATAAAAGAACGAAAAGGGGAAAGAAAAAAGCAGGATTCGGGGAAAGGAAAAAAGAAAGCAACAGGATAAAATACATGCGTTCCTTCGCACGTGCTGTGGCTTTAACGCACTCAAAATCCTCTCCAGCCTTGGCACCACTGCATACTATTACGAGTGCGGGTAGTGCCTGTAAATGGATCCAGCGAATGGAAAATTGCATCATATACAAAAGGGAAGAAAAGAGAAAGAGAAAAACACGCTTGTATTGCAGTGACGCCGCAGTGACTGAGCTTAAGTGCAACGGCATGTTATTGCATCGTGGCACTTTATTTATTTTTTTTTTTTGAGCCATGCTGCTCCATCCGGTGCTTTTAGAGGAGTTTGGTCATAACCGTGTCGGGAATAGGCTCATTGCCGTACCTTGCGCTATACCTCGATAAGCCGCGATGTAGTCGAATGCGAAGTCGCATCCTTTGCGGAAGCTGGCCCTGGTTATGGTGCTACGAAAACGTCATATCTGGCTTTGGAGAGATAACCAATAAAAAAAAAAAGGGGTGCGGGTGGGGGTGGGGAGGGACATATTGAAGATGTTCGATAGGCGTAACAGTCTGAGTCGTGTTGCAATTACGGTGGGAGATAAAATGTCCTCCGCTGCCTTCTGTGGAAATCGATATTAGGGTCCATGTTTGCTTTCTTGAATGTGAACAGCCTGGCCGATGCGTTGGTCGAGGATCCCTCGTCCGTACGTGTTCATTGACTATGTTTACACGTGGAAATAAAGCAATTTTGTCATTTCACTGGCTTAAATTGCTGTACACCTTGCACCTATACACAATACACCTTGCATTAAATAAATGAATTAACTAAATGGTTTCTTGGGAGCGAAGGGATAGCTGTTTCAACCACCCCTGGCCCTTAATTGCTAGATCACACACACACACACACACACACACACACACACACACACACACACACACACACACACACTACACACTACACTACACTACACACACTACACACACTATATATATATATATATATATATATATATATATATATATACACTGCAACTCTGGATCCATGGCAAGAAAGAAAAAATATCTGCTGGAGTATGCATGAAGCACAATCCCGTGTCCACTGTTTCGAAGCTTGCTCGTGCTCTGCTGTACAAGAAGTCCGAACTAAAATAAAGCTCACCAACAAAAGGTTGAGTCACATAGGCCTTAGGGGACAGATAAAAAAGCAAACGAAGTGTTGCTCGGGTAGGCCCCTTCCACACACAGTCAGGCCACTTATCGACGCCTCATCTAGCGTTAACGCACTACTGTTTGGACACTCTAATTTGGACCGGGACAGCTCCGCAGTCACACCGTAAAACGGGCCCGGCCGTTGCGCTAAAATCTATCCAGGAATCTTTCACGCGTGGAGACCTTCGCCTCGATCCTTCGTACACGGCGTTACGTCCGCGTACTGCGCGTACGTGTACGATCGTGCCCACTCTTTGCTCGAAAAACGAAAAGAAAGAGAACTAAGTGTGAGAGATGCTGAACACTGATCTAGTACTGATAGTATAAAGGAGTGAGGTGCGTGTACGTGTACGTGGCTTGTGAGGTGAAAAAGTTGGGGAGGGGGGAGTAGTGGGGGGGGGGGGGGTGTCGAGGAGATATACGCAGTTCGGTGTTATAGGCCGCCGCAGCCCGACGGAAGTCCCAATCGGGCCTCGAAGTTCTCACGGTCCGGCAAAGCCTTGCTGCTAGCGCAATGAGAGCGGCGGCATCGGGCCTAAAAGATCAAGTGTGCCGCCGCCAAGCGGACTTTGCACTGGTTTTGCATTGCACGTCATTGCCCCCGGCTGCGCGTCGTGAGGGTCGGCGCAGTGCGAAAGCACGGCGGAAGGTTCTGGCGCCGTCGATCGGCGCTGCCCGTTTTGCAGCGAGGCGTGCACGCATGCGTTGCGCTGCGGCTGGCTGTGCCATCTTTTGCTCGTTTGAATGCGCGCTACCAGGAGGCCGCGCAGGCGCATGCCGTGTTTTCCCGTCGATAACTCGTTTAGTGCCTCCGTGAGCATTCTCCGTATCCGAAGGTGCACGTAGTATTGCGTGGAATATTCACTATGTAGTGAAACGTGGATACTGTCCTATCGGGAAGCTTCGAGACAGACAGACAGCAGGTATTGTGAGGCAATTAAAAAATGAACACACAAATGGCGCCGACACGTGCCACAAGTATAAGGGGCTTAGACAGACAGACAGACAGACAGACAGACAGACAGACAGACAGACAGACAGACAGACAGACAGACAGACAGACAGACAGACAGACAGACAGACGCAGGGAAATTAGTTATGTGAAGGAACGCAGAAAGGTGCCGTAAGCTCATGCACACGAGGAACGTGCATATATGGAAATATGGTGCCATATCTGAAATGTCATGAACGCTCCAGCTTGAAAAGCGCGGAATGCAGGAAGGCCTCGACAGAGAGAGTTTCTGCAATACGAGCGTATAAGGCAAAATTTAATTGATGTGTGCATCGTGAAATTCAGCGTGAATTACTTATGAGGGACACTGTTTTAGTGGAGAGCTGCGACACAGTTTTGGCTGCCTTCGTTCGTTAACGTGCATCCGAGCTTCGAGACAACGGTTTGGCAGTTGACGAGACAACGAGCGAACGTTGTTGACAAGCGCACGCCGAAAAAAAAAAAAAGTGGGGGAGGGGGGTGTAATCACTGATCGCCGTTCCCGGCCTTTCGTCCCGCTTATGTTATCGCACTCTCCGAAGCTGCTACGCTTACGGAAGCGTTGTAGCTGTTTTGTGAAAATTAGTGGCTGCCATGGGCAATTTGAGTAGCCGGAAAGGATCCAGGAAAGAAGCTGCGTCAGCAGGTTGACGGACGAGGGTTGAGGACGCGGACGTGGGAACCAGCTGCAAGCTCATTCTAGTCCATAATAAAAAATCATCTAGAGAAAACTGAAGAAAAGAAGAACAAAGAGAAAGGGCTCTTCCACTCTGCGAAGAAGGACAGCCAGCGGAAATGGATTGGCCCACCACTGTAAAATTCGCCGTATACGGGCGCTTTTGTTCACAACTATACAAAGCCTTATAGATAGCTTAATTGAATTATTCCTCTTGTTAGTTCAGGGCCCCTTTGAATCTGCTTAATTAACAACTAATTCGCTTATGCCGCGTTTGATTAAGACCAAGTCAGGTAATGTGCCTTTTATTAACCCTACTTCTCACTTGGTTAGCTTAAATGAATATTTTATTATGCATATGATCCACTCCTCTATCTCCCTGAACAGCCCGCGGGATCGGCTCACTGCTCTAGTCTTGTACTATGCGTCGTTTTCGCGATCCGCCAGGACATAGTGATGTGGAGTTTCGCTTTAAAAAGCAAGTCTCCTCGTGACATATTTTGGCACAGAAATGAACACCACATCAGGGGAAAGGGAATTGCACGCGAAATTTAGATCGTCGCACCTAGTTTTAAACACGTTCTTATACCAAAAATAATTAAGACATTGAAGCAGTGAGAAAGCATATTAAAGATTATCATTTGAACCGACGTCTCAACAGAAGAACTTGGCTTCACCGGGACATCAGCTGCCTTTCTAGGCAGCGTTAAGGAAGGTCGTTACTGCCATGAAGAAGGCAAGCCGTGTTGCTTCCAGCCCCCCCCCCCCCCTCTCCACTAACGCCTAACCCCCCACCCCCATACACCCTTAAAAGTTTTTCAGCTAGCCAATGACTCCGTATCAACACCCTTACCACCCCCCCCCCACACACACACACACACGCGCGCGCACACACACACAATCTGGTAGCACCGTGCGTAACACACCCCCATTCCCAAATCGAAATTCTGGATAAACCCCTGCCATCGACATTCTGTATTAAAGGATTTTTCGTCACTTCAAGCCTCCGTGTGTCTCGTTCGAATTCACGTCCTTCATTGCTGTTGCCCGGACGGCTTACATGCGATGAACTACGGTACACGAGCACGCACTACCAGCTCCTCTTCTCCCCTCCCCTCTGCTGCCCCTCGTGACGAAGAACCGTGGGAGTCTCCGCCACTGGTGGCAGCGGTGGGGTGGCTTCGGTGTTCGTCCGGGCGCCAGTGTTGGGGCGTAGTTGTTTACGTCTGTCTGACAGCACCCGGTCGTATCGCACCGGCTGCCCGTGCAGCCTTCCACGAACTGGTCGCTGTGGGCATTGTTCTTCCACGGCGATCACGCTTGTAGCGCTGATCCGCTCGCTGTCTGCGTTGCACGATACGTCGCCGCTCCTCTTGCGTCGCGTGCAGTGGGATGCGTCAACCTTGCGCCGATGTGAGCTGGGCACGCCTGTGCATGCGAGTAGACGGGCGTAGAGCACCGAATTGTCTCGTTCCGTGTGGCCACCCATTGAGACACGTTAAACAGAAATTCAGGAATAAACACAGACAGGTTGTCTTATATGTATATGCCAGAACATCAACTCATTAATTTGATTGGTGTTGAAGGAGGACAATTATTCTGGTATGACAGTGGCGAGCCAATATTAGCCAACTCAGACCATCGCTTAACTATGCTATATAGCCATACACTCAGACAGACAGACAGACAGACAGACAGACAGACAGACAGACAGACAGACAGACAGACAGACAGACTTTCTGTGACCAGTAATAGCGTTTTCTTAATATTGCGACAGAGTGAGTTATTAATGCAATTGAGATCGTTATTCTCTTCCCCGTCCTTTTAATCTACGCCGTCATCCCGGCAGCCGACGCGTTTGACGCCGGGAGCGAGCGCAGTGCCCACCCAGCAACAAGACCGCCGGCGACAGGCGCCCGGCAGACAAAGGCACCGCTGTTGTGTATGGCGTTGGCGAGCGATGGAGCCGTGCGCACCAGTCGTCGTCGTCTCTGCCTGACGGCGTGCAACGTGACACACAGCATCGCGCGCGGGCACGCATGGCCACGGATGCGAGCGTGAGACAAAGGCTTCGCCCCCGAGCTGAACAATGGGGCGTATACGTTCGCCCTCTCGTGTGACAACGAGTTCTGTCACCGCCGCACGTCCCAAGCACCGCGACATGCGAGCCAGCCCTGTCATATAGCCTGTCGTCTCGTTCGTTTCGCAGACAAGGCAGTTTCCCGAGTAGACCTTTTGCGTTTGGTATTAAATAGTGGGTCTGGAAGAGTTGTTGTTGTTTTGTGGGGTTTTACGTCCCAAAACCAGTTCTGATTATGAGAGACGCCGTAGTGGAGGGCTCCGGAAATTTCGACCACCTGGGGTACTCTGTAACGTGCACTGACATCATCGCGCAGCACACGGGCCTCAACATTTCACCTCCATCGAAATGCAGCCGCCGCGGCCGGGATTCGATCCCGCGACCCTCGGATCAGCAGCCGAGTACCTTAGCCACTAGACCACCGTGGCGGGGCAGGGTCTGGAAGAGGCATTTGCGAAACGCTATGAAAATAGGGAATATTATTTTGGCCGTAGACATCTTCTTTACGTTTGCGGATACCGGTTTACCGTGCGTGTTTACGGTGGAAGTAGAACTGCTAGCGCCATCTATTCGCGGTTTGCTTAACTACGATGCATTCGATTTTTTTTTTTAGTAGCGTGAGCGTTTTCTTCGAGAGAGGTAATGAAAGTACTCAGAGCCAATTATTATCTCACGTCCAATGCTTTACACTAGCAGTCAAGCAAAACGGGCAAGCCACAATTAGCTTTTCGTGGGCCTGGTTAGGCTCTGCATCATCAGGTGTCGCCACCAGCGTTGCTGGTCACGTACACTTTGCCGGTAAACCGTATCCCTAAACGTGAAGAAGTTTGCGGACAAACTAAAACTCTCTACTGGTTTACCGTAAAAGTGTACGTGACCAGCAGCGCTGGTAGCGACACCTGATGATGCGAAACGTAACCAGAGACAGAAAACTGTTATTACCCTGGCTGGTGCGTTTTGCTGGGCAGCTATAGTCTAAAGCTGTATCCGTGAGATAATAATTAGCTCACAGTATTCTCACCTTTTTTTTATCAAGGACGCTCACGCGACTGAAAAGATAATGGAATGCATTGTAGTTAAACAAACCGCCGCTAGATGTCGCTAGCAGTTCTGTTTTTGCCGCAAACTACTCCGGTAGTCCGGTAACCGTAAACGTAAAGAAGTCTACGGGCGAACTAAAATTCCCTAATGTTTGCTGGTTGCGTACGGTAACGTCTTAAACGCTGTTTTGAGGGCTTTGCTTAGATAACACTCACACGCACAACACACAGTAACTACAGCTCATGCGCAATAACTTGCGCCAGCCACTTACGCACGACC